>JASEVX010000015.1:10134903-10694201 GCA_031761405.1 Serripes groenlandicus
TTGATTGGCGACACTTGACATTGGTGTAATTCTGCGTCCATGATCACAGGTTATTCAGATCACAGTGACCGGGAGACAGTCGAACATTATCCGCATCGAAACGGGAAATATAGGTGGGAACCAAACATCTGGAGGTTTTGCAGTCTTCATAAGGCAAGAGAATTTACAGATGTATTGTCTGGACATGTGATTTACTAGTTTTGTGTGATTTGTGGTGTTGATTCACACTCAGAAACATGACACGCATAAACACTGGCCAAAAAAACTTGACAGCTTGCTCGCACACACCTTCAGCTTGAAGAACTTGATAATACTCAATCTGAAGCTAAGAAAAGTCAAGAGTTTCACTTACCAAACTTCATGAGGTAGAAAAGCTTGGGGATAAAACAGCTGGACGAGGCTTTGAATCAAATACAAGAACACCTACAGGATATAACAAATCGGTTACAGAAACGGGCCGCGGAAAAGACTGAGCAAATACAAGCAGTGCGCGGTCTAATACATCAAAGAGATAAGAGAGTATGAGACGGATTCTGGCTGCTTATTTAGGACCAGTGTGCAACGATGGATCACAACTTTCTGAGTGATCTCCAGGAGGAGGACATGTGCCTGGAACTCTTGAAGTGTTACCAGAAAGTACAGAGGAAATGCTGAAATCTACAGAAAAAAAATGTAAACCAATAAAATATACATCAGAATAGATTTAACCTTTTTTCTCTGGGCGGAAGTTGTACGAGATGGTTGGGACTTGTTAGTATGGGATTGGGAGAGGATAATCTCTCAGATCACAGCAGCATCGAGTATGTTCATGAGGACAAGAAGCCCAAGTCCACACAAAACTTAGAAAATCTCATGCATTATTTCTACAAATCGGTTTATGTTGTATTCTGTATATTATTATTATGTGTTTAATGACAGGGTTGTTTCTAGTTTGGGACACTTTTCATCTATGATGGCTGTACAGTAGAGTATGCACTAGGTGCAGTGCTGTATGTGTATTTGTGTGTGGCTGGTATATTTGCCTACAGAAAAACTTGGACTATTCTGTGTGCCCAGGTGACATACCTGGATGAAGAGTTATTAACAAACTGCTGACTTTATGAAGTTATGGTGGAAACTCTTTTTCAACTCTTTTCAATAATCATATGTAGTGGACATTCAAGGAACTGAACTCCAGATGGAGATCAAAATCTTTGCACTAAGTTTGAAAACAAAGGAAGGTGATAAGTAGTTCCAAAACTATTTTGGCAGTAATGTTGGACAACTGTCAATGAAAGTCTATGAACAAGAAACACAATTTGAATTGCCGGTATGCTACCCAGTAAATAGTGAAAGCATAACAGATCAATATTTAAATATTGATTGTATTTGAAGGTGAATTATTACTTAAATTTATTTCCAGCAATTTCATGATTCTAAAATTTCAAGACATGAACAGTTTTTAACCCTTTTGACTATAATATCTGATCTTTTCTGGAGTTCAGCACCTCTATAGGATGTTTTGTAACAGTCACAGATGCAGCTGGACTGTATTCAATTTGTAAATTTAATGAACCAAAGCAAGTGACTTAGTCTATTTCTCTATAAAATTCCAGGATTGATGACCTTATTGTCTTAGTCTTCACTCTGCAGGGTTTTCAAATTTAACCGATTACCAATCAAAATTATCTGTTAAAATCACTTTTGATGATGTTAGTTTAGCTCCCCTGGGCCCCCTAACAAGGGATTTGCACTTAACCTTGACCCCAACACCTGAGTCGGTTATTTTTTCTCATTTGATCTGTTACAAACAAAAACATTTGACATACACCTGACTCTGACAGCATACCAGTTTATGGCACATTTCCTAGCCTGGTACTGGTTTGATTTACCATGGATTCATGAAAAAAGTTGAACTGTCGCCGTAATATTATTGAAATAGCGTTGGGAAAATGGTGCAAAAGATCCAATTACTACAACACTGACAGCATAGCAAATCAGGACATTGTACCACTTCACAGGTACAATTACGTTCCAAGATCGTAGTAGGTGAAGTAAACTGATCTCACCCCACAACTGTATATTACGTAACCCAACCAAAGCTTTTGTTATTATTCGTAAAGAATAATCACTCTCTCGTGATATAATTTGCCACAATGCTTTCAAATGTTGTTTGCTGAAGATGCATTGAAATGAGAGTCTGCAATTGGAGAAGGTTAAGTCTTCCATCATATAGATCGCTTTCTGACGCCTCTGCAGCAGGTGGCTTTTTAAAAACATAGTGTGCAAAAGAAGAAATTGCACAAAAGCGTGCAATTCTTCTCCTTTTGCCACAATGTTTTCCACCCTTTTGTCATAGGTTTATTCATCAATTAGGGAGATTTTGTCGTTTGCTCCAGAATTGTTCATATGCGGGACAAGGAGGTTTAAGTCTTTCAAGCAATTTGTATAAAGATATTTATAGAATGGAAGCAGAAGAAGGTTCAATTATCATTTTCAATACATGTATTTTGTAATCATTCTAATGGAGTAACCCTTTCCCACATACAACAAGATTGCAGCATTTTAATTTGAAAAATTATCTGGGCCAAATATTATGGACAATATCTATAAAATGATGATATTGTAAAAAATTACTTATAATTATTTATTATACTTCTCCAGCAGATTTGTCAAAATTCATCTGCAGGTTGGAAAGAGGGTTAAAGTAATTATGAGTATTCAGGACAAAAATATTTTACAATTTAGATCTTCAAATGTAAATGTAGTTATGTCCATACTGGGAACATCTTTCTTTTATCTTGCTTTGTTAGGTTTCATTGGCAGACAAAGTTTACATTGACATTTAATTTTTACAAGAGCCCTTCAACCCTTTCCTGATCCAGTTACATTTTGACAATTTCCACAACAGACAAGCAGTGTCAGAGATGAGCAGTTTCAACTCATTTTTTGCTACAGATGTTTTCAACTGTTGTCTGCTGCAGATTTGCTGCATGTCAAAAGGGGCTTAACCCCTTTCCCACTATACAACAACTCTGCAGCGGTGCGACTTTGAAAACATACCAACATTTTTTGCGGAAACTCCTCCAGACAGTACCTTTAATGAAGTAACAATAATTGAATAGAGTTGAAAAACATGGTAACAAAAGGAGGCAATTGCTCGTGTTGATCAATTCTTTCTTTTGTCGCCATTTTTAAAAAAGCTGTCAGTTGCAGAAGGTGGTCTAAATGAGGGAAAGGTTTAAAGCTGTGAAGCCTTCTATAGAAATTACATTATTAACCCTTTCCCTCATATAGACGCTTTCTGACACCTCTGCAGCAGACAGCTTTTTGAAAACGTGGCGACAAAAAGAAATTGCTTATAAAACGAGCGATTTCTCCTTTTGCCACAATGTTTTCCACTTTCAGTCCTAGGTTAATTCATTCAATTATAGTAGATTTTCTATTTTTTGACAAAATATGTTCAAAGTCGTCTGCTGCAGAATTGTTCGTTTGAGGGAAAGGGTTAATTCAGGTTACTAAACAATCGAAAGAAATCTAAAATGTTGACTTAAAAATGATGTTCAGTTTTGAGAAGTACTCGTTGTTATTACTAGTAAGCCTCATCATGAAGGTTGAACTAAGAAATATTTTATAGAAGTTGTCCAATTTTATCTTAGGTTAACCCTTGTACCTCATATAGAGCTTTCTGACCGCCTCTGCAGCAGACAGCTTTTTGAAAAACATAGTGACAAAAGAAGAAATTGCTCAAAAACGAGCAATTTCTCCTTTTGACACTATGTTTTCCACTTTTAGTCATAGGTTATCCATTCAGTTATAGAGATTTTTCTATTTTTTGACAAAATATGTTTCAAAGTCGTCTGCTGCAGAATGTTGTATGAGGGAAGGGGTTAATATTGAGCAAAATACCTTTTTGTGTATATTATTATTTTTTTTAATGAATGTTTAAAAAAAGTATTCTGTGCAATCAGTATTATTGTGAAATGTCATTATATTTCACTTCCAGTTCTTCAAGCTAATTTGGATAATCTGGATCAGAATGTATTGGTGCCGCTAGCGTCGACAAGGTCATTAGGTGTCATTGTTGCATCTGCAAATAGTGAAGACTCTGGTGGACATGTGACTTTCGGCTTTCGGCTTATGTGTAACATTACCCTAGATGTTAAAAATATATAAGTGATGATCTACTGATCTTCTTTTGCAGTCCCAAAAGTTGATTGGTTTATGAAATCTATATTTCCTATGTAATCATGCTACTTAGAAATGAGCTGTGTCTTAGCGAATTGCGGGTCTTAATGACACGCTGCCTTGCACATCTTTTATAGACCAAATTGGCATTAAAGAAGTGTGGCTAGTCATTCATCTTTGGCAGAAGGTGTATTTATAATTGAAGACTTTGTATGTGACTGTCTATTGTCACCTGTACCGTAGAGTACATTGAGGCCCCAAATGGGCTAGTCCTTTTCAAATGTGTATCACATCCCAGCCTTGGGCCAACATTCTTTCCTACATTTGACACATGTCAATGTGACAAGCATAATTGGTCTTTCCCGCAATGGCTAACAGTCTATGTGGAACAAGCAGCCAGTTTGCTTGGAAAGTAAGTTTTGTGGAGTACTATTGTGAGAAACACAGGACACATGAGATTAGGTGAACTGGTTCGCCGTGATATGAAAAAATTGTTGAAAACTGTGTTAAGCCTGAAATCAACTCAATTAATCAAATGTATGGCATTATGCGACAGCTTCTGTTATCTGGACTGTAGTAGTCATGCTAATGCATTTTTGCGTGATGTACAAAAATGGTTATATGCAGACATGCGGATTTTTTCCACTATATTTTTGAATAGACATGGAGATGGAGGGTCACTAACCCTCTTCCCACAAATATGCTGCAGAAGACATTGAAAACTTTGTTTATGAGCGAATTTGGTCTTTTGCCGACAATCATGTTTTCAATAGGTCGTCCTGTTGCAGATGCAGTCAAATGCGCTGACAAGGTGGGAAAGGTTTAATGTGGGTGGTTAAATAGTTTAAAATCATTGTTGTAATTCTCTAACGAAATTATGATTTTTGAGGAATTTTCTCCATTTTCAGTCTTATTTTATTTGAAAAGTTATCTGCTGCAAAGGTGTCAGTGTGTGTTGTCTGTAAAGACTTTACTTGTCATTTTGTCATCTTATGTTTGTGTATGTATCCTTTATATTATAGCTAAGTTTTAACCCTTTCTCACAAACAACAAATCTATGCAACAGACCGCTTTTGAAATCATCATAGGCAAACAGTATGGGAAAATCTCTTTAAATGAAATATTACTTCTTGAATAGATTATGAGCAATTTCTCATTTTGTAACAATGTTTTCAAAAGTCTGTGTTCTGCTGAGCTGTTGATGTCGAAATGTGTTCTGCCAGTGGGAAAGGATTTAATGGTTCTGTATATATAAAACAGTACATTATTTACAATACTTTTATTATATTTATACTCTTTTAAAAGACATATCTTTACCTTTACTTATAAGCTTGGGTGTTGTGGCATTACTTGACCCTTTTCCACCCACAGATGCCATTTTGACGCATACACAGCAGAAAAGGCGTTTGAAAGCATTCTAAACAAAAGGAGACATTGCTATTGCCACAATGTTTTCAACTCTACGTCAATAAAGATACTTTTATTTCTATGAATTTTGCAATACTTTTACCTACACATTATAAAAGGAGTCAGCTGCTGATATGTTGTATTGTGGGAAAGTGCTTTACTCTTTCCCACATACAACTAATCTGCAGCAGATTATGAGCATATTACTCCTTTTGTAACAATGTTTTCTAAAGTCATGCTGCAGATAGCGCGAAAGATGCCTCTTTGAATGTGGGGGAAAAAGGTTTTATACCGTGTATATTACATGTTTTAGAAGTAATATTTATATTTATTTTTGATATTTGAGATCCGACCTTTTATTTAGCTCAAATTATTGATGGGTAAAGATTATTTTATTTGTACATGTATTTGTTTATGGACCACGCTCCAGCCAAACCCAACTACATGGCATTTGCAACCTGTTGATGATCCATATCAGCCTGTATATTAATTCTTGATTTACACTTTAGTACTCACCTAAGCTTTTGCTCAAGGTGAGTTATTATGTGATCGCCTTTGTCCGTCGTCCATCGTGCGTGCAACATTCTTCTCCTCAGTAAACCAGTGGTAGTCACTTGGGATCAAACTTCACAAGAAAGCATCCTCTCAATGACCTCACCAGATTTCCTTCAAATTTTTGGGATATCCATTCAGCCATAGCTGGTTTCCATGGCAACAAAATGAAAAAAAACTTCAAAATGTCTTCTTCTCCCAAACTGGTTGGCAGATTTTCAAATAATTTTGTAGAAATGTTCCTTGGATGACCTTCTATCAGATTCCTTCAAGCCTATGTTAGATTTGGTCAAAAAACATGGCCGCCAGGGGGGGCGGTGGGCTATTTTGCCTTATAGTGGCTATAGTGAAAACTTTAAAATCTTCCGACGAAAGTGTCAGGCCAAGTTTTCAAATAATTTGTAGAAATGTTCCTTAGATGACCCTCTCTATCAGATTTCTTCAAGCCATGTTGATTGGTCGAAAACATGGTCGCCAGGGGGCTGGGCTATTTTTGCCTTATATGGCTGTAGTGAAAACTTTTAAAAATCTTCTCCTCCGAAAGTGTCAGGCCGATTTTCAAATAATTTTGTAGAAATGTTCCTTGGATGACCCTCTATCAGATTCCTTCAATCCATGTTGATTGGTCGAAAAACATGGCCACCAGGGGTGGCTGGGGGCTATTTTTGGCCTTATATGGCTATAGTGAAAACTTAAAAAATCTTCTCCTCCGAAAGCGTCTGGCCGATTTTCAAATAATTTTGTAGAAATGTTCCTTGGATGACCCTCTATCAGATTCCTTCAAGCCATGTGATTGGTCGAAAAACATGGCCGCCAGGGGGGGCGGGGCTATTTTGCCTTGATATGGCTATAGTGAAAACTTAAAAAATCTTTCTCCTCCGAAAGTGTCAGGCAGATTTTCAAATAATCTTTGTAGAAATGTTCCTTGGATGACACTGCTATCAGATTCCTTCAAGCCATGTTGACTGGTCAAAATACATGGCCGCCAGTAGACAGGGCTATTTTTGCCTTATATGGCTATAGTGAAAACTTAAAAAATCTTCTTCTCTCCCAAAATGGTTGGCAGATTTTCAAAAAAAATTGTAGAAATGTTCCTTAAGTGACCCACTTTCAGATTCCTTTCAAGCCATGTTGATGTTGGTTGAAAAAACATGGCCGCCAGTGGACAAGGCTATTTTGCATTATATGGCTATAGTCCAAAAAGTGTCAGGCCGAGTTTCAAATAATTTTGTAGAAATGTTCCTAGGGTAGACCCTCTATCAGATTCCTTCAATCATGTTGATTTGGTTTGGAAACTATGAGCCGCCAAGGTGGCGGTGGCTTATAATAGCTAAAGTGAAAAAAAAAAAAAAATATCAGGTGAGCGATCCAAGGGCCATCATGCATCATGGCCCTCTTAGTTTAAAAATTAAGCTGATACTTTCCCACATACAACAAATTTACAGCAGATGACTTTGACAACATTAAGACAGAACATATTGAATCTCTTTATAAAGTAAATTTAGTTTCCTAATAAAGCCTTGAGATCATTTAGTCAATATGAGAAATTAGCTGATTATGATAAGTTTCTCCTTTTTGTCACAATGTTTCAAAAAGTTTGTCTGCTGCAGAGCTTCAAATAATGTGTCTGCAAGTGGAAAAGGGTTAGGCAGCTGTTTCAAGTAATGCACAGGCATCTTGATATTTCATTTGAGAAAATTCGAAACCTTAACGGTTTTGTTCTAGAACATAGATTTTGGAAAACTCCCACACAAAGGGCATGTTACTATAAATAGCCTCTCTATTAATATAATATATAATATATAAACCCTAATCGATCTAGCAAATTTTTCTCATCAAATGCAAACTCTTGAGAGTAAAGAGTTAAAGATAATATTTTAAATTCTGTATTAAAGCTTTGACTTAAGAATGGACACTTTGGACATTTACACCTTGTGCTTTTTAGATCAGCTTCAAATATATACAGGCTTCTCAGTGTTTTGAAATTCCTAGGAACTATATGATTCATCTAATTCGTTGCTGAAATGCTATTTTTAGACTATTGTCTTGACCTTTTCCCCATTTACAAGCAAATCTGAAACAGACACTTTGTATTTACATGAATCTAGGCAAAAATAGGAAAAATTCTTTTTAATTTATGAGAACAAGTGTGGAAAACTAGTTGCATTAGTAGAGCATCAGCCTATCTATACAAAAGGTTTCTGAGTTCTGAATCCCTTGATGAGCGGGTTCTCTTCTTTAGGATTTTTTCAACAAGAACGGCGCAAATACTGGTTACGCCTCCAGGAAGCAGACATCAAGCATGATAATATATAATTATCTTTTTCAGAGGCCCCAAAAATTGTCTGTTGTTGTGGGAAAAGGTTTATGTACGAAAATAATTCAAATAAACAGAAAAAGAGTTGATCAGTATTTCCTTGTTTCACTTCCTCTTCTGATTATTATGTCTCCCCCTGTAGTACAGGGGTGAGATATATTGTTTTTGTCCTGGGCGTCTGTCTGTCTGTCTGTCTTGTCCTTCTGTCTGTCTGTCTGTCTGTCTGTCTGTCCGTCTGTCCGAAATCGTGTCCGCTCCATATCTCCAAGACGGCTTGAATGATTTTCATGAAACTTGGCTCACATGTTCACCTCATCAAGGCGACTGTGCAGAACCCGCGTCTCGATCAATATAGGGTCAAGGTCAAGGTCACGCTTGAAGGTCAAAGGTATTGAGAGCTTTTATTTCGTTGTCCCGCTCCAGTATCTCCCAGACGGCTTGAAAGGAATTTTCATGAAACTTGGGTCACATGTTCACCTCATCAAGGACAGACGTGCAGAACCCGTCGTCTCGACAATATAGGGTCCAAGGTCAAGGTCACACTTGAATGTCAAAGGTTTGAGGCTTTATTTCGTGTCCGCTGGTCCATATCTCCGCAGACAGGCTTGAAGGATTTTCATGAAACTTTGGGTCACATGTTTACCTCATCCAAGGCGACGTGCAGAACCCGCGTCTCGACAATATAGGGTCAATGTCAAGGTCTACGCTATGAAGGTCAAAGGTTTGAGGCTTTATTTTCGTGTCCGCTCCATATCTGTCCCAAATTTATAGGTTGGACTGGTTTTGAGAGAATTTTGACAGATATTGTGAGGGGAGACATCTGTTTTTTTGCAAAACAATTCTAGTTGTGTTTACAGATGATAATATAGTACAGTCCCTTGCTATCAACAATTTATGAAGCAGAAAAGTGTGAATTGATTATTTCAGTTTAACGCCAATCTCAATAGTTTCTATACGCCCCGGTTTTGAAAAAACGGATCGGATTATAGTTTTACCTGCGGCGTACAGGCGTCGGGCGGGGCTTGGCGTGTCCAGTATGTTGTCAGCTCAATAACTTTAGAAGCCTATGTCCAATCATCACCAAATTTTGTCAGAATGTGAATTGGGATAATATCTCAGACAAGTTCGATAACTAGCCATATCGCTTTAGGTCAATCAAGAGGTATCGCCCTTTAATTATAGAAATTACCAAAATTGGTCTTGTCAGCTCAAATAACTTTAGAAGCCTTTGTCCAATCATCACCACAATTTTGTCAGAATGTGTATTTGGGATAATATCTCGGACAAGTTCGATAACTAGCCACATCGCTTTAGTCAATACAAGAGTTATCACCCTTTAATTATAGAAAATTACCCAAAATTGGTCTTGTCAGCTTAATAACTTTAGAAGCCTTTGTCTGAATCATTCACCAAATTTTGTCAGAATGTGTATTGGGATAAATAATCTCGGACAAGTTCGATAACTAGCCATATCGCTATAGTCAATCAGAGTTATCGCCCCTTTTAAATTATAGAAATTATCCAAAAATTGGTCTTGTCAGCTCAATAACTTTAGAAACCTTTGGTCAATCATCAACCAAATATGATTTGTCAAGAATGTGTATTGGGATAATATCTCGGACAAGTTTGATAACTAGCCATATCCCTTTAGTCAATCAAGAGTTATCGCCACCTTTAATTATAGAAATTACCTAAAATTGGTCTTGTCAGCTCAATAACAATTATCACTATACAGGTCCGGGACGTATTTTGTGACATTTTGGCGCCCTTGTTCAATATATATCACAGGGCTAGTTCACCCAAACCATGTGATTCTTGGCTTTCTCACACCGGTAATACACAATAACTTATCTTTCAACTATTGCTTCATTGTGAGTGAAAGGAAAAAAGACACTTAGTCACACTGGCTTGTCAATCATTGGAAAGAATCGATGGCCAAGCTTGTCATGAGCAAACCCTACTTTCGTCATAATGTTTTAATGTCATTGTCGTCAAGGTAGAAAAGGATGGAAAAACATCATTTCAAGGCAAAAAATGTATTTAAAGACACGCAGGACACATCATCGTCATACAAAGTTCTGTGAAAGAAAGGTATATTTATTGAATGTCTTTAAGAACCGGTATATGCGTGCAGGGTCCTCAATTTAAAAGCCAATTAATTAGGTGATTCATACTTCTTTCTATCTAATGAAGCATGTGTCTTGTTTATAAAATGTTTCCCATATGCACACGACTTTGGAAAAACAATAGTGACACACTAATGAGCAAATTTCTTACTTTTCAAAGAGCTGTCTGCAGAATGATGGCATCAAAAACGCTATGCGCTGTCTTTGTGTTCTACTCTATTGCAAATATAAATAAACCTTGTCCACTGTGAATTTGAATGGACTCGTGCAGCTTTGCACTCGAAGAGTCCATAGTCAATGCGGAGACAATTAAATATATGTATAATATGTACATATATATGCAAGGGACTTGCAGGGACTACTAATGTATATATTTGTCTCTGGCCATTGGTAGGAACATTCAAGATAACATTTTGAGTAGCAAATCTAGTATACAATAATAATGCAGTCTTCTCTGAATGGAGTGAAGAAATTAATCAAACATGACGATCATAGCCTCCAAGTTTCCAAGTTTGTTGACCATCACTTACAAATAGGCGAGATATTTCACTTATAATTATTATATTCAAAGAAAGTTAACTCTGGCAGATAAAATCACAATTTCCGTTTTTTGTTGTCTCCCTTATATAGGAAAACAAAATTCCGAAACAAGGGGAGATCACTGCAAAGAAACAGAAAAGCAATCACCGGCTTTAATTATAATAAAGATACTGTGTTTGTAAAAGGTAAATCTATTTAATGGTGGAATGGTCTTGTAGGTATTCGTTTGATAATTGAATTTAAAATTGCTCGTCTCGCCAAAACGTTGATAAAAACGGACAATTTGGGTGTTAACCAATAGTGTAAGCTTATTCGGACAGATGGGTTTCCAACTAACATAATTATTTCACTGTTTGAAATCTCTCTCTCTCTCTCTCTCTCTCTCTCTCTCTCTCTCTCTCTCTCTCTCTCTCTCTCTCTTCTCTCTCTCTCTCTCTCTCTCTTCTCTCTCTCTCTCTCCATCTCTCTCTCTCTCTCTCTCTATCTGTGTCTGTGTGTCTCTCGTCTCTCCTCTCTCAGTCTCTCTCTCTCTCTCTCTCTGTCTGTCTCTCTCTCTCTCTCTGTCTGTCTGTCTTCTCTCTCTCTCTGTCTGTCTCTCTCTCTCCCACTTATTGCTGTAATGTTTCTCAATGCAAATTAAATACTATTTTTCTAACCCTCTTTCACATACAGACACTTTCTAAGGCCTCTGCAGCAGACGACGTCTTTTGAAAACATTGACACAAAAAAGATATTTCTCAAAACAAGAAGTTTCCCTTTTGCCATAAGGTTTTCAACTTTTTTAACTTCATAAAAGTCGTCTGCTGCATGATTTGATGCATGTGAGAAAAAGTTAACATAATGAATGACAATGCTTTACAGCAATCTCAACAGTTTACTGGATAAATGAAGACACGAATACAGTTTACTGGATGAATGAAGACACGACTTATAACGAACAATGATGCAGGCACTTTTAGTCACCTTACCGTTACTCCTAACATTGAGTGAGGCGTCAATCGGCCGACAGATCATATGTGTTCAAAAAATGCCTCGGAAGCTGTAACCACTTCAACTGCACTGGAGATAGACTTATAAAGTTCAGGTAGGTATAGTCAGAAGTCCAGTTAACCCCTTACCCTCATGACGACAATTCTGCAGCAGACGACTTTGAACCATTTTTTGTCAAATAATGGAATATCTCTATAATTGAATGGATAACCTATGACTAAAAGTGGAAAACATCTGCGACAAAAGGAGAAATTGCATGTTTTGTGCAATTTCTTCTTATTGTCACTACTGTTTTTAAATAGCCGTCTGCCGTAGAGGCGTCAGAAGGCGTCTATATGTGGGAAAGGGATAAGGTGGGGGTTTTCAGCTCTTTTTCCCACAATGATCTCTCTTATTATCCAACCCAAAACCCTATGTTGTGGGTACCTCAAAAGAATCGTCTCATTGAGACGACTCTTTTTGAGTACCCACAACATAGGGTTAGCGGATAAAATAAGGATTTCAGGAGAAGCAAAACGCTTCTTATCTAGAGCTCTGTATAGTCAATGCATAGTATTCCTATCCCACAATCAACAAATCTGCAGGAGACAATTATGAAAACTTCAAGGGAAAATAATTTATAAGACACTTCTAAATGAAAATATTACTATTGAACACAATAGAAGACTTGGTGACAATTGTCTTCTGCAGATATTTCAAATTGGTTTTGCATGTGGGAAAGGGTTGAACTATAATGAATGTATACAGATCACAACATCCCAGTTTTGAAGTAATCTGTGTACAGTGCAAAGATATGAAGATTTGAATCCTGATTGCACTATTAAATCTTACATAGCATGTTGGTGAACGGACAGCTAGTTGAATAATGGAACCTGACTCTCTTGTTGCATGACAAAAAAGGATAAGATTTCAAAAGTTAAAGAAAATATTCTCTCATAGCTCAGAGATGGCTGAAACTTCCCAAAGGATGACATTATAAAAGATAAACACTTAACTTCTCCTTTTATTCTAAAATCAGGCAAGTATTATTTTGTTGACAGATATGCCAAATCAAAGAGATACTGAGAGGATATATGAGAATGAAATTTATAAATTTGTTTGATTTTATTAAGTACTACTATTTCTATTACAATCACCGTCTCCATGGTGAAGCGATTAGAATGTCTGCTTTGGACGCTGGAGATCAGGGTTCGATCCTTGATCAAGTCATACCAAAGACTTAAACCCTTTTGTCACATATAGACCGTTTCTGACGCCTCTACAGCAGACGTCTTTTGAAAACATTGTGACAAAGGAAGAAATTGCTCAAAACGAGCAATTTCTCCTTTTGCCACAATATTTTCAACATTATTCAATAATTAAAGTGTCATTCATAGAGATCTTACAAATTTGTGTCTATATTATTTCAAAGCTGTCTGCTGCAAATTTGTTTGTATGTGGGAAAGGGTTAAGAAATGGTAGTAATGCTTTCCCTTCTTGGTACTCAGGGTTGCGGGGAATGGCATTACAACTGATACGTGCATTACAAAATAGTAGTCTTGGTAATTTACCCAGGAAACACCTGTGATATAATTAAAATACTGTTGAAAGCAGCGTTAAACAAATAAGCAATTTCTGCTTTTAATGCAATGTTTTAAACTCTATTCAATAGTTACAATTTCATTTATGGATATTTGCCATATTTATGCTCAACGCCTTTTCTAAAGACGTGTGCTGTAGATGTGTTGTATGTAGGGAAAGGGTTAAACAGATTTTGATTCTAACAGTAAAAAATCAGACTTGTGAATCATGTACATCTCTTCTCAGTGCCGACCAGCCTATAAGCCACAAACTCTTACAGTGGAGTTGTTCAGAAGAATGTAGGTACACTTGTATGTGGACTACTGTCGACGCCTTTCAGAAGGATGGGCTGAATGTACCACAATTCAATGGAAAGGTGAGAATTTGACTTCTCTTTGTTTCAGTAGATATATGAGTTTTGCTGCAGGAAAAAAACATAACCTTTTTGGCGATTGTTACCAGTATTTCACCAATTACTCACAAACATTCGAGATTGATTGACTGGAGTTAAACGCTGTTTTTAACCCTTTCCCTCATATAGACACTTTCTGACGCCTCTGCAGCAGACGGTCTTTGAAAACATAGTGACAAAAGAAGAAATTGCACAAAACGTGCAATTTCTTCTTTTGCCACAATGTTTTCCACTTTTTGTCATAGGTTATCCATTCAATTATAGAGATTTTCTATTTTTTGACAAAATACGTTCAAAGTAGTCTGCTGCAGAATTGCCGTATGAGGGAAAGGGTTAAATGACATTTCCGTCAGATTACCTTTTCCTGATTTTCTTGCAGAAGTATTCCACACAATATTCTTCATTGGCAGCTGGCTTTTTGCCTATATAGACTATTAAGATAAATTATGTTAGAGACAATGACTTCTGTCAATCATCGGGAAAAAAATGAATGACTTAGTCTGGGTTCGAACTCACTACTGCTTGATTGATAGCCCTTATTGTTACTGAGCTGTGGCGGCTAAACCACAAACAATCAGGAAGCTGCGGACAAACAGTTTATATTTGGATCAGGAAGCATCGATGCAAAGACCGGTCTTTATTATATTTCTCACCAAGTTTTTTTTTTTTTAGTAAGCATGTGGTTTTTACCTCCCCTCCCGACAGACAACAAATCTGTAGTAGACTGATTTGCAAACATATTGAAAATCTCTATAAAAGGAGGAATGATTGTGAGTAATTATTACACCTATTGCTTCAATGCTGTCACTCTCCTGCTACTGATGCATCAAAATGCTTCTGCAAGTGGTAAAGGGTTAAACATCTGAATAAAAGAATAGAAAAAGATGGAAGATTTTCTTACTTAACCCTTTCCCTCATATAGACGCTTTCTGACGCCTCTGCAGCAGACGGCTTATTGAAAACATAGTGACAAACGTGCAATTTCTCCTTTTGCCACAATGTTTTCCACTGTTTGTCATAGGTTATTCATTAAATTATGGTTTTCACAAAATACGTTCAAAGCTGTCTGCTGCAGAATTGTCGTATGAGGGAAAGGCAGTGGTTCTCATTCTAGCAAATTCAAACTTTCCCTTTTCATCGTAAAATCTTTTTCTTGATTTCAGAGATAATTTTGATCACTTAATTTTTCACATTTGCAATAATGACATGTCTAATCAAGACAAGGAATCCGCTGTGGTCGAGTGGTTAGCGTCGGGGATTTCGAAACCGGGTGTCCCGGGTTCGATCCCCAGTCGCGGCAATTCGGTCATGGTGGAGTGCCCCTGGGCAAGGCACATTTTCTAGCCTAGTACTGGTTTGTTCACCCAGGGAACATGAATAATAAAATTGAAATGCGCGCTAAATGACCTTAGCTGTCGATGCGCCATAAAACAATATACATTCATTCATTCATTCATTCTAATCAAGACAAGTAAATACACACATATATATATATATATATATAATTTGGCAAGAAGAGTAAAATACATATTGCAATAGGAAAAGTTGCAACAGACATAATGTGTGCAAATTCCACAATGTTTTCAGAGCTCTAGACAAGGGGAGTTTTTTACTTTCTAAAATCCTTATTTGACCCTCTAACCCTATGATGTGGGTTCTCAAAAGAATCGTCTCAATTAGACGATTCTTTTGAGTACCCACATCATAGGGTTTGTTTGGATGATAAAAGATATTGTGGGAAAAAGAGCTGTATACTCCTCTTTATTTGGACCTCTGATGTTTTGATTCTTGACTGCATCATGTACAGAATGTTTTGCATCATAGAATAGATTTTATCATAAGGAAAACCTAGATTGGTATAGAATAATAAAATTACTGTACACCTGACCACCTTGAAAACATTTAGGCATTAACATTTAAAAAAATCTCTATAAATGAAAGTATAGTTAATGAATATTGAAGAAATAAATGTTGCAAAGGAAGAAATAATTCGTGAATATAAATTGTACATGTTTGTGAAAATACTTTATTTCAGTGGCCCTTTATACGCGTATATGGTATTCAAGAGCCAGCGTCCATGATTTTCTCGGTGTTGAATGGTCTAGCCCATTTGAGTATATTCTGGTACAGAAAACACATACCATCAACCACACCAATGTATTATATCTGGCATGGAATGTGCCTGGTGAGTTAAAACATTTTGTATCGCAACTGATCATTTGATTTTCAGAGGTCCAGATAAGGAGGGGCATTCGGCTCTTTTTCACACAATCTCTCACTTATTATTAAAGCAAGACCTATGTTGTGGATTCTCAAAAGAATTCTTTTGAGTACCAACAGCATAGGGCAAGAGTGTCAAATAAGGACTTTAGAACATGCAAAACCCCCTATTAATATAAATCTAGAGCCCTGCATTTTGGAATTTGACTTTCAGAGCCCTAGATTAGGGGCATTTTATATCTTATAAAAACCCTGAGTTTTCACATGAAATTTGTTGAGGAAAACCCCCTATAAAACTGTTTTACTATAAATAGCCTTTCCATATGGCATTATACAAAAAGTCATTAGTATTATGGTATATTGAAGCATGCTATTTTTAGATCACCTAGAGCCAAAGGCTCAAGGTGAGCTATTCTGATCACTTTTTGTCCGTCTTCCGTCATCTGTCGTCCGTCGTTAACATTTAGACATTTAGATTATCTCCTCCTTAACCACTTGACCAATTTCAACCAAACTTCACAGGAATGTTCCTTTGGTGGACCTCTTTCAAAACTGTTCAAAGATTTAAATTTCATCAAGAACTTTGGTTGCTGAAGCAACAGAAAAGGGGAAAATTGCCAAATCTTAAAAAATCTTCTTGTCGAAAAGTACTGGCCCGATTTGAAAATTATTTTGCACAAATGTTCCTTGGGGTACCCTCTACCTACCAAAATTGTTCAAATATTTTCGATCCGTTGAAAAAAAAAAAAAAAAGGGGGCGGAGCTTATTTTCCTTATATGTGCATTGTTAAAACTTTAAAAATCTTCTTGTCCAAAAGTACTGGCCCTATTTGAAAACTATTTTGCACAAATGTTCTTTGGGGTACCCTCTACCAAGATTGTTCAAATATTTCCGATCCGTTCAAAAATATGGCCGCCAGGGGAGGGGAGCTTATTTTCCTTATATGTGCATTGTTAAAACTTTAAAAATCTTCTTGTCAAAAAGTACTGGCCCGATTTGAAAATTATTTTGCACAAATGTTCATTGGGGCACTCTTTACCAAGATTGTTCAAATATTTCCAATCCGTTGAAAAACATGGCCGCCAGGGGGCGGAGCTTGTTTTTCTTATATGTGCATTGTTACAACTTTAAAAATCTTCTTGTCCAAAAGTATTAGCCCAATTTGAAAATTATTTTGCACAAATGTTCCTTAGGGCACCCTTTACCAAGATTGTTCAAATATTTTCGATCCGTTGAAAAACATGGCCGCCAGGGGGCGGAGCTTGTTTTCCTTAAATGTGCATTGTTAAAACTTTAAAAATCTTCTTGGCCAAAAGTACTGGCCCGATTTGAAAATTATTTTGCACAAAAATTAATGTTCCTTGGGGCACCCTTTACCAAGATTGTTCAAATATTTCCAATCCGTTGAAAAAACATGGCCGCCAGGGGGCGGAGCTTGGTTTCCTTATATGTGAATTGTTAAAACTTTAAATATCTTCTTGTCCAAAAGTATTAGCCTGATTTGAAAATTATTTTGCACAAATGTTCCATGGGGCACCCTCTACCAAGAAATATATGGTTGCTGCGGCATCAGAAAGGGGGCAAAATGTCCAGGGGGCAAAATGTCCAAACTTTAAAAATCTTCTCCTCTGAATCTGCATGTCAGATTCCAATATAGTTTGGTAGAAATGTTCCTTAGGTGAGCCTCTACAAAGATTATTCTGTTTGGTTGAAAAACATGGCAGTCAGGAGGCATCAGAAAAGGGGCAAAATGACAAAATTTGGAAATTCCATTTTTTTATGTTCTTGTCTGATATTAAGGAAATTGAACAGGAATCCTACTTCAGTGATCCTCTATTTAATTTGTTCAAGCCGTTTTGCTTGGTTAAAAAATCATAGCAATCTCGCGTCATCACAAAAGGGGTAAATTGAAGTTTAGCTACAAATGACAACTCCTACCATTCCACTCGACCAATTTCAACGTTAGTTCACAGGAATGTTCCTTTGATGGTCCTCTTTCAAAATTGTTCAAAGACTTGCATTCTGTGTAGAACCTTTGTTGCTGCAACATCAGAAATTGAGAAAAATACCCAAACTTTAAAAACCTCCATCTCCATAATCCATTTGTCAGATTTCAAGATAATTTGGCAGAAATGTTCTTTGGGTGACTCTACAAAAACTGTTCAAGCCATATTGATTTCGTTGACAAACAGGGCAGCAAAGTGGCATCAGGAAAGGTGCAAAATGACAAAACTTTATAATTCCATTCTTATTAAAGTTCTTATTAAATTTCAAGATACAAATGGCTTTTACTGATAAACTATTTCTTAAACTGAGTGTCCACTCCTTGCAGTTTCATTTGGACTCCTGATCAAATTTTCACAGATATTCGCAGTTAAATATTTGCTTCTAATTTACTATCATTCAGGTGATCGATTTAGGGCCATCTTGGCCCTCTTGTTAGAATATGACAAACAGTGTTTCAAAAATATAAACTCAGACACCTTTGATCTTATGATTTCAACTGTAGATAATTCTTAACTCTTTCCAAAAAAGATTTTAGATGCATCTGAAGCAAACGACTTTTGAAAACCTTGTGGCTAAAGGAAAAATTGCCCATGATGAGAAATGTTCCGCTTTGCCCAAAATTTACAATTATTAACTCTTTCCCGCATATAGATGCTTTCTCATGCCCCTGCAGCACTCGGCTTTTTGAAAACATGGTGACAATAGAAGAAATTGCTCAAAACAAGCAATTTCTCCTTTTGCCACAATGATTTCCACTTTTAGACATGGGTTATCTATTCAATTATAGAGATTTTCCATTTTTTGACAAATTATGTTCAAAGTCGACTGCTGCAGAATTGTCGTATGAGGGAAAGGGTTAAATAATTATACGTTTTCATTTGCCTGGATGTTTGACAAAGTAGCCTGAAAGTGGGAAAGTTTTAAGCTTATAATCACAGGACTAACCAAGGAGGAGTAAACTGATCTTTTCCCCACAATATTTCTTTTATTATATAAGGAATCCGCTGTGGTCGAGTGGTTAGCGTCGGGGATTTCGAAACCGGGTGTCCCGGGTTCGATCCCCAGTCGCGGCACTACGGTCATGGTGGAGTGCCCTTGGGCAAGGCACATTTTCTAGCCTAGTACTGGTTTGTTTACCCAGGGATCATGAATGATTAAATTTAATTGCGCGCTAAATGACCTTAGCTGTCGATGTGCCATAAAACAATATACATTCATTCATTTATTATATAATGTTGTGGGTACTCAAAAGAAGGTTTAAAGTTTAAAATAATGATTTCGGAATGTGTAATACACACCTTTAATATCTAGAGCTCCATTTAAATTATATTAATATATCTTTTCAGACGGCCACGAATGCATGGTTTTGGTCAACAGTGTTTCATTCCCGTGATACCAATTTTACTGAGGTTTGTGGGCTTAGGACCTTTCTAGTTGGTAACCCTTTCCCGTATATGACACATCTGCAGCAGGTTACTTTTAACCCTTTCCCTCATATAGACACTTTCTGAGGCCTCTGCAGCAGGCGGCTTTTTGAAAACATAGCGACAAAAGAAGAAATTACTCAAAAAGAGCAATTTCTCGTTTTGTTACCATGTTTTTAACTCTATTCAATTAGTGTTCTTTCATTTAAAGATATTTTCTGTGCTGTTGCCTTGACTTTTTCAAAGTTGTCTGCTGCAGATTTGTTGTATGTGGGAAAGGGTTAAAAGCATCTAGACAATAACAAGAAAAGTCTCTATATATTTGAAAGGACTGATTTACCACTGGTGATATGAAATTACCGGAATTACGAGTTATTTACTCTGGAAACCCTGAGATATGACTGAAATACTGTTGAAAGTGGCTTAAAGAACCATTCAGACTTTTTATTTCTGGTATACAACTTTTATATTCTTTAAACTCTGAATATGTTAACAGAACATAAGGCCAATAATATATTTATATTATTTATAGAAAGAAAAATAATTTGTAAGAAAAATCTTTTAGCAATTCTTTCTTTTCAAATGTTATTACGAAAAGCATTAATTATAGGCAAATGGATTTTTTTTTTTCCATTGTAATCAATTTCTCCTTTATCCAAATTATTTTCTGATATAATCTTCTATATGTCACACTACTACAGCAAATGACATTACATCATATTTCGATTACGTAACATCATATTTCAATGATGTCACTTTTCAATTTTTGTTACTGTTTTTGTCAAAGTCCAATACAGAATTTGTATCTGTCCTGTTGTATTTATGTGGGACATTTTACATGTATATGCATTGTAAAATTTGCTGGTACATAATACAACTCGAATATAGAATGTATTGCATTTTAGGCTTGGTATAGCAAAATGACTTCTTCAATGTATAAATGTAAATATTTACGAGACTTTTGATGTATAACAGTTTGCTTATGAATTCCTTTTGATATTTGTTTTTTTCAGAAAATGGACTACTTCTCTGCATTTTCAATCGTTTTGTTCAACACCTTTGTTTTAGCCTGTAGGTATGTAGCATGTACTAACATATAGAAAGTTTTGTTAAACAAGGAACCAAGATATAATTATATAATATACATAATAGCTTTAAAGGCCAGTCCCCAAAACTATAAAACTCAAAATGTTATTGACTCAGAAACTTTCTCTGTACTCAGAATTCTTTCTCACAAGATAACTTTAATTTGTTCTCAGAGGCAAACTATAAATGAATGCATTTTTTACCTCACCTGAGCTTTGCTCAAGCTGGGTTATTGTGATCACTTTTTGTTCATCATGCATCATGTGTCAACTTCTTCTCCTCAGTAACCAGTGGGTCAATTGGGATGAAACTTCACAGAAAGCATCCTGTCAATGATCTCATCAGAATTCCTTCAAATTTTTGGGATCAATGCAGAATTCCGGTTACCATGGCGACGAAATGAAAACAAATTCATAATTCTTCTTCTCTAAAACTAGTAGGCAGATTTTCAAATAATTTTGTAGAAATGTTCCTTGGATGACCCAGATCCCTTCAATCCATGTTGATTGGTCGAAAAACATGGCCGCCAGTGGGCAGGGCTATTTTGCCTTATATGGCTATAGTGAAAACTTAAAAAATATTCTCCTCTGAAAGCTTCAGGCCGATTTTCAAATAATTTTGTAGAAATGTTCCTTAAGTGACCCACTATTAGATTCCTTCAAGCCATGTTGATTGGTGAAAAAAGATGGCCACCAGGGGGCGGAGCTATTTTGCCTTATATGGCTATAGTGAAAACTTAAAAAATCTTCTCCTCGGAAGTGTCAGGCCGACTTTCAAATAATTTTGTAGAAATGTTCCTTGGATGACCCTCTATGAGATTCCTTCAAGCCAAGTTGATTGGTCTGAAACTATGGCCGCCAGGGGGCGGGGCTAATATGGCTCAAGTGAAAAAAAAAAATCAGGTGAGTGATCCAGGGCCATCATGGCCCTCTTGTTAGAGATATTTTATTTCTAGCAAGAAAAAATGCCTACTACTTTTAGTAATTTTAGTCACTTGAGCATGGAGAACGTTTCGCTGAGATTGGTTCAAACCATTCTCAGTGAAATGTTCTTATACCTAAACAAACTCAACTAAAACATTCTCAGAATGAAAACAAACTCAACTTAAATGTTCTCCAAAAGCTTTATAGTTCCGACTTTTTGTACTCGGAGCTCCTGTTGAGCATCGAGAACGTTTTAAAAGTTTTGTAGTTTCAGGGATAATGTGTTGTCTATTCTCAATCTTAACCCTTTCCCACATACATCAATTAGCCTCAAAGATAGCCAACATACAAACACTATCTAATGCCTCTGTAGCAATCAACTGATGAAAACATTGTGACAAAAGGTGAAATTGCTCATAATGAGCAATATCTTCTTTTGTTACAATATTTTTAACTCTATTTGGTAAGTAACCCTTTCTCTCATACGACAATTCTGCAGCAGACGACTTTGAACATATTTTTGTCAAAAAATAGAAGATCTCTATAATTGAATGGATAACCTATGACAAAAAGTGAAAAACATTGTGGCAAAAGGAGAAATTGCTCGTTTTGAGCAATTTCTTCTTTTATCACTATGTTTTAAAAAAGCCGTCTGCTGCAGAGGCGTCTATATGAGGGAAAGGTTTAAACTCTCATTTATAGACATGTTTCGTGTTTTTGACAATATGTTTTCAAAGTCATCTACTGCTAAGTGGTTGTATGTGGGAAAGGTTTAAAACTATTGGTTTCCTATTTACTCATTCGCAAAACAAAGACTCGCATCTAACTGATTCAATAGATCTAAACTAGGGATGGCAACGAATACCAAAAAAATATTCGAATATTCGACCCATTTGCGCATGCTTACCAAACAAAGACTTTTTTAATTCTTTATTTGTTCTCGCATTTGACGTTTCCGTTACACCGATGAATTTGTATGAAAAGAATGTTCGTGAAAAATACGTTGTTAAAGTGCGCAGATTTTAATTTATTGATCCCATTGATGTATTGTTCGAAACATTTAGATCTGATTACCCAGTTTACAACTGAGATTTAATCTTTCTCTTGCTGCATATAACTGAACTATTGTTGAAATGCTGTTGTAAATGACATATTGATGTTTGTTTCTTCTGCTCGGTAGTTACAGAAGGGTTATCTATGTATCTATATGGATGTTTGTTTCGTAGATGATTGCGGAGGTTGGTTGTAGTTCACTTGTAGGACAGCTCCGCCTCACACAGAGTACATGTAGCTATTTTCTTAGATCAGCGGAAATACTTCCAATACATATGGCGTGCATTGTTGAAATCAAATATAACATACTAATGTCAAGATATTTCAAAACTGATGTGGCAATGCAGATCGCATTTTGGTGTATTTATGAACAAAATGAATAGCAACAATTATCTGCAAATAAAAGGTTTTATTTCAACAGTTTGATACTTGAACAAACAATTCATGAACTTCAAACACGTGCTACATATCTGCATGTTTGCAATTACCAATCAAGGCTTCTTTTATTATACAAAATGTGAAATACACCGCTACTTAATTAGTAACAGTTTGTTTATCAAAACATTTGACGAAATCGGATAATAACACCTCAAATATTGTCTGATTGATGCCTCATTCTAAAAAGCGATAACTACATAGATGAACGGTGAAGTTACGGTGTTTTGGAACGAAAACATCGGTATTGTATCGATCACACTTATAGCCTGAAGCAGGGATTATCAGTTTGACATGTTATACACTATATTGACACTTTATAAACAACGCGTAAAATAGACCATCGGTAACCCTTTACCTACAGTTTATGAAAAAAATAAACAAGCAGAAATTTAATTTTATTTTTTAGTGTTGAAAATCCTGATTTCATCGAATATTCGAACCATAATATAATATTCGAATATTCGTTGCCATCCCTAATCTAAACCCTTTTTCACATGCAACAAATTGTAGCAGAAGACTTTGCAAACATCTAGGCAAAATAAATATGGAAACTCTATAAATGAAAGTGTATTTATTGAATAGTATTGAAAGCACTTTGGCAAAAGTAGAAATTGCATTTTCTATAATGAGCAATTTCCCCTTTTACCACAATGGTTTCAAAAGTCTCCCGTTGATGCATAAACATATGTATGCAAGACTGAAAGGCTTAAACATGGCATATTCAATGAAATTGCACACACAAGAGAGAAAAAAGGTCAAGGTCATATATAGCAAGGTGGTTTATAATTGTTTTTGATTTTTTTTTAATCTATGATTTATTTATATGGGTTATTCCTATACAACATTTTAATTATATTAATGTTTTCTCAAATAAGAACAATGTATGATATTTATACCCCCAGATACATAGTATATGGGGGCTATATAGGAGTCACGCTTGTCGGTCGGTATGTTTGTTGGTCCGTTTCTTGTAAACACTATTTCTCAGCAAACCTTTGTCAGAATTCAATATAACTTCACAAGAATGATTGATACCAAGCCTAGTTGTGAATATTGTTGGCGTGTTGCACTGGAATTATTTTTTTTAAAATGAGTTATGGCCCCTTGAATTTCTCATACATCTGTATATTGTCAGGCACCAGCTGGGGGTATTCATCCCCTTCAGTGATATTTCTAGTTTGTGTTGAATACTGGTACAAGAAAGTAAGCAAACACATGCATTATTGGTGAACTATCAACCAAGATATCATTCAAAAACATCGTTAAGTTCTGGTTTGTCACTCAAGGATCATAAGTAAGTGTTTAATTGCAGTGATATGACTGAAACACTGTTAAAAAAAGCATAAAACCCTATATAAGTCAAACCTTGTTTAATCCTTTCCCTCATAAAGACACTTTCTGACGCCTCTGCAGCAGACGACTTTTTGAAACATAGTGACAAAAGAAGAAATTGCTCAAAACGAGCAATTTCTCCTTTTGCCACAATGTTTTCCACTTTTAGTCATAGGTTATCCATTCAATTCTAGAGATTTCTATTTTTTGACAAAATATTTTCAAAGTCGTCGGATGCAGAATTGTCGTATGAAGGAAAGTATTAAACAACTTTAACCCTTTCCCACTTGTAGATGCCTTTTGATGCCTCTGCAGCAGACCACTTTTGAAAACATTATGACAAAGTCAGAAATTGCTCAAAACAAGCAATTATTCCTCTTGCTGCAATGTTTTCAACTCTTTTCAGTAAGTATAATTACATTTATAGAGCTTTCCATTGTTTTTGCCTTGATACTTTCAAAGTTGTCTTCTTCAGATTTGTTTATTACAGAAAAAGGGTTAAAGTTAAACTCAAATTTATAAATAAATTATATATTTTTCAGAATTTTAGGAACGTCACGATGGTGGCGTCCATTAATCATTGGTGTTTGTTGCTCAATATTTTACATCCAGCATATCACATACCTGACCTATAGTCGGTTCGATTATGGGTACAATATGAAAGTAAATATAGGAGTAGGTGAGTATACAACTTTGTATTAGCCTGCACATTGGACAATGTACAAGCTGACTTTTGTTGATCAAAATCCCCACAGTTCATGTATTACTTACAAAGGTTTGTTAGAAGCTTCTGTCAACTTGTGTAGATTATGATAAGACGAAGCAGAAATACCAACTTTTACTTTAACCTATGATTATAACCAGAGCTCTCTATAAAATATTTAATGTTCTAGAAGTCTTATGTGACTCTGAATTCCTATGTTGTTGGTAATCAAAAGAATTAACTCAGTGAAACTCGTGGGGTTTCTACAAGATATTTTATCCCTTTCCCTTATATAGATGCTTTCTGACGCCTCTGCAGCAGACGTATTTTTGAAAACATAATGACAAAAGAAGAAATTGCTCGCAACGAGCAATTTCTCATTTTGCCACAATGTTTTCGACTTTTAGTCATAGGTTATCCATTCAATTATAGATATTTTCCATTTTTTGAAAACATGTGTTCAAAGTCGTCTGCTGCGGAATTGTCGTATGAGGGAAAGGGTTAAGAGATATTGCCTAGAAAAATCATGACTGATTGAAAGAAAGTCTGCAGGTCAAATAAATGTCTGTAGTTGAAGAAAAATTAAAACAAAAAAAATGCTATAAAGAAGGTGAAATTGTTATTAACCCTTTCCCTTATATAGACCCTTTCTGTTGCCTCTGCAGCAGACGGCTTTTTTAAAACATAGTGACAAAAGGAGAAATTGCACAAAACGTGCAATTTCTCCTTTTGCCACAATGTTTTCTACTTTTTAGCTTGACTATTCGAAGAATATGAGAGCTTTACTACTCGCCCCGGCGTCGGCGTCTCCGTCGGCGTCCGGTTAAAGTTTTAGGGCAAGTTGGGATTTTCATTCATAAGTATTTGTCCTAGGGCTTTCATATTTGGAATATAGTTACATCTTATACCTTTCTTCACATTGAACGCTAAAGATGCTGAGTGTGACCTTCCTTTTGGGAAAAAAAACATGATTTTCGGGGGTTAAAGTTTTAGGGCAAGTTGGATTTTTTTATTTTTTTATTTTTTTTCTCAATAAGTACTTGTGCTAGGGCTTTCATATTTGGAATATAATTACATCTAATACCTTTCTTTATATTGTATGCTGAAGATTCTGAGTTTTACCTTCTTTTTGGGGTAAAAGACATGATTTTGGGTGGTTAAAGTTTTAGGGCAAGTTGGCATTTTCATTTAATTTTTTAATTTTTCTCTATAAGAATTTGTGCTAGGGCTTTAATATTTAGAATATAGTTACATCTTATACCTTTCTTCACATTGAATGCTGAAGATGCTGAGTGTGACCTTCTTTTTGGGGTAAAAAACATGATTTTCGGTGGTTAAAGTTTTGGGGCAAGTAGGATTTTATTTTATTTTTTTAACTTTTTCTGAATAAGTACTTGTGCTAGGGCTTTCATATTTGGAAAATATTTACATTTAATTTCTTCATATTATATGCTGAAGATGCTGAGTGTGACCTTCTGTTTGCGGTAAAACACATGCTTTTGGGTGGTTAAAGTTTTAGGGCAAGTTGGCTTTTTCATTTAATTTTCAAATTTTTCTAAATATGTACTTGTGTTAGGGCTTCCATATTTGGAATATAATTACATGTAATACCTTTCTTCACATTGTATGTTGAAGATGCTGAGTGTGACTTTTAGGGGGTAAAAAACATGATTTTTGTTTGATTTTGAGAATTTTAGATAAATTCTTAATTTTTGGTCACATTTCTTTCTAATTGTGATCATTTATTTATCAAATATAATTCTCCAACATATCAAACGGGTTTTGCATGGTGTCAAACATTAGGAAAACCTTTTTTTAAGGTTTTGCTAATTTTGGACTCGGTCAGTTTTAACATTTGTGTTTAGCTCAACGTTAAAGTTACATCATTCAAATCACTTCATACTTCACATATTTGTTAAGGACCATCGTACAATTAGGTTAGATAACTCCATTGTATCCTAAATATGGAGTAATGGCCCTTGATTGACTTAGGAAATTTTATATTTAAATTATATATAAATGTATGTATATCTATTCAGTTGCTTTTACATATAGAGTATATAATATGATTTAATAGTACTTAAGTGCAATATAATGAAATACTGCTTTATGTGAATAAGCGGCCTGTAGTCGAGCGCGCTGTCCTCCGACAGCTCTTGTTGTCATAGGTTATCCATTCAATTATGGAGATTTTCTATGTTTTGACAAAATACGTTCAAAGTCGTCTGCTGCAGAATTGTCGTATGAGGGAAAGGGTTAACAGACATTGAGAAATAACTGTAATGAGCAAATCCATTTTAGAAATTCAGAATTGAATAGGTTAAGTCATCAAATGCATTTTCTTTTCATTTCTTTTCAGCTGTTTTCAACATGGTTGGATGGCTAGCCTGGTGTCTGTATATAAGAAAGAACAAATATATATGGAAAGCACTCGTGTCTATATTTGGAATACAGATGCTACTAAGTTTAGAATTATGGGATTTCCCGCCAATCTTCTGGGTCTTTGATGCTCATTCCCTGTGGCATGGCGGGTCTTGGCCATTAGCCATTCTCTGGTACAGGTAAGTAGATTATCCCTTTCCCTTCTATAGACACATTATAAAGTATCTGCAGCAGACAACTTTTGAAAACATCATGAAACAAGAAGCCCATGAGGGCCTATGCTCTACTGGTATGGTTCTGTGGTCATTTTCAATCCAGAGCATGTACGTATGGTGAAGATCAGAATCTGATAGTAAATGGAGGCTCTATTGTGTTCACAAGCTGTTTTATAGCAATTTTGACAATTCCAAGGGCCATAATCCAGTCTTGCATGGGCGGTTCTGGCTGGTTTGAGAAAGGAATCAAGCTCTTATGGATATCTAACTACTGTAGACTGAAGACTTTATCGCATTCACAAGCTCTATTATAGCAATTCTAACAATTTCAAGGGCAATAATCCAGTCACGCATGGCCAGATCTGGCTGGTTTGCAAAAGGAACCAAGCTCTCATGGATACCTAACTATTGTGTAAGTTTGGTGAAGATCAGATAGTAAATGGAGCCTCTATTGTGTTTACAAGCTCTATTATAGCAATTTTGACAATTTCAAGGGCCATAATCAAGTCTTGCATTGGTGGATCTGGCTGGTTTGCGAAAGGAACCGAGCTATCATGGATATCTAACTACTGTATAAGTTTGATTGAGATACAATCAAAACTGAAGACTGTATCACGTTCACAAGCAATTGTTTACGCACGAAGGACACCACGCCACAGTATAAGCTCTTCTGGCCTTTGGCCAGTAGAGCTAAAAATGAGGAATTGCTCAAAATAAGCAATTTCTCCTTTTGCCATAATGTTTTCAACTTTTTTCAGTAATAATACCTTAAATTATATAGATTTTCGATATTTTTGAGTAGACATTTTCAAAGTTGTCTGCTGCAGATTTGCTGTATGTGGGAAAGGGTTTATACTGCTCTCAGGAATTTATTGATTGGAGTTAAAACCTTTCCCCGTAGATGCTTTACATCCGTAGAGTTGAAAACAATGTGGCAATAGGAGAAATTTATTATTTTGAGCAGTTCCCTGTGTGTCACATTGTTTTCTAAAGATGAAATGTTTTCAAAACTTATCTACTGCACTTCTGGTGCATCAGCATGGGTCTGCAGATTTGAAAGGGTTAAAACATTTACAGTCCAACCTTTGTTTAAAGACCACCCATCGGAAGACAACAATGTCATCCTTGTTCACAGGCGTTCTTTAATTCAATGGTCATTTATGCAGAAAATGAGATAGTGGGAAATTAAAAGTGTGGTTGCCAAAGACAGGTAATTGCTATACAAAGGTGGTCTTTAGCACAGGTTTGACTGATTTTTACAGCTTTGAAGATCAGTGTTTAAAAAAGGGTGCAGAACAGACAATGTCAGAACTTCATCGATTGTTAATGTTTTCTGATACAGAATACATCGGACATCTTTTTAGTCCCCTACCGGCGTGCCGAAGGGGACTCTTAGGTTTGCACTCCGTCCGTCAGTCAGTCCGGCAAATCAGTTTTCCGCACTTTTTTTCTACATGCTTTGAGGTATTGAGCTGAAATTTTGTATATGCCTTTGTAATCATGTGTCACAGATCAAGTTCGCGTTTCCTGGGATTTCGTCAATTTTTTAATGAGTTATGCCCCTTTTTGGACTTAGAATATTCGTTTTCCGCACTTTTTTTCTACATGCTTTGAGGTATTGAGCTGAAATTTTGTATATGCCTTTGTAATCATGTGTCACAGATCAAGTTTGCGTTTCCTGGGATTTCGTCAATTTTTTAATGAGTTATGCCCCTTTTTGGACTTAGTGCAAACCGGTAGGGGACTATGGTATTGCTTGCAATCCAGTTACTTGTTATCATATGAATTTCAAAAACATTGTGGGAAATGAAGAAATTACTCAAAATGAGTAATCTTTGAATTGTTGCAGACTTGCTAAAAATGTTTCTCTTGTGGAAAGGCTACAATTGAATAAAACTATGTATATTTCTTTATCTATTTCAGTTTTATAATTGATGATGGTAAAACACTTATGAAGAACAAAGACTTTGGAATTTTACCTCGAACCATGAAGATAGACTGAACAAACAACGCTTTCAGCATGTCTCTAACACACATCGGAAGATTTCAATGTGATATATCATATGATGTATACATCTGTGTCGCAAATCATTCATTTACCCTTTCCCTCATATGACAATTCTGCAGCAGACGACTTTGAACGTATTTTGTCGAAACATAGAAAATCTCCATAATTGAATGGATAACCTATGACAAAAAGTGGAAAACATTGTGGCAAAAGGAGAAATTGCACGTTCTGTGCAATTTCTTCTTTTGTCACTATGTTTTCAAAAAGCTGTCTGCTGCAGAGGCGTCAGAAAGCGTCTATATGAGGGAAAGGGTTAAGAAAGCATAAACATGCCATTAGTGATCAAAATATATTTTTACGCAGTATTATCTTGCCCACCATACATATGTTAATTATCTTTATTCCATTGTGTGTAGTTAATTTGATCATTATTAAAAAAGACCTTCATGTTGTGAATGAATTTTATTTTATATTTTTGTCTGAATTCTCACTAGCATATCAGTTATATCATGGCGATTCACTAGTACTGCTGGTATAAATTTCCCAGTAATTCACTAGTACTGCTGGTATTAGTTATATCATGGCAATTCCCCAGTAATTCACTAGTACTGCTGGTATTAGTTAAATCATGGCGATTCCCCAGTAATTCACAAGTACTGCTGGTATTAATTCCCCAGTAATTCACTAGTACTGCTGGTATTTATAGTTATATCATGGCAATTCCCCAGTAATTCACTAGTACTGCTGGTATTAGTTATATCATGGCAATTCCCCAGTAATTCACTAGTACTGCTGGTATTAATTCCCCAGTAATTCACTAGTACTGCTGGTATTTATAGTTATATCATGGCAATTCCCCAGTAATTCACTAGTACTGCTGGTATTAGTTATATCATGGCAATTCCCCAGTTATTCACTAGTACTGCTGGTATTAGTTATATCATGGCAATTCCCCAGTTATTCACTAGTACTGCTGGTATTAGTTATATCATGGCAATTCCCCAGTTATTCACTAGTACTGCTGGTATTAGTTATATCATGGCAATTCCCCAGTTATTCACTAGTACTGCTGGTATTAGTTATATCATGGCGATTCCCCAGTAATTCACTAGTACTGCTGGTATTAGTTATATCATGGCGAATCCCCAGTAATTCACTAGTACTGCTGGTATTAGTTATATCATGGCGATTCCCCAGTTATTCACTAGTACTGCTGGTATTAGTTATATCATGGCGATTCCCCAGTTATTCACTAGTACTGCTGGTATTAGTTATATCATGGCGATTCCCCAGTAATTCACTAGTACTGCTGGTATTAGTTATATCATGGCGATTCCCCAGTAATTCACTAGTACTGCTGGTATTATTTAACCTTACACTGATGCATCAGTCGAAATGATATCACGCAACAATTAGTGCCAAGGGGGGGTTGCCATTACTATCATCATCTATCCTCATAACTGAAACTTGTTTCAACATTTTCAAGTGAAACTTGTTACACCTGTTCTTAGAAACAATATGCATGTATATACCAAGACACAGAGCTCTGGCTTTCATAATTATTCAGTCATGCCCATTTTTGGACTTAAAAATTCATGAAAAAACAGATGGACTTTGGCGTTCTCCCTGAGGCACTCTTTTTTTAGATACTTTATATGCTTATTGTGAAAATTTATTGACTGCAGACCGATGGTGTGCAAGCTTTGAGATCAATTGCTTGTGTACATAGTGAGACTGTTTTTTTCAGATAATTCTCTATTTTAGATTGAAGTGCTCCGAATGATGTATAAACAGTTTTACTTTTAATTATTTTTCACAACTGATTAAAAAATTGTGCTTACTATTGTTGTTTTTAACCGTGATTAAATGTTTATCAATAAAGATTTTATTTTGCTTATTCTTTAATAATTAACCCCTTCCCTCATATAGATGCTTTCTGACGCCTCTGCAGCAGACGACTATTTGAAAACATAGTGACAAAAGAAGAAATTGCACAAAACGTGCAATTTCTCCTTTTGCCACAATGTTTTCCACTTTTTGTCATAGGTTATTCATTCAATTATGTAGAGTCTATTTTTTGACAAAATACGTTCAAAGTCGTCTGCTGCAGAATTGCCGTATGAGGGAAAGGGTTAAGATATCAACCCTTTTCCCACATACAACAAATCTGCAGCAGACGACTTTGAAAACATGTACATTTAGGCAAAAATAGGAAAAATCTCTATGATAACAATTTGTTATAGTTGAAAACATTTTGGCAAAAGGTAAAATTGCTCTTTATGAGTAATTTCTAAAGTTTCAAGCAGCTTAACCTTTTCCCTCATACGACAATTCTGCAGCAGACAACTTTGAACATTTTTTGTCAAAAAATAGAAAATCTCTATAATTGAATAAATAACCTATGACTAACAGTGGAAAACATTGTGGCAAAAGGAGAAATTGCTCGTTTTGAGCAATTTCTTCTTTTGCCACTATGTTTTCAAAAAGCCATCTGCTGCAGAGGCGTTAGAAAGTGTCTATATGAGGGAAAGGGTTAAACAAAAATGTGGTCTCGAGTGGTAACAAGTTTTTCTCAAATTTGGCCTAGTGAACCTAGATTTTGACAGGACATAACCTATATTAAAACTTGGCCTAGATATATTCAAGACAAACATACCGACAGTTTCAAAATGTTTAAAATTGATGCCTCCAGAATGATTTTCCTTCAATTTGATCTCACATGACCCAGTTTCGATCTGGCCAATATTTGACGGAGATGTACATCTGATGAAATTTTATGACGATGTGATGTGAAATGTTGCCTGTAGAATGTTTACAAGGCAGTTGTTGACGAAGGAGGACAGAAAAAATGTGATCACAATAGCTTACCTTGAGCACTTCATGCATAGATAAACATAGATGAGCTAATAAACAAACAAAGCCATATTAATTATTTTCTTTAATCATAAGGTATGCTAGATTGTTAACAAATAGATTTTGTAATAATTATCATTCATACATATTAATTTTGCCACTATCGCAATTTCTTAACTCTTCCAAATATTATTGTATAGAATTCTTACATAATAGAATATTGTACCATTACAAAATGGTTTTCATGAATATTTTAAGATTGCAGCCAAAACAACTGTACTACGAGCTCCGAGTCATGACTTAACAAATTTCTCCATAAAAACCTTACAGTAATTTGTTGGAGTTTTATGCAAGTTTCAACCATATTTCAATTATATCATGGCAACAGAATTTGTTCATGATCCCTGGGCAATTTACCAGTACGAGTCTAGTAAGAAAAACGTTAAGGTTAATACGAAGAAAGTTTATTTCACGGCTCACAATTCATAGTTGAGTGTTATAAATTGCATTTAAATGCTGAATGCTAGTCATGTGACCATTATGACTAGTTGATATATAACCATGATTATAACTGGGTCAAGTTCAAACGTAGACTGTTACCCTGTCATTTATATACAAAGAAAACATCTAATTTAATGTATATAATATATTTAATAGTGTACCAGTCTACCTTTACCTTTTCCAACCTGCAGTCACATTTTAACGCATCTGCAGCAGAAGACCTGACCACACTGTGTGCCAAAAGGAGAAATTACTAATGATGAGCTCATTTTTTAAGAATTTAACTTTCATTTATAAAACTTTTCCTTATTTTTGCCTGAAAGTTTTCTCAGTCTGCAGGTTTTAACCCTTTCTCACGTGCAACAAATCTGCAGCAGAGGACTTTGAAATCATGACAGTCAAAAATATGTAAATTTCTATAAATGAAAGTATAAATACTGAACACAAAACACTGGCAAAATGAGAAATTGATCAATATTAGTAATTTCTTCTTTTGGCACAACATGTTCAATAGTCGTCTGCTGCAGAGGCATCAAAAAGCGTCTGTATATGGGGAAAGGGTTAAATAATGTGAATCTTATAACCAGTCAATATAAAGTGAGCTATCCTGAAGCATCAATAACACATTTGGAGATATATTAGTAAATGTACATTAATATATATAAATATGAACTTGTATTCTGAACAGTAACTCTCCAGTGTTACAAAAGGACCTGTATCAAGCAAGAAAACCCTTCAACTCTTTCCCACATACAATAAATCTGCAGTAGGCGATTTTGAAAACATATGGAAAATCTGTATAAATTAAAGTGTAATTATTGAACAGATCTGAAAACATTGCTGCTCATATTGAGCAATTTGTCCCTTTCTCACGATGTTTTTAAAAGCTGCAGATTTGTTAAAAGGCGTTACTTGCTTCTCTGATATGTCGTTTTTAGAATGGTATGCTCTGAAGATATCATAAGGAAGACAAAACATCTAAAAATGAAGAAATCAACTTTCGATGCAAAATTGAAAAACAGTTGCAAAGGGAGAAATAGTTTATTTTGAGCATTTCTCTTTTCCAAAAAAGATATTTTCTCAAATAATAAGCTGAAAAACCGCAAACAATTCTATGAAAGACAGGAATAAAGTTAATACACATGAAAATATCCGAATAGGAAATAAAACCTGGTTTTGTCACTTCAAATCATATAAATACAGTAGTCGATATAAATTCTTTGCATTATACAAAAAATATTTGACGCACATGCACCAAATATATGAGGCTTTTTAGCACTAAGTTCAGAAAATGAAAATTACTCAAAAACAAGCAATTACTACTTTGTTTCATTCACAGGGACGTGCTCCTCTAAAAATAAATATGACCCTATGCATAAATATCATAAATATTTATGCATAGGGTCATATTTATTTTTAGGAGCATGTCCCTGTGTTTCAATATCATTCATATTTGGACTTTATGTTCTACAAGATATTTGCTATACTGTAGAATATAAAAGTCTTGTCAGGCTACCAGTAAACTTAATACATTTTTTCATTGACTTGGAAAATATCTTGGTAAAAGATAATAAATCAAGAATTGTCAATATTGTCTGTATCTGAGTAAGGGTTAATCTTTTCCACTTGCAGACAACTTTGAAAATGTTGGCCAACATATGAAATTTCGCTATAAATGAAAGATTAACTATAGTATATAGATATTGTTTATCGATAAAACCATTGTGGCAAAAGGAGAAATTGTTCATTATGAGCAATATCTCTGTTTGTCAAAATGTTTTCAAAAGTCATGTGTTGCAGATGCATCCGTTTGTGGGAAAGTGTTAACCCTTTCTCTCATACGACAATTCTGCAGCAGACGACTTTGAACATATTTTGTCAAATAATGGAAAATCTCTATAATTAAATGGATAACCTATGACTAAAAGTGGAAAACATTGTGGCAAAAGGAGAAATTGCATGTTTTGTGCAATTTCTTCTTTTGTCACTATGTTTTCAAAAAGCCGTCTGCTGCAGAGGCGTCAGAAAGCGTCTATATGAGGGAAAGGGTTAAAGCAAAACACTTTGCAGGGAATGGGTTGTAGCAATTTTCAGCATGGAATGGGTCAAAGCATCATAACACAGAACAACTAACTAATTATCGCCAACCAGTCTAAATCTTACCTGTTTACCTGATGTGATATTGTTTACAGCCGTCTGCTTTTAACCCTTTCCCACATATTAACGCTTTCTGGTGCCTCTGCAGTAAATGAACTTTGAAAATATTATGGCAAAAGAAGAATTTGATTGTAATGAATAATTTCGCATTTTGCCACAATGTTTTCAATTCTATCTAACTATATGTATTATATTTTTATGTATTTACAGAAATTTTCCAAATTTCAGCCAACGTGTTTTCAAAGTCATTTGCTGCAGATTTGTTGTATGTGGGAAAGGGTTAAAGCAATATTTATACTAATCTAAAAAGATATTGCATTTTTTTATTCTTTGATATTATTTATGTTAAAAATTTCAAAAGTTGTCTACCTCGGGTAATAATTTTCAATTTACATGTACAGTCACACCTGTGCTACAGAACACCTTTGTATAGCAATTTCGTGTCTATATATACCACACTTTTAAATTCCCAATAACTAATTTTCTGCATAAATGACCCTGCAATTAAAGGCCACCTGTGAACAAAGTCCAGATCGGTCACATCCCCTGGGTGGTCTTCAAACACAGGTTGGACTGTAGATAATAAAACCAGAATGTTCAAAGGAATGCAGTCATGTGACACCTGGTTAGAGGTCAGAAAGTGAGGGCATGACAGACGGACGGACACGGAAGGGACCCCTCCTAAGTGTCTCCCTGCCAAGGCAAGCAAAACAACAATGATTACTTACACTTTCCCACATAAAGAAGCCTTTTAACCCTTTCCCTCATACGACAATTCTGCACCAGACGACTTTGAACATATTTTGTCAAAAAATAGAAAATCTCTTTAATTGAATGGATAACCATTACTAAAAGTGGAAAACATAGTGGCAAAAGGAGAAATTGCTCGTTTTGAGCAGTTTCTTCTTTTGTCACTATGTTTTCCAAAAAGCTGTCTGTTGCAGAGGCATCAAAAAGTGTCTATATGAGGGAAAGGGTTAATACACCTCTGCAGATGACATCTTTTTTAAAAAAACATTGCAACAAAAGAAGAAATTTCTCCTTTTGCCACAATGTTTTCAACCTTTTTTCAGTGATAATACCTTCATTTTTTGCCTAGATCTTTTCAAAGTCATTTGCTGCAGATTTGTTGAAAGTGGGTAAGTGTAAAAGCCAGTGAGCAACAGCATTTTGAAGTCCTACTGCTTCAAACTATAGGAATAAACATCAAAAGAGTAAATAAGCCAAGACATATACTAGCATATTGCATCCTTTTCCTATATATTTCCCTATCAGAGGAGCTGGTAGCTATAGACATTTACCCTCTCCTTGAAAAAGACAAGTTTCAGACACATTTGGAGCAGACGACTTTTGAAAACAATGTGGGAAAAGGAGGAAATGCCTTAAATGACCATGTTTCTTCTTTTCCTAAAATATTTTCAACTGTGTATCAAAATTATATTTCAAATATTCAAGAATTTACCATTTTTTCCACGGACATCTTCGACACACATAAATGCAGAAATATCATATCAGGTACAAACGGTTAAACATTTAGATGACAGAAATAAATGAACAAATAATATAGAAATAAAACTTGCTGTAAATTTTACCTTGATTTATGTACAATTATAGCATTGAACTGTAACAGTAATACAGTAACATAGCTTACTTTCAGTTATATAGGACACATCAAGAAAACTAACTGCTTATCATAAATTGGACATGAGTTGTCTAATTTGAAAAACATTCCGTGAACAAATGTAACATCTGAAACATTTGATGTACATGTTATTAAAATTGTCTGCTAAAGAGGCATCTGAAATGATCTGTGCTGTGGCCAGAGTTAACCTTTTCCCGCATTACAACAAATTTGCAGCAGAAGGCTTTGTAAACGTCTCGGCAAAAGTACAGAAATCTCTATAAATAAAAGCATTTTTATCTTGAATAGAGACGATACACATTTTGCAAAAGGATCAATTGCTCATTTAAATATGAACAATTACTCCTTTTGCAACAATGTTATTGAAAGTTGTTCCCTGCAGATGCACCAAATTGTGTTTGCATGACATTTATATGTATTTCAATTTAACATAAAAATCTTAGATCAGTTACATCTCTAAGATTATATTACCATTACCCAGAATCCTGATGAAGAAGATAATTAACGCATCTACAAACAGACCAGTTTTGAAAAACATACTTTGAATTTTGCAGGGGTAATTTGTATTTCCTCATATATTTTAACAGCAGACAACTTTAAAACAAATGATATCAGCTAAAGGGATTAACCCTTTCCTTCATATAGACGCTTTCTTATGCCTCTGCAGCAAACAGCTTTTTTGAAAACATAGTGACAACAATACGAGCAATTTCTCCTTTTGCCACAATGTTTTTTCCACTTTCAGTCATAGGTAATCCATTCAATTATATAATAGAGATTTCTATTTTTTGATAAAATACGTTCAAAGTCATCTGCTGCAGAATTGGCGTATGAGGGAAATGGTTAACAAGACATGTCAGACAATTCGGTAGCCATTATGTAAGTATAAATAGAACTTTATAAAAGGTATCAAAGTACCTCTACATTATCAGATATGAACAAAACTTCCATTAAACAGTCACACTTCATGTACTCTTATCACAAATTGATATTCTCAAAACAAAGTAAAAAGGAAATACAGACATAAATGTACATTATTATCACATTCAACATCAGGCCAGTTTTTATAATACGCTTTTATGTAGTGGGTACATGCATGCAAAGCGTCATATACAGACTCTCTGGCAAAAGCCAAACCAATAAAAGTTGACAGATCATCTCGGGGTGGTGCTGCCAAATGAATAGATTTGATAGTCCTGTGTATATAAATATTCCAGAACACTAGATCAATCTGCATTTCAGGTTTTTATACTTTCCCACTTGCAGACAACTTTTGAAAACATTGTGGCAAAAGAAGAAATTGCTCATGATTCGAAACAAAGATGGACTGCACATAAATTTCTGTTGTATTTATTTAACCCTTTCCCTCATATAGACGCTTTCTGACGCCTCTGCAGCAGACGACTTTTTGAAAACATAGTGACAAAAGAAGAAATTGCACAAAAGTGCAATTTCTCCTTTTGTCACAATGTTTTCCACTTTTTGTCATGTTTTGACAAAATACGTTCAAAGTCTTCTGCTGCAGAATTGCCGTATGAGGGAAAGGGTTAATCTTGATAAAGACCAAGTGGTCGAAAATTTGATTATTTAAACGTTTTAATCATATAAAGTGTAAAACAATACATGTTATGATCTTGAAAGGTTTCGTCATGCCACCAACCTACTGGCAAAATTCTTTAAAATAAAACAAATTGCAATATGACTACCCATGATATGCTCCGAATATCCAACACCTGTCCTCAGTATGTAGGTGTGTATAAATAAATAGGCCTCACGCACGCAGCACAGTTTGATCCCTGCTCAGCAGAACAAACTGCCTCTAGCTGTTTTCACCCTTTTCTACAAACATGCACATCCTGACACCTCTGCAGCAGACGACAACTTCCGAAATCATTGTGGCAAAAGAAGTAAAGAGCAATTTCTCCATTTGCCACAATAATTTTAATATCTCATTTAACCCTTTCCCTCATAGAGACGCTTTTTGAAAGCATAGTGACAAAAGGAGAAATTGCTCAAAACAAGCTATTTCTCCATTTGCCACAATGTTTTCCACTTTTAGTCATAGGTTATCCATTCAATTAGAGATTTTCTATTTTTTGACAAAATATGTTCAGTCGTCTGCTGCAGAATTATCGTATGAGGGAAAGGGTTGAGGAGATTTTTGTTTTGCCAGGATGTTAACAAAGTCTGCTGCAGATTTTTCGTTTGTTGGAAAAGGGTTAAGTGACTATCTTTCTGTGTTCTATTGAGATAATAACTTTTCTTAAATCCAATAACTGCTATTCTTCACAGTATTAAAGATTGAAGTCAATTTATTCAACAAAAATGTCTCTATAAATTTATTCCTGCTACATTCCTGGAGGTGGAGGAGGAGGCGCTCTTCTTTCTGAAAAAAAAGAAGACAAATTTAGTGCTCGATAACCGAGCTTCAGTAGCTCAAGTCTGTAGCAACAAGGGAGGTCAATCCAGAGGTTGCGAGTTCCATGCATCACCAAAGGTCTTAAAGTCTAGGTGGAATAGCATTCAGTCGATAGGAATGATGTTTATGTGGAGTACTGGTGTGAGAAAGCAAGGGAAAATATGATATGATATTAGAATTGTTGAAAACAGCTTTAAAAAGCCGAAACCAATCTATAATTTTTCCAATGTTTCTGACATGAGTTCATTTACCTGGACTCTTACTTGTTTTATTTTGGTGTATTTTTAGCTTGTCTGATTTTCGACGGAAAAATGTGGGCTATTGCGCTCCTGTTGGCGTTGTCGTCAAAAAACTTTAATCTTACCCATAACTCTTAAACAGTTCAAAATGTTCAAATGAAACTTGGTACACATGTATCTAGGAACAATATGCATAACTTTACAGAACAGAACACAACACAACCTTTATCATCTCAAATCACAATTATGGTACACGAGAAAAACAACAAACAGTAAACATGCAATTGTCACGAAACATGAGTGAGTGAGGTAGAGAGAGAGAGAAAGTTAGAGAGAGAGAGAGAGAGAGAGAGAGAGAGAGATTGAGAGATTGTAATTTTGGAAAATACCCTATAGTATTATTAGTGTGTAGACACAGATCATACTGTGTCTATATGCACACTGATATCAGTACACATTCTTCTCTGTTTCATGAGGTGCAGGAGACTAATAGGTTTATAAATTGTGTTTATGATTAAAAAATTTAACACGAGTTAAATTTTCTATTTATGTGATTAATAGCTCTATTGTTTACAAAAAAGAGTCATGCTATTTTTAGAACGTGTAATGGTACGTAGTCAATGGTAAAATTGAGGTCACTAGCTAATTTGCATATTACACAATCATTCTTCGAATCGTATGGTGTATTTGTTAATGTACGGACCATGACCTGTAGCGTGTGACTTGGATTTTTGATTCATTTTTGTGGCGATTGTGGTAACAATAGCCACTGTACTATGACACAAGAAGAACAATATATAGGGAGATTTCGGCAGTACGTCAGAAATGCTTAATGCAGAACGTTTACCGCCAAATAGTTTCTGCAGAGACATATAGACGCTTTCTGACGCCTCTGCAGCAGACGGCTTTTTGAAAACATAGAGACAAAAGAAGAAATTGCACAAAACATGCAATTTCTCCTTTTGCCACAATGTTTTCTACTTTTTGTCATAGGTTATCCATTCAATTATGGAGATTTTCTATGTTTTGACAAAATACGATTAAAGTCGTCTGCTGCAGAATTGTCGTATGAGGGAAAGGGTTAACAATAATAATATCAGTGCTATTTTGGTACAAGATTGATACTAAGATTTTAGTACTATCAAACTAAGATGTAATTGAGTTAAAAAATGTAAAAAATTAGCCTTCTTCGTGTCTGGTGACAGAGAATATTATTGCGCGAGACATACGCCAATTCAGGAGTGACATAGTAAGCAGGTGCCCGTTAGGTGATGCAGAGACACGGTTAACAATAATGCCATCAATGATCATTGCTATTTTGGTACCGGTGTCATGTGAAATTTGTTCTTTCCGTTGTTGGAGTTCTCATGCGCATGCGCAATGGAAGTGAGACCGGATACCACGCCGGTGTGGCGTGAAATTTGTTCTCCAGTTGTGGGAGTTCTCATCCGTGGTATACGTTCGCAGATAAATATAAGAAAGATCGTTTATATTACATTGAATAAAAAGAAAACTACATTTCTTTGTTGGGGTCGAGGAAGCCCTGGTTGATGTAATGAATGCAGCCTCTTTCATGTCCTTTGCCTTCTGCAAGCGATCCTTGAAGTCACCAGGACTATGATTCTGGTTTTCAGACATGTACTCATTTAAAATCTTGAAGAAGTGAGAACTTTTACAACAGCCCTCTAGAACGGAAGCAGTAGTGAAATCATATGCATGCACACACCTAAATGAGAACTCCCACAACGGGAGAACAAATTTCAAGTTTTATCAGCCATGCAAAGTATTGACGCATGAGTCTGGAAATTCCAAAATATCCTATAAATAGCTTGCCAGACTGGTTTTCGATAATTTTTTAATCTCAATATTATAAACACTTTATTTTGTAATTGTTGCAATATATGAAAGCGTCTAGATGATAAGACTGGTTTAAATGATTTTGATATAAAGGGAAGTAAGAAATCATTACATTATTCTCAGATTCTATGTTGAATATAGAACAAAATCATTTATTTAACACTTTATGATATATTTTGTAACCGAGTTGGAGATAAATTGAAAATATTTTGATTCAATCGGAAGTAATACAGACTTGCCAAGATGTTTTCTTAAAATAGTTTATTTTATTGAAAATATCTAAAGAAAATACTTTGTGACAATAAAAAGCTTTTCATTTGAGCTTGCGTTTGTAAGATCATGTCAAAAGATGCTCGGCCCATACTTTCGAGAAGAAGAAGCAGGCATCACCTGCTTGTGCAAGCTTGTGCCGAAATGCTCATACATTTAAGCCTTCTAACAAAAGTAATAAAACGGCTTATCATCAGATAGCGTCTGTATGTGGGGAAGGTTTAAGAATGAGAAGTTGCACTTAACATGTTCCTTTCTTACTTGAGCAAACCTGTTTTTAAAGACCATCCATGGGAAGAGAACAATTAGGTGGTCTTAAACCCTTTCCCACATTCAACACATATGCAGCAGACGACTTTGGGAATATCCAGGCAAAAACATGGAAAAGCTCTATAAATGTAGGTAAATAACTAATAAGAATTGAAAACATTGAAAGAAGAAATTGCTCGTTTTCAAAAGTTGTCTGCTGCAAAGGCGTCAGAAATTGTTTGTATGTGGGAAAGAGTTAATCACATGGTCATTTGTGCAGAAAATGAGTAATTGGGAAAAAAGAAAAATTGGTTGCTATAGACATGGTATTGCTAAACAACGGTTGACTTTTGCACAGGTTTGACTGTATATGAGAATAGTTTCAAGGACAGACTCACTTTCAAGTCAACTTTTTCCAATTATGCCAGAGCTATATCCCCATAATTAGTGAAATTTAGCTTGATATAATTTGTCTGATCTCTAACTGGAGCACTCCTAACCCAATCCAGGGGTTGTCAGTTCGAACCCTAGCATGACCAACATTCTTTTTGATGTTTGACAAAGGTCAATGTGACAAGCGGCATTCGTCTTCCACCCATGGGCTAACAGTCTTTGTGGTAAAGCAGCCAGTGCTTGGAAAGAATGTTTTGTGGAGTAGTCAGTACTGGTGTGAGAAAGCTAGGAAACACATTATAGAATATAATGCTACAATAAATTTGTCAATAGGAGCAGCTCTTTCTTTGCGAATTTGTTGAATATTTGAAAGGGTTGTTCAGTAGCCTGTAAACTTACATTATTCTACTGTCAAATGATGGAGCTTCACTCAAATTTACCCGCACCAGAGTGCACTTTTATTGAAAACCGCAAGGCCTACACAAGATACTGCTTGTTACTTTGCAGGATTTTCTACACAATCGCCACTACAGTACCTTTGGCGCTTTGATTTTAGTTTCCATTCATAGTTTTACTATTTGGAGTAACTTGTGTATGTTTGTGTTTGTAGTAGTGGTTTGCAGTTGGTTCTAATATAGTGTGTTACAGATTAATTGTGTATCAATTGTGTTTTATGTCGATTCTATATGTGATTTAACCCTTTCCCTCATATAGACGCTTTCTGACGCCTCTGCAGCAGACGGCTTTTTGAAAACATAGTTACAAAAGAAGAAATTGCAAAAAACGTGCAATTTCTCCTTTTGTTACAATGTTTTCCATTTTAAGTCATAGGTTATCCATTCAATTATAGAGATTTTCCGTTATTTGGCAAAATATATTCAAAGTCGTCTGCTACAGAATTGTCATATGAGGGAAAGGGTTAAAAGGATATTTTGAAGTGACAGTCGTTGACCTGATGACGATTGGTATGTAAATCTATTTTGCTTTACTTAGAGATTTATAGAGCTTTTATTAGATTGAGTCAGTTAATTTGCAAGACATAGTTTTATGAGAGTCAAAAGCAAAAGAAGATAGTAAAAAGTGTGCTTAAGATGTGACAGTTGTATAAAATATAATTACATATTAAATATCAAAAAAATCTGAAAAATAAAGTGCAAACATTTTTAATTATAATACATTTCAGGAATTGTCAACTTTATTTACAAAGTATACAAATGGTGAACTTAATGGGTAACTATCCCTTGTTTTAACCCTATCCCTCATACGGCAATTCTGCAGCAGACAACTTTGAACGTATTTTGTCAAAACATAGAAAATCCCTATAATTGAATGGATTACCTATGACAAAAAGTTGAAAACATTGTGGCAAAAGGAGAAATTGCACGTTTTGTGCAATTTCTTCTTTTGTCACTATGTTTTCAAAAAGCCATCTGCTGCAGAGGCGTCAGAAAGCGTCTATATGAGGGAAAGGGTTAAGCTGCAGTTATATGCAACAGATGTGCATTGTGTTTGATGACAAAGATCTGTGGAAGGTGCTGACCGAGAAAGACTTTCACATTTGTGCATGCATTTTTTGTTCTGCATCATTCCCTGCTCGTTTTTACTTGTTTTTTTTTAAACTTGTCAATATTGATACTCAGTAAATATATTCCATGAAAGGTAATACAATAACCCTTTTACTGTTGTTAACCCTTTTCCACCTGCAGATGCATTCCAACGCATCTAAAGCAGACAACTTTTGAAAACATTGTGACAAAAGAAGAAATGACTCATAATGACCAATTTCGGCTTTTGTCACAATATTTTCCACTTTAAGTCATTGGTTATCCATTCAATTATAGAGATTTTCCAATTTTTGACGAAATATGTTCAAAGTCGTCTGCTGCAGAATTGTCGTATGAGGGAAAGGGTTAACTTAGTTAGACAACATTTGTAAACCATGGTTTGCATAATTATAAGATGGGAGCTGGTAAGTGTGCTGACCAAGACAAGGCTGCACATTCGTGCATGCCAGTATTGTTCTGCATCATTCCCTACTCACTTTGTACATAGTTTTCAAAAGATAAGTGATTACATATATATATAGAAAACATAATAAGCAGATTCCATAAAAAGTGATAGTTTGACACTTGTTATGCTCTATACATAGATACACAAAAGTTGTGTTTCTTCCATGGTTTGCATAATTGTTAACAGTGTCACCTAACTCTGGCTATAATAATTATTCAGTAATACCCCTTTTTTCAACTTATAAAAAACAAAGAGCGATAGGCATTTGCTCTGCGGAGCTCCTTGTTTTCTTTTGTAACACACTGGCTCATTTACCTCGACTCTAAACTGTTTAATTTTGGTGTACATGTATTTCTTTTTCTTCTGTCACATCTAGAAAAGCTTTCTTTGACTTGGTGGAATCTGATAGAGTCACCCAAGGAACATTTCTACAAAACTATTTGAAAATTGGCCTGACACTTTCGGAGGAGAAATTTTTTCAGTTTTCACTAAAGCCATATAATGCAAAATTATTTGAAAATCTTTTTCTTTCGGTTGCCATGGAAACAAGAATTGTGCATGGAACCAAAAAGCTTGAAGGAATTAAGAAGAGGACATTGAGAGGATGCTTCTTAGGAAATTCATCCCACTTGGTCAATTGGTTAGGGAGGAGAAGTCGTTTGAAACAGACAATTTACGCACGAAGGACAATTTGCCAAGGGCATATGCTCGATTGGCTTTCAACCAGTGGAGCTTAAAATTATTGAAAGTGCAGTTTAACACCAAACAATGAAGAAAAAGAAAAGACATATAAACTTAACTTACCTTGACTTTTAACGGTTTTACTTGGGTATGTTTTGTTAGTTTTTGACATGGGTTCTGGAGGGGGAAAATCATGCGTGGCATGAAACTGGAATCTTTTCTCAAAGTCTGAAACAGATATAAAGGATTATGAGTAACCAATTTGACATTTCCGCATGCAAAAATGCTGAAGCAGACGACTTTTAAGAACATTTAATAAAAAAGATATGGAAATTCTTTATAAATGAAAGAATAGTTGAAAACATTGTAGCAAAAAGGTGAAATTGCTCATCAATGTTTTCATGAGTCGTCTGCTGCAGAGGCATAAGAAAGTGTCTCAATCTGAGAACAAGAGGGCCGATGGCCCTCAATCGATCACCGGAATATTTTTAAAGTTTTTACCTAAATCAGTATATGTAAAACAAGTGATCCCCAGGGTGGGTCCATTTTTGACACCAGGATACAATTTGACCAATCTTGGTAGAGGTCCACTATATAAAGTTAGATTTCAAGAAGATTTTTAAAGTTTTTTCCCTATACAAGTCTATGTAAAACAAGTGACCCTAAGGGAGGGGTCATTTTTACCCAAGGGCTATAATATGAACAATCTTAGTAGAGGTCCACTTGATGAAGCTACATACCAAATATCAAAGGCTTTGGCCTTCTTCTTTTAGACAAGAAGATTTTTAAAAAAAAATCCCTATAAAAGTCTAAGAAAAACAAGTGACCCCTGGGGAGGGGTCATTTTTTACCTCAGGGCTTTAGTTTGAACAATCTTGGTAGAGGTCTACTAGATGAAGCTACATACCAAATATCTAAGGCCAGGGCATTCTAGTTTCAGACAAGAAGACTTTTTAAGTTTTGGTTAATTTTCCCTTTTTTGTTGCCATGGCAACCAGAGTTTTCAATGGAATTTAAATCTTTGAATAATTTAAAAGAGGGCCACCAAAGGAACATTCCTGTGAAGTTTGGTTGAAATTGGTATTGTGGTTAAGGAGGAGATGATGTTTAAAGCTAAAAGTTAACAACAGACGGCACGGCGGACACAAAGTGATCAGAATAGCTTACTTTGAGCCTTTGAGCCTTTGGCTCTAGTTGATCTAAAAACATGAGTGAAAGACAGGTGACAAAGAGGTGATCACAGGGTGTCTCCCCGCCTTACACAAATAGCTAACATTGTGTCACAAAGAGAATGCTTAATCCTCTCAATTGCAGACAACATCTGAAAACTTTGTGGCAAAAGGAGAAATTGCTTGCTCACTAGGAACAATTTGTCCATCTCCTTTTGCCACAATGTTTTCTAATACTCTATTCAATAATTAGACTTTCATTTATTGAGATTGTCCTTATCCTTGCTTAACCCTTTCCCTCATATAGACACTTTCTGACGCCTCTGAAGCAGACGGCTTTTTGAAAACAAAGGGACACATAAAGAAATTGCTCAAAACAAGCAATTTCTCCTTTGGCCACAATATTTTCAACTTCATTTAACAATTAAAGCTATCTTTTATGGAGATTCTTCAGGTTTTTGTCACTATGTTTTCAAAGTCGTCTGCTGCAGACTTGTTGTATGTGGGACAGGGTTAAATGTTGTCAAAGTCATCTGCTGCCAATTTAGTGTATGTGGGAAACGGCTACTGGCTACATAGCTACATCATTTGATGTCTTGAATATATCAAAAGACAAAATTTCAAAATTGATTTAAATCTTATAAGGATATTTAAAACAAAAATCTGAAGACACCTGGAAATTAAATAGAATTCTGTTTCCAAATGTTTCTACCTCCTGAACCCTTTCCCTCATATAGACACTTTCTAACGCCTCTGCAGCAGATGGCTTTTTGAAAACATAGTGACAAAAGAAGAAATTGCACAAAACATGCAATTTCTCCTTTTGCCACAATGTTTTCCACTTTTTGTCATAGGTTATCCATTCAATTATGGAGATTTTCTATGTTTTGACAAAATACGTTCAAAGTCGTCTGCTGCAGAATTGGCGTATGAGGGAAAGGGTTAACCCTTTAGTTAAAGGGTTTCTGATTTTTATAGATGGCTTTTTCTTCAAATATATTCAAACTTGAAATGTCTGTTAGTAGCACATAGTACATGTACTTCTGTCTATACCAACCATAAGATATATGCCAACAGTGTAGAATCAAATCAATGTGCATATCCACACATTTTGATCTGGTTCTGCTCTCTCCACAACTTCATCTAATAAGGTTAAAAAAAAAAAAATCTGACAAACATTGTATACATAGGAAAATCTTTATCTACACTTGTAAGGCTGGTTTTTCTAAAGCATGACTAAAATACTCATGTAAACTTACCATCAGACCCTCCAGAATAATGTCCAGACGTTCTTCTCTGTGGCGGCGGGGGAGCATGATTGGAATGTGAAGAGGGCGGAGCCCGCATTGGGGGAGGTGGTGGCGGACCAGTCCGCCCAGATCTACCAATAGTCCCTCCACTTCCCATTGGAGTCGTTCTTGTGGGAGGAGGAGGAGGCACTTGTCTGCCAGGGGGGGCATTTGAAGGGGAGGGGGCATTTGACATGGGGCTCTGTTTGGGGGATTAGACGGGGGTTTAGTTGAAGGAGGGGGAGGTGGAGGAAGGCCAGATCCTGGTCTAGAACTGCTTGGAGGAGTAGGGGGAGCGGGCGGTTTATTTGAAATAGGAGGAGGGGGAGGAGGAAAATGACCAGAGCCCGGTCTCGCACCCATTCCCGGTGAGGGAGGGGGAGGTAAGGGTCGCCCAGACATACTAGGCGGTCGGGAATTTGGGGGTGGTGGTCGATTCGATTGTACAGCACCAGATGACGCAGCTCCACTCGGGGGTGCAGATGGCGGCCCTCTACTTGGTGGAGGTGGCGGCACCGTCTTGGGAACTCCTGGGGCAGCAGAGGACGATGACCTTCCTGCAGCATGATGTGAATCACTGGAAGAGTTTATATTGTTTAACCGTGATAATGAGTTTGCTATATTATTTACACTATTGTTATTATCATTACTAGTCCTAGGTTTTCTATCTGTTGACGGGGGTGGTGGCGGTCCACCGGCTCCCCGTGAAGGTCCATTTGGTATAGAATTACTGTGGTTATTTGATGGTGCTGGCCTGTTGGAACTAGGAGGCCGGAACATTGGTGCATTTCCTGGTGCTGAAAGGAAAAGAACAAATATTAACCATTTCCCACATACAGAATGTTTTTCTTAAGTCTCTGTAGCAGACGTCTTTTGAAAACAGTGTGGCGAAAGGAAAAATTGCCACAATGTTTTCAACTTTATTATAAAACTTAACTTTTATTTAAAGAGATTTTCCATATTTTTTCCTGAGGATTTCAATTGAAAGCAAAAAGAATCAAAGTGAATAGCTTAACCCTTTGCCACATACAGCAAATCTGCAGCAGACGACTTTAAAAATGTCTACTCAAAAGTATGGAAAAATAATTGTTGGCATAATTACTGAAAAAAGTTGAAAACCTTGTGTCAAACGAGCTCGTTTTTAGCAATTTCTCCTTTTGTCACGATGTTTTCAAGTCATCTGCTGCAGATGCATCAAAATGCGTCTATAGCCGGGAAAGGATTAACCATTTCCATTTGTAGACGCATTGACAACCCTGCGGTAGACGATTTTTAACCCTTTCCCTCTGCGACAATTCGCAGCAGACGACTTTGAACATGTTTTGTCAAAATATAGAAAAATCTCTATAATTGAATGGATAACCTATGACTTAAAGTGGAAAACATAGTGACAGGAGGAGAAATTGCTCGTTTTGAGCAATTTCTTCTTTTGTCACTATGTTTTCAAAAAGCCGTCTGCTGCAGAGGCGTCAGAAAGCGTCTATATGAGGGAAAGGGTTAAATACATTGTGGCCAAAGGAGAAATTGTTCATGAGCAACAATTTCTCCTTTCGCCACAATGTCTACAACTCTATTCAATACAAATATTTACGTAGATTTTTCATATTTCAGCCTAGGTGTTTTCAAAGTCGTCTATGCAGATATGTTGTATATGGTTGTATATATGTTGTATATGGTAAAGGGTTAACTCCTTTAACCCTTTCCCTCATATAAACGCTTTCGGACGCCTCTGCAGCAGACGCCTTTTTGAAAACATAGTGACAAAAGAAGAAATTGCACAAAACGTGCAATTTCTCCTTTTGCCACAATGTTTTCCACTTCTAGTCATAGATAACATTTGACAAAATACGTTCAAAGTCGTCTGCTGCAGAATTGTCGTATGAGGGAAAGGGTTAACCCTCTCCCACAAACAACAAATTTGCAGCAGACAACTATATATTGACAAAAACATGAGATATTCATAAATAAGGGTTTTGTCATTAAATAGAGTTGAACACATTGTGGCTAAAGGAGAAATTGCTCACGTTGAGCAATTTTTCCCTTTGTCAGTGTTTTCAAAAGTTGTCTGCAGCAGATGCATCAAAAAGCATCTGTATGTGGGAAAGGGTTAACAGATATGATATGTTTAAAGTAATCTGAGGAACAAGTTGTAACATCTGGGAAGCTATTCACATGTGAGAAATTTGTTAAATTTTTCTTCCATGTTTTCAAAGTTTTTCAAATTTTCCTGATATAACAAGTTTTTCCTCCAATGTTTTCAATGTAAAACAACTCCTAAACATGGCCCCACATGCATACTCATTTTACTTATAGACACATCTGCAGCAGAGAACTTATGAGCATTTTCTTCTTTTGCCTTTCTCATTTATAAAATACTTTTCAATAATTATCTCTTTATTGATGGATATTTTCCATATGTTTGCTTGTATATGTTTTCAAAGTTGCCTATTGCAGATATGTTGTATTGGGCGAAAGGGTTAACCCTTTCCCTCATATAGACGCTTTCTGACGCCTCTGCCGCAGGCGGCTTTTTAAAAACATAGTTACAAAAGAAGAAATTGCTCAAAACGAGCAATTTTTCCTTTTGCAACAATGTTTTCCACCTTTAGTCATAGGTTATCCATTCGATTACAGAGATATTCTTTTTTGTGTCAACATATGTTCAGTCATCTGCTGCAGAATTGTCATATGAGGGAAAGGGTTAATGGCCTTTCTGATAAGGTGTACACGGTGTCATATGCCTTGAAAAAGAATGATGAAAAATAAATTGCATCTATCAAAATATCAAAAGTGTAAGGTACAGCACTCAAAACAATGCGAGTAAAACAAATAATGACTAGTTTTTAGCAATTTCTTCTTTTCCCACAACATTTTCATCAGATACAATTAATATCTAACCTCTTGGAGTTCCACCTTGTGTCCTCCCACCTCTGTTTGGTAATCGGGGCATCCCTCCCGCAAACAAGCCACCTAGTCCACCAGCAGTTGGGGCTGGAGCAGGAGCAGCTAAAAATAGAATTTACGAATTTGAAATATTGCCTTCTTTCACAAATTTGGACTCTCTTGGAATGTTAACATGAGAGCCATACAGTCTCAAAATAACTGCTTGCAAGACTAGAGCTATACATAGATCTTGCTTCATATTCATCACTTTCCAACATAATATGCTAAATCTTGAGCAGATGACATTGAAAACATAAAAGCAAAATTATTGAATATATGTCAATGTTTTCAAAAGTCTTTTGCTATAGATGCATCAAAATGTTTGAAAGGTGAATAATTTCCCAGTCTCCCAAATGCAGACAATATTTTGCACATCTGCAGCATGGGAATTTTGAAAACATTGCTGGAAAAGGAGAAATTGGTAAAATTGAACAATAGCTCCTTTTCCAACAATATTTTCCAGCCTTATTTTAAATCATAATTTCATCAATATGATTTTCATCTGCATTAGTTTTGTCCCTTTCCAACTTGAATTCTGTTACATTTGCAGAATACAACATTTGATAACTTTCTGGCAAAAAGAACAAGACATGGAAATTCCATGAAACCAGGTTTTCTATAATGGAAGGTGTTTAATTAAGAATTAACAGATCTGTCAAATCTTTCTGTTAATAGTTAATCAAAGCTAGTAATTCAAGTAACAGGGAATATTTCTATTGATAAATAATCATAATTACTTTGTCAATTAAATATATCACAATTTTATCTAACAAATATCAGTTCAATACAGTCAATTGTGTGTTGATGGCCTCATTTATTAAGAACATATAATAGATAACAGATATTAAGCAACCTTTTGTTGTAAGCAGCCACATTTTAGGATCCCTAATGCCAGGTTGATAATCAGTGATCTGCCTTAACCGTTTCCCTCATATAGACGCTTTTTGACGCCTCTGCAGCAGACGGCTTTTTGAAAACATAGTGACAAAAGAAGAAATTGCATAATACGTGCAATTTCTCCTTTTGCCACAATGTTTTCCACTTTTTGTCATAGGTTATCCATTCAATTATAGAGATTTACCATTTTTTGACAAAATATGTTCAAAGTCATCTGCTGCAGAATTGTTGTATGAGGGAAAGGGTTAACCCTTTACTTGATAGTAACGCGTTTATGCCTTTGCAAACAAACTAGACCCAGGGCCCGAGGTTTAGAAACTTAATATGGAGCATATTTGCGCGACGCTATTTGAAAATATCTATATGCATGGTAAAGTTATGGTCTGAACAAAAAAAGTTCAAGTAAAGTATATTTTCTGTCACTGTGACCTTGACCTGGGAGCTAAACACAAAAATTGTGCATATCTCTATTTGTTGTCACTGTGACCTTGACCTGGAAGCTACAGACAAAAGTTTTGCATGTGACACATCTTATTGATATAGTTCATATTTGTGCCAAGTTTTTTTAAAATATATGCATGACACAGTTATGGTCTGGACAAGAAAAGTTCAATTAAAGTCTATTTCTTATCACTGTGACCTTGACCTTGAAGCTACAGACAAAAGTTTTGCATTTGGCACATTGTCTTGATAAGGTGCATGTTTGTGCCAAGTTATTTGAAAATATCTCTATGCATGACAAAGTTATGGTCCGGACAAGAAAAGTTCATTTAAAGTCTATTTCTTATCACTGTGACCTTGACCTTGGATCTACAGATTACTTTTTTGCATTTGGCACATCGTCTTGATATGGTGCATGTTTGTGCCAAGTTATTTGAAAGTACCTCTATGCATGGCAAAGTTATGGTCCGGACAAGGAAAGTTGACGCCCGCCCGCCCGCCGACTTCGCCAAACTAATAACCAGATTTTTCCTTCAGAAAACCTGGTTAAAAATTGTGCATGATGAACAATTTCCTCTTTTGTAACAATGTTTTCAACTCTATCAAAAAAGTAAATAGATTTTTGATATTTTTTTCTAGATCATTTCAAAGTTGTCTGCTGCATATTTGTTGTATTTGGGAAAGGGTTAAGATATGACAGGGCATGTAAATGTATCCATACATAAATAGTACAGATACATGTACATGCAAACATACATAAATAGTACAGATACATGTACATGTAAACATACATAAATAGTACAGATACATGAACATGTAAACATATATAACTAGTACAGATACATGTACATGTATACATACATAACTAGTACAGATACATGTACATGTATCCATACATAACTAGTACAGATACATGTACATGTAAACATACATAACTAGTACAGATACATGTACATACATAACTAGTACAGATACGTGTACATGTAAACATACATAAATAGTACAGATACATGTACATGTAAACATACATAAATAGTACAGATACGTGAACATGTAAACATATATAACTAGTACAGATACATGTACATGTATACATACATAACTAGTACAGATACATGTACATGTATACATACATAACTAGTACAGATACATGTACATGTATCCATACATAACTAGTACAGATACATGTACATACATAACTAGTACAGATACATGTACATGTATACATACATAACTAGTACAGATACATTTACATGTATACATACTTAACTAGTACAGATACATGTACATGTATCCATACATAACTAGTACAGATACATGTACATGTATACATACATAACTAGTACAGATACATGTACATGTATACATACATAACTAGTGCAGATACGTGTACATGTATACATACTTAACTAGTACAGATACATGTACATGTATCCATACATAACTAGTACAGATACATGTACATACATAACTAGTACAGATACATGTACATACATAACTAGTGCAGATACATGTACATGTATACATACTTAACTAGTACAGATACATGTACATGTATCCATACATAACTAGTACAGATACATGTACATGTATACATAAATAACTAGTACAGATACATTTACATGTATACATACATAACTAGTACAGATACATTTACATGTATACATACTTAACTAGTACAGATACATGTACATGTATCCATACATAACTAGTACAGATACATGTACATGTATACATACATAACTAGTACAGATACATGTACATGTATACATACATAACTAGTGCAGATACGTGTACATGTATACATACTTAACTAGTACAGATACATGTACATGTATCCATACATAACTAGTACAGATACATGTACATGTATCCATACATAACTAGTACAGATACATGTACATACATAACTAGTGCAGATACATGTACATGTATACATACTTAACTAGTACAGATACATGTACATGTATCCATACATAACTAGTACAGATACATGTACATGTATACATAAATAACTAGTACAGATACATTTACATGTATACATACATAACTAGTACAGATACATATACATGTATACATACATAACTAGTACAGATACATGTACATGTAAACATACATAACTAGTACAGATACATGTACATGTAAACATACATAACTAGTACAGATACATGTACATGTAAACATACATAACTAGTACAGATACATGTACATGTATACATACATAACTAGTACAGATACATGTACATGTATACATACATAACTAGTACAGATACATGTACATGTAAACATACATAACTAGTACAGATACATTGTACTGATGATGTAGTCAGTAGAATTAACCTTTTCCCACGACAAACAAATCTGCATCAGACCACGTTCATTGATTGATTGGGGTTTAATGCCATTTTTAACAATTTCTCAGTTATATCACGGCGGCCAGTTCACCTACTCATGCATTTCCTGGTTTTCTCACACCAGTACTCCACCCAACAATCTTCCCAAGCAACTGGCTGCTTTTCCACAAAGACTTAGCCCATTGGTGGAAGACGAATGACGCATGTCGCATTGACTTTTGTCAATTCAGACCACTTTGAAAACATCTCGGCAGAAAAGCACAGAAAGTCCCTTTATATGAAAGAACAATAATTGAACAATTTCTTCTTTTGTTGCCATGTTTTCAAAAAACTGTCTGGTGCAGAAACGTCAGAAATCGTCTATATTAGGGAAAGTGTTTTCCCACATACAACAAATCAGCAGCATAAATATTGAAAATCTCTATGAATGAAAGTGTAATTTTTTTATTTTTAAACTAATTGAAAACTTTGTGGCAAAAGGGGATAATAATCTTATTTATATATAAAGGAGCATTTTCTCCTTTTGTCACAATATTTTTAAAAGTCGTCTGCTGGTTGGAAAAGGGTTAAGAAATATGATGAACAGTAAAGAAAGTAAATTCCATAAATATTTTATGGTCAGATTTACTATCATACCCTTAGCCTAAACATTTGACACCATTTATTTTAACCCTTTCTGACGCCTCTGCAGCAGACCGCTTTTTGAAAACATAGTGACAAAAGAAGAAATCTCAAAAAACGTGCAATTTCTCCTTTAGCCACAATGTTTACCACTTTTTGTCATAGGTTATCCATTCAATTATAGAGATTTTCTATTTTTTGACAAAATATGTTCAAAGTCGACTGCTGCAGAATTGTCATATGAGGGAAAGGCTTAACTCTCATTGGTGTCACATCATTTTATATTTTACCTTTACCACATTTAGACGCACTCACGCTTACTAACTGACACCTATGCAGCAGAAGACTTTTGGTAACATTTTGGCAGAGAGATATTTTTTATAGTTTTGGCACTTTTCCTTATCCCTTTCCCTCATATATACGCTTTCTGACGCCTCTGCAGCAGACGGCTTTTTGAAAACAAAGTGACAAAAGAAGAAATTGCTCAAAACGAGCATTTTCTCCTTTTGCCACAATGTTTTCCAACATTTAGTTATCCATTCAATTATAGAGATTTTCTATTTTTTGACAAAATATGTCGACTGCTGCAGAATTGTCATATGAGGGAAAGGCTTAACTCTCATTGGTGTCACATCATTTTATATGTACCTTTTCCCACATATAGACGTGCTCACGCTTACTGACACGTATGCAGCAGACGACTATTGGTAACATTTTGGCAGAGAGATTTTTTTTATAGTTTTGGCACTTTTCCTTATAGAGCTGGGTTTTACAGAGCCCCACATATGACACTTTTTAACCCTTTCCCTCGTTCGACAATTCTGCAGCAGACGACTTTGAACATATTCTGCCAAAAAATAGAAAATCTCTATAGCTATCATCAACTTCAAGGCAAATATTCTGACAAAGTTTCAAGCTGCTAAAGCAAAACATTTGGCCTAGTGACCTAGTTTTTGAACAGACCTAGTGAAAAAACATTCTGACAAAGTTTCAAGCTGCTGCCTCAAGAGTGTAACTGTGTTAACAAGATATTTCTCAAATTTGGCCTAGTGACCTAGTTTTTGACCTGACATGACAAACTCGAACTTATCCTAGAAATCAGCAGGATAAACAAACTCAATAAGTTCCATGAAGATTGGATGATAATAGTGTCCTCTAGAGTGTTAACAAGCAAATTGTTGATCACAGACGACGATCGATGGACAAAATGCGATCACAGAAAACTCATCATGGGGACTTTGTGCTCAGGTGAGCTAAAAATCAATCACACAACTTAGTTAGAGAGGATTCAGAAACAGGTTGTCTGTATCATGTGAAGAAGGGAAATTATAAGCCATTTTCAACACTAGAAACATTTCTACCCTCAAAAATTCATCAACAAATTTACAAACATTCTTATCTTCTTGTAAATGCCATGCAAATATTGCAAAAAAAAATTACAAAAACATTCCTTACTGTATGCTAAGATATAATAATTCAAAAGATAAATCAACAGATAAATGGTAGATTGGCACAATTTTAGAAAACGATTTCTTCAAAGGTAACATACAAATTTTATTGATAAACAGCTTAACACTAAACCACCTGCATCTGCATTAGACAGATTTTTGAAACATTGTGGCAAAATGAGAAATTGTTGATAATTTTTAATCGAGTTTTCAAATCAACTCAATAATGATTATTTTATTTAAACTTTTTACCATTTTCCTAGACGTTTTATTAGCTCTACTGGCCAAAGGCCAGAAGAGCTTATGCTGTGGCGTGGTGTCCATTGTGTGTGCGTCCGTCCGTAAACAATTGCTTGTGAACGCGATACAGTCTTCAATTTTGATTGTATCTCAATCAAACTTATACAGTACCTAGATATCCATGAGAGCTCTGTTCCTTTCGCAAACCAGGCTCCATTTACTATCTGATCTTCACCAAACTTACACAGTAGTTAGGTTCTTTTTGCAAACCAGTCAGATCCGGCCATGCAAGACTGGATTATGGCCCTTGAAATTGTCAGAATTGCTACAATATAGCTTGTGTATGTGATAAAGTCGCACAGTAGTTAGGGATCCATGAGAGGTTTGGTTCCTTTCGCAAACCAGCTAGATCCGCCCATGCAAGACTGGATTATAGCCCTTGAAATCCCATCCCAGTAGAGCATAGGCCCTCATGGGCATCTTGTTAGTCTTCAACACTTTCAAGTATTGTCTGCTAAAGGTGTGTTAAAAATGATCAGTATCAGATGAACACTTTCTCTGACACTGGATCCAAACTGATTTTAAAATCTTAAAGATTTTATTCAGATAACATACATAGGGTTTGAGCAATAAGACTCTTTAAACCTTTCCCTGACACAACAATTCTGCAGCAGACGACTTTGAACGTATTTTGTCAAAACATAGAAAATCTCCATAATTGAAGGATAACCTATGACAAAAAGTGGAAAACATTGTGGCAAAAAGAGCAATTGCACGTTTTGTGCAATTTCTTCTTTTGTCACTATGTTTTCAAAAAGCCGTCTGCTGCAGAGGCGTCAGAAAGCGTCTATATGAGGGAAAGGGTTAATTTACCAGTACGCATAAAAACCCAATTCTTTATGACAGCTTAATCAAGTTGGTTTTCATAAAAAAGACAGAAACTGGGTTGTCCTTAACCCTTTCCCACAAACAACAAATCTGCAGCAGACAACTTTGAAGACATATTGACAGAATTAATCTCTATAAATGAATGTACAATTAATGAAAAACATTGTGGCAAAAGGAGAAATTGCTCGTTTTGAGCAATTCCTCCTTTTGTCACAGTGCTTTCAAAAGTCGTCTGCAGCGGAGGAGTCAAAAAGCATCTTCATGTTGGAAAGGTCTAAAATGTTATTTTGCTTCAGTGACTATTGACTGCAGAACAGGGTATCATAACAATCGGTTCACTGTATCAGGTTAAGTTGACGGATGACACATTACATGGGTAGGAATCATTTCCTTATATAACCTTTTCTCTCATATAGACGCTTTCTGACGCCTCTATATTTCCTTATATCAGCCATGTCACACAAATATTGACCGTAAGAGGTTTTTGAGATTTATTGATTGTTTTGTATTTTCGCCGCTTTAAACAACTTTTCAGTAATATCACAGTGATTATTGGGTAAACTACCAGTTCTACTGGTCCATTCATCCCGACTCCAGCTTGTCAGTCATAATGCTAACTGCGCAACCATGAACATCAAGGTAGGCAGCCATTACTACCAATGTGTTGAAGCCTTTGGTATGACCTGGCTGTTTTTTTTTTTAGATTGAGCCCGTTTTTCGGATAAACTTCAAGCTAGCTTTTCAGAACAGAGTAGATCTAGAACATCCAGTGTACATCTGCACAGTCTAATCAACATCTACACAGTTCACTAGTTGTAACTTACAAATTAAGCTTGTTAGAAGCTTCTTTCAACTTGTGTAGATCCTGCTAATTAAGCCTGAGCAAATGCACAGGCTGATATAAACCTTTAATTTCAACCAGCTTCCTCAAAATAGTTGACATCAAAGGACTAGATAAGGTGGAGTGAACTGGTCTTTTCCCAGCCATATAATGATCTCCCTTATGACTCCATTAAAACCTATGTTGTGGGTACTCAAAAGAATCCAATTGAGTAGTAAGATTATTATTTTTTATCATTAACCCTTTCCCTCATAAAGACACGTTTTGACACCTCTGCAGCAGACGACTTTTTGAAAACATATTGACAAAAGAAGAAATTGCTCAAAACGAGCAATTTCTCCTTTTGCCACACTGTTTTCCACTTTAAGTCATAGGTTATCCATTCCAATTATAGAGATTTTCTATTTATTGACAAAATATGTTTAAAGGCGTCTGCTGCAGAATTGTTGTATGAGGGTAAGGGTTAACCTTGTTTCTCATAATTATGCTTGCCAAAATGTACCAATTGTAGTATGCTTGAGGGTAAACTTGAATGAAAAGAACATACTTACGTCTTTTTTTAAAATGTTTAGAAATTCCTGTGTAGGTACATGTATATGGCATGTAGGTAAACCTTGGTAGAGCCATGTTTCATATTATGTTAAATATTTCTTCAAACTAACATATTTTTTTTTGTCAACTTTTCTTCCTAAAAAAGCATTATTTTGTGCATTTCATTCCTAAACATTCAAGAACCATAAAAAAAGCTTGCATACATTTATCAAAGAAAAAAATAAAAAAAATTATTAACCCTTTCCCTCATATAGACGCTTTCTGACAACTCTGCAGCAGACGGCTTTTTGAAAACATAGTGACAAAAGAAGAAATTGCACAAAACGTGCAATTTCTTCTTTTGCCACAATGTTTTCCACTTTTAGTCATAGGTTATCCATTCAATAATAGAGATTTTCTATTTTTTGACAAAATATGTTCAAAGTCGTCTGCTGCAGAATTGTTGTATGAGGGAAAGGGTTAAAAGTACAATTTACCATTATAATTAGCCCTTTTCAATGTGCAGTCAGCCTACAAAAGAGGTAGAATTACTTCACAATTGGGGTTCATCATTTACACTGACTTGCTGGTGTCAGGACAAATGGACCAGTAGTACTGGTAACTAACCCAGGTAATAATGCTGTGATGTAACTGAAAAACTGCTGAAAGCGCCATAAAACACCATTACAAACAAATTGTCATATGTAAGTAACTTTTATCACTCATTTTACTTTACTTTATAGAGATTGGTAACAGTTTTGCCTACATTATTTCAAAGTCGTCTGCTACGTACGTACAGGCTTATTATATTGTAATGTAGGACAGGGTAAAAAAAAACACCGAAAATAATATCTTTCCCTATTCAATCATTATTATTATGCACTGAAATCAAACTTAAAAAAATAAATCTATAATCTATCTATCTAAAATTCACTCTTTATCAAAAGAAGAATAAAAGTATAATGCAATATCTATAAAACTGACTGTTTTTTACATGCACAGATTCATGAACTATGAATTAAATAAACATCATCTAAAATATAACAAGTCTCTTCAATTCCCTTTTTGACACACAGCAACCTTAGACTGCAGAAAAAGTGAAAATAATAATCTGACTACATTTAACCCTTTCCCACATACAGACGCTTTCGGACGCCTCTGCAGCAGACGACCTTTGACAATCTTCTGACAAAAAGATAAATTGCTCAAAACTAGCAATTTCTCCATTTGTCAAAATGTTTACAGCATATAACAGTAATTTCACCCTCATTTATAGAGATTTCCCGTGTATTTACCTAGATATTTCTAAAAATCATCAGCTACAGATATGCTGTATGTAAGAAAGAGTTAACCCTTTCCCTCATACTGCAATTCTGCTTTGAACGTATTTTGTCAAAAAATAGAAAATCTCCATAATTAAATGGATAACCTATGACGAAAAGTGGAAAACATTGTGGCAAAAGGAGAAATTGCACGTTTTGTGCAATTTCTTCTTTTGTCACTATGTTTTAAAAAAGCTGTCTGCTGCAGAGGCGTCAGAAAGCGTCTATATGAGGGAAATGGTTAATAACCTAACATTATTAATAACATCATCATAAAGACATCCCAAATCTTCAAAAACAAACAAATCACTCCATTAAGACAGATTGATGAGCGTGCATTATATCATGTTACATAATCACTGTCAAAATATGATCATTTCTACTCTGATGAGATCATTAATTAACCCTTTCCTTGATGTATGTACAGCAGACCACTTTTGAAAAAATTCCGGCATTAGGATTTATGAGTAATTTCTCCTTTTACCAAAATGTTTTCAACTTTATTCAATAATTTTTTCTTTTTGTAAATGAGATCTTCAATAAATTTTTCCTGAATGGTTTCAAAGTCGTCTGCTGCAGATTTGTTGTAAGAGGAAAAGGATCAATTGAGACTTTACTCAATACTCAATACTCAATAAAAAATAAATTATTGCCTGTTTAACCCTTTCCCTCATATAGACGCTTTCTGACGCCTCTGCAGCAGACGGCCTTTTGAAAACATAGTGACAAAAGAAGAAATTGCACAAAACGTGCAACTTCTCCTTTTTGCCACAATGTTTTCCACTTTAAGTCATAGGTTATCCATTCAATTATGGAGATTTTCTATTTTTTCACAAAATATGTTCAAAGTCGTCTGCTGCAGAATTGTCGTATGAGGGAAAGGGTTAACCCTTTCCCACAAACAACAAATCTGAAGCAGATGACTTTGCAAAACGTCTACTGCAGAGGCGGCAGTAATCGTCCACATGTGGGAATGGGTTTAGCCCGTTTCACATACAGATGAGTTTTGATGTTGTTCTATAAGACAAGGCAGAGAAGGAGCATTTAACCCTTTCAGATGCCTCTGCAGCAGATGACTTTTGAAAAACTTGTGATAAAGAAAAAATTGCTCAAAACGAGTTTTCAACTCTATTCAATAAGTATAATGTCTTCATTTAGGGAGATTTTCCACTTTATTGTTGAGATGTTTGCTGCGGATTTAGTAGATGACACAAAAACATCATTATCAGGTTAATGGTTATCCACCTAAAGACACATTTAAACACATCTGCAGCAGATGACATTTGAAAACAACTGTTCGTCCGTCCGTTCGTCTGTTCGTCTGTCAAAAGAAGAAATTGCTCACCATGCTCTATTCAATAAGTACATCTTTATTTGAGGAGATTATCCATACTTTTTCATAATTGTTTTCAAAGTCGGCTGCTGCAGTTTTGTTGTAATGTGGGAAAGAGTTGATCATTACACTTAACCCTTTCCCTCATACAGACGCTTTCTGACGCCTCTGCAGCAGACGGCTTTTTGAAAACATAGTGACAAAAGAAGAAATTGCACAAAACGTGCATTTTCTCCTTTTGCCACAATGTTTTCCACTTTTTGTCATAGGTTATCCATTCAATTATAGAGATTTCTTATATTTTGACAAAATATGTTCAAAGTCGTCTGCTGCAGAATTGTCGTATGAGGGAAAGGTTTAACCCTTTTCAGCTTATGACAAATCTGCAGCAAACAACTTTGAAATTATAGAAAAATCTATATAAATGATAGTATATAGATTAATGAATCGAGTTGAAATCATTGTGGCTAATGGAGAAATTGTTCATCATTAGTTGCTATTTCTCCTTTTGCCACAATGATATCAAATTGCTGCAGAGGTGCCATAAAGCGTCTATATGTGGACAAGTGTTAACCCTTACCAACACAGGACAATTCTACCCAAAGACTTTGAAATAAGAGGACAATGATGGTCCTATATGACTCACCTGATTTAATATTACTTAATTTGTTTTCAATATTCTGACTTAATGCATACAAGGAAAACAAACAATGCCCCCTGATGGCCATGCAAGCCAAAAAAGTGAATAATCTCAAGAAATGAAAGTATAATTATTGATAATAATCAAAGTACATATCATAATAAGATTGTTTTTCCATTTTACCACAAATTAAGTTCCCCTACCTCTTCAGATAGTTTTCATTATCGATGAGATGATAATAATAATAATAATAACAATAATAAAGACTTTATTTTAAGAGGCAACATAGTTGGGAAAACCCAGTCTTCGCTATGGGCCTCCGCATCAAACATTTACAATAAAAATACTTCACTATATACAAGGACAATGCATGTATTAAGTATTGACAATTAAGAAAGGGAAACATTTGTATCAAAAGAAAATACATGCTTTTCATTTGTAAATAACATGAAAAGTTACAACATTGCATAAGATTATTCTTTCCAACAGAGTGTAATCATGTTATATATGCACTTTTAAATTTCTGTAATGTATCAGATTGTCTGCTGTGCAATGGAATAAGGTTCCAAAGTTTTGGTCCAGAGTAGGCTATTGATTTCCTAAATAAATTGATTCGTGGTTTAGGGATGCAAAGTGTATGAGAAGTCCTTGATCTTAGATTTGTAAAAAGGCTGGACATGTAATCTGGAAATATGTTATTCATATATTTATAGATAAAGATAGCCTTTTTGTATAAAATTCGGTCTTGAAATATCAACCAGTTTAGTTCTCTGAAAAGTGGTTCACTAGGTTTAACCCTTTCCCTCATATAAACGCTTTCGGACGCCTCTGCAGCAGACGGATTTTTGAAAACATAGTGACAAAAGAAGAAATTGCACAAAATGCAGAGGCATCAGAAAGCGTCTATATGAGGGAAAGGGTTATATCAAGCCATTGTCTAATCCTAAGTAGGAGGTACAATAAAGAGTACTTGATCACCTTGTGTTTTCCAGTTCAGTTTCCAGTTCAGTTTGTTGTCAACTTAAATAACTACGGTGGAACTTTTTCAACTTCAGAAAATTCAATGACTTCAGTGCTAAAGATAAGTTTATTAGTATTGCTTGAACTGATTACACTAAGAGTATTGTGTGTTGATGAAATTATAATAGCCTTTGTTTTTTGTGGATTAGGTATCAATGAGTTTCTCTGACACCAGTTATCAATACTATGTAGATGAAAACACATTATGAGGTTATTCATTAAATAAGTAAAAACAAACCATTCCTTAAAAGGCTTACACTTCACATAACCCTTTCTCATATATAAAAAATTTGCAGTAGATGAATTTCAAATCGTCCAGACAATTAAATGAACTCTTAAACAAATTAAGAGTATAACTAGAGATGGCTTTTTTTGAAAAAGCGCTTGTCTCCCCATTTGTGTGGTCGTAGGGGAGGAAAAGAAATGATGGAGATGAATTTTGTAGTTTTGGACTGGAGATGAAGTAACAATGACAATCCTCAGTTATTGAGCGGAAACCATTTTTCAGCTGAAGGTTACCATGACCTTGGCCTTTGACCTAGTGACCTCAAAATCAATAGAGGTCATTTGCTGGTGTTGAACAACCTGCACACCAAGTATGAAGTTCCTGGGCCCAAGCAATCTTCAGTTCAGCGGAAACCATTTTTCAGCCCAAGGTCACTGGGACCTTGACCTTTGACCTACTGACATCAAAATCGATAGGGGTCATCTACAGGTAAGGACCAACCTGCACACCAAGTATGAAGTTAACCGTGACCTTGACATTTGACCTCAAAATCAAACAAATTCAATAAAGGTCATCTACTGGTTAGAACCAACCTGCACACCAGGTATGAAGTTCCTCAACATAAGCATTCTTTAGTTATTGAGCGGAAACCATTTTCAACTGAAGGTTACCATGACCTTGACCTTTGAGCTAGTGACCTCAAAATCAATAGGGGTCATCTCCTGGTGTTGACCAACCTGCACACCAAGTATGAAGCATTCTACAGTTATTAAGCAAAAACAATTTTTCAGCTCATTGTCACTGTGACCTTGACTTTGACCTCAAAATCAATAGGGGTCTTCTACTGGGCATGGCCAACCTGCATACCAAGTATGGAGTTCCTCGGCGGGAGGACGGAAGGACGGACGGAACGGGCAAAAACAATATGTCACCCCCATGTATGGGGGAAGACATAATTATTGCTTGGAGTTGAAAACAATGTGGCAAAAAGAGAAATTGCTCATGAGCAATTTCTCCTCTTGGCACAATATTTTGTCATCAAAAGGCATACGAAAAGGATATGGTGGACTGCAATAAGAAGCACTGCTGTTCAATTCAAAAGTAGAAAGATTGATTGAGGGTTTACACCATTTTCAACAATTTTTAAGTCATCACAGCGGCAAGTTCACCAGCTCATGTGTTTCCTGGCTTTAACACAAACATTCTCTACACAACAGACCTTCAAAGCAACTGGCCTCATTTCCAGATAGACCGTTAGCCAGTTGGAAGAAGATGAATGATGCTTGTCACAGTGACAACAGCAGCCAGTTGCTTGGGAAGATTGTTGTGTGGAGTACTGGTGTGAGATATGGGATAGGCTTAAGCTGTCCTTAAAATTCTCTATAGAGGCTTCGTAATTATAACCCTTGTAAAACAAATGAATAAAAACAAATTCAAGAAATTAATTGAACTTAATTGTACCGAAGGAACATTGACAATACAGATTTCCTGAGGAAGGAAATGTGACTCACGAAGATAATTAATGTACATCCTAAAACCGTGATCTAAAAATTCACAAACTACTTCATACTGTCCCTTTCCCTCATAAGACACTTCTGCAGCAGATGACTTTAAACATATTTTGTCAGAAGATAGAAAATCTCTATAAGTGAATAGAAAACCTATGACTAAAAGTGGAAAACATTGTGGCAAAAGCATCTATATTAGATAAAGGGTTTAGACACGTTTCATCCCCTTTGCAGCAAACAACTTTTCTAAAACGTTGCTGGAAAACGAAAAAATGCTAAAAATGAGCATATTCATTATTTCTCCCTTTCCGACATTTGTCCTATTATTCTTACATTTTTTAAGGCCAAACATATTATTCACAAATATTTCCAAAACTCCTTCACCCTCTCCCTCATACGACAATTCTGCAGCAGATGACATTGAAAACAAATATAAAATCTCTATAATCGAATGGATAACCTATGACAAAAAGTGGAAAACATTGTGGCAAAAGGAGAAATTGCACGTTTTGTGCAATTTCTTCTTTTGTCACTATGTTTTCAAAAATACGAACATCCCTATAAATGAGAGCGTTTTTTTTTAATAGAGTTGATAAACATTGTGACAAAAGGAGAAATTGCTCATTGTGAGGAATTTCACCTCATGTCTCAATGTTTTAAAAGTTGTCTGTCTGCTGCAGAGGTGTCAGACAGCGTCTTTATGTCGGGAAAGGGTCAAAATCAATTATTATTTACATGTATACTGTTAATAATCAGTTATTGCGTCTTAACAAAATGAACAAGAAAACTTTCTATTTTGACATAATTATAGTGAAAATGAATGTCTCTCTGCAGATTTGTGATGAATGATCTCCCTGCATACCGTTCAAATAAAACTTTCAAGTGGCACTCTGTGAAAAGCAACTGCATGGCATCTGCAACCAGTGTAGATCAAGATCAATGTAGATCAAGATCAAACAGCACATCTGCACAGTCTGGTCTGTTCCCCAAGTAGTCATAGAATATTTCAGGAAACTTCTGTGAGCAAGTATCTATTTTCATCCTTCAAGTTTAACCCTTTCCCACTGTAACAGTATGTTACAGACGCTTTCTGGGGTCTCTGCAGCAGACGACTTTTGAAAACATTGTGTCAAAAGGATAAATTGCTCATAATGAGCACCGCTATGTTTTTCAACATTTCCAAATGGCTTCAACATTTTTTGAAGCGAGTCTTCTGTGAATTATTTCTGCCAACTGATGTCCGAATCAGACGAGCAGTTTCATATGACTTGAACAATTTTAGCAGAGGGTCACCTAAGGAACATTTCTGCGAAATTACAGATTACGGCTTCAAAATTAAGGGTTAGATTTTATGGGTTTTAGTTTTTGTTTTAAAAATGTTTTATCAAGAACAAGTCTGGAGTATTCACAACATTAGTATCATAGTATTTCTAACTTCAAATTAAATTGTTTAATTTTATAGTTTTGTAATTCAAATAAAACATAAAAAGTTAAAAGAAATATAAGACATTCTGTGAAGTTAAAAAAGAAAACAATATGCAGTGAATAAAAAACAAAATCACACTTAAAAACAAGATGTGTTTGTGAAACACTAATGCCCCCGAATGGCAACATCTAGGTCAATGGTCAAGGTCGCAAGGCCAAAAATTTTGGTACTGACAGAAAGGTCATGTCACAAGGAATACACATGTGAAATAAGGTTCAAGTTTTTTTCGACAGACAGACCAAAAACTAGATGCCAACCGAATCGGTGATTCCGGGGGCATAATTACTGAAATTATAACTTATAAATTAGAATTCTATTAATTTGATGCAAACTGCCAATGCTCATATGATTGTATATGGAAGTTCAACAATGATGATAACAAGACCATGTTAACCCTTTCCCTCATATAGATGCTTTCTGACGCCTCTGCAGCAGGCGGCTTTTTGAAAACCATAGTGACAAAAAAAGAAATTGCACAAAACTTGCAATTTCTCCTTTTGCCACAATGTTTTCCACTTTTTGTCATAGGTTATTCATTCAATTATGGAGATTTTTCTATGTTTTGACAAAATACGTTCAAAGTCGTCTGCTGCAGAATTATCGTATGAGGGAAAGGGTTAAGAGCTTGGAACATTTATGGCCCTTGAAATAAATGATGATCAAAAGGAGTAATAAGCTTTGTAACTCTTTCCCACTCATAGACACATTTTGAGACATCTGCAGCAGAGTAAATTTGAAAACATTGTAGCAAAAGGAGAAATTGCTCATCATCAGCAATTTCTCTTTTTTCTACAATGTTTTCTCTTTTCTATAATAATACTTTCATTTAACCCTTTCAATCATACGACAATTCTGCAGCAGACGACTTTGAACATATTTAGTCCAAAAATAGAAACCTCTATAACCCATGACTAAAAGTGGAAAACATTGTGGCAAAAGAAGAAATTGCTCGTTTTGAGCAATTTCTTCTTTTGTCAGAATGTTTTCAAAAAGCCGTCTGCTACAAAGGCGTCGGAAAGCGTCTATATGAGGGGAAGGGTTAAAGAGAGTTGCCTTATTTTAGCCTTGATGTTTACAAAGAACTGCTCAGAATGAGCAGTGTGCAGTTTTTCATTTTGAAATTTCTTTCAATGGGTCCATTTTATGTATTTTTCAAAAACACCCTGGCTGAAATATATAAAATCTCTTTAAGTTAAAGTGCAATTATTGAAAAGATTTGGAAACATTGTGACGAAATGTAAACAAGTGGGCCAAGAGCTCCAGATTCGCTCCACTGCCATTAGACAAAAATTAAATCTTCAAACATCCCCGCTCGACATAAGCTCGACTGGCTCAGCCAGAGGAGCTTAAAATTGCTCATTATGAGCAATTTCACCTCATGCCACAATGTTATAAAACGTCTTCAGGAATCGGAGGCATCAAATGTGTCTGGATTTGGGTTAATGCATCGTTTTATATTTATAAGGAATCGATAATATATCATTTATCATAGCTTAGTATTTATAATAATGATCATGACATTGATAAATGGTGACCTAAGTAGCAAAACCTGTAAGTAATAAAGTGCTATATGCGAAAATGAACAAAATATAAACTATAAGACTATGTACATGACAACATTCAACGAACAACAAGGTAAGATACCATTTGTAGGACGAGGTGGGGCGGGGACCGATGGCCGCCCCATAGATTTCCGTCGTGGAGGTATGATATGATTCGATTGATTTACATTCTTTGCTGAAAATGTCAGTGGTATAATAAGTGATGCTCTGTAAACACTAGCCTTCAGATATTTGCATATCAATTAACTCTTTCAGCGCCGAATTGTTTAAAGTAGTCTCTTCCATGTTCAAAATCGGGTGTCTCCATATCTCATGTAATAAAAGTTTTGAGTATTTTGATAACTAAAAGCAAACAATGCTGATTTCAGGTGAGACAGCTAGTTACAAGCTGACTCACCTGAATCAGTATTGTTTGCAAAAGCCTCAATATTGCCTTTGGCGCTGAAAGAGTTAACCCTTTTCCCGCATACAACAAATTTGCAGCAGACGACTTTGGAAACATGTGGACAAAAAAATAGAAAATCCCTATAATTTAAATGAGGGTATATTTACCGAAAAGTAGTTGAAAACATTGTGGCAAAAGGAGAAATTGCTTGTTTTGAGAAATTTCTTCTTTTGTCAGAATGTTTTCAAACAAGAGGGCCATGATGGCCCTGGAATCGCTCACCTGATTTTTTTTTTTTACTTTAACTATATAAGCCCCATGGCGGCCATAGTTTCTGACCAATCAACTTGGCTTGAAGGAATTGGCTGATAGAGGGTCAGTCACCCTTGGAACATTTCTATAATTTTTTTTGATAATCGGCCTGACACTTTTGGAGGAGAAGATTTTTTAAGTTTTCACTATAGCCATATAATGCAAAATAGCCCTGCCCACTGGCGGCCATGTTTTTTTACAATTCAACACGGCTTGAAGGAATCTGAAAGTGGGTCATCCAAGGAACATTTCTACAAAATTATTTGAAAATCGGCCTGACACTTTCCGAGAAGAAGATTTTTTAAGTTTTCACTATAGCCATATAAGGCAAAATAGCCCTGCCCCCCTGGCGGCCATGTTTTTAAACCAATCAACATGGCTTGAAGGAATCTGATAGAGGCTCATCCACGGAACATTTCTACAAAATTATTTGAAAATCGACTTGACACTTTCGGAGGAGAAGATTTTTTAAGTTTTCACTATAGCCATATAAGGCAAAATAACCCCGCCCCCTGGCGGCCATGTTTTTTGACCAATCAACATGGCTTGAAGGAATCTGATAGAGGATCATCCAAGGAACATTTCTGCAAAATTATTTGAAAATCGGCCAAACACTTTCGGAGAAGAAGATTTTTTAAGTTTTCACTATAGCCATATAAGGCAAAATAGCCCCGCCCCCCCTGGCGGCCATGTTTTTTTACCAATCAACATGGCTTGAAGGAATCTTATAGAGGGTCATCCAAGGAACATTTCTACAAAATTATTTGAAAATCTGCCATCCAGTTTGGGAGAAGAAGAATTTTGAAGTTTTTTTCATTTCGTTGCCATGGAAACCAGAATTCTGCATGGATCCCAAAAATTTGAAGGAAATCTGGTGAGGTCATTGAGAGGATGCTTTCTGTGAAGTTTCATCCCAATTGACCCACTGGTTACTGAGGAGAAGAAGTTGACGCACGACGCACGACGCACGATGGACGCCGGACGCCGGACAAAAGGCGATCACAATAACTCACCTTGAGCAAAGCTCAGGTGAGCTAAAAAGCTGTTTGCTGCAGAGGCATCAAAAAGCGTCTGTATGAGGGAAAGAGTTAAATCTGATTTGAACTCTTCGCCAATAAGTCAAGGAGGGGTTTCAAGAAACGTCTGAGAAACGTTGTCCATTTAGTTACCATAGCATGGATATGTAGAAAAAAATGTTTCTGTCTGTACAACAGTAATAATTACACTAACCTAATCCTTTCCCACATACAGACACTGTCTGATGCCTGTGTAGCAGACGCCTTTTGAAAACAACGTGGCAAATGGAGGAATTGCACGTTAAGACCAATGTCTCGTTTTGTCACATTATTCTCAACTCTTTTCAGTAAATATTCATTCTATTGTAAAGATTTTCCGTATATTAGCCTATATGTTTTTCAATGTCATCTGCTGCAGAATCATTGTATGTGAGAAAGGGTTAAGGTTGGTTTTAACTGGAGCACTGCTCAAATAACATGGAGGATATTTCTATTTTTATTCAAGGTTTTATTTGCAGCGTGTGGTCACCTCAATTTGTTATACACCATGATGCACCCAATTTAGTTGAGAGTCAATGTTTCAGGCGCATAATGTCTTATCCATCAACAATTTGAACCACATAATGCAGCTTTTTTTTTTATTGCGTTAACTTAACCCTTTCCCACAGATAACCAATCTACAGCAGACATCTTTTGAAAACATTATGGCAAAAGTAGAAATTTCATTAATTACTCGAATAACCCTTTCCCTGATATATACGCTTTCTGACGCCTCTGCAGCAGACGGCTTTTTGAAAACATAGTGACAAAAGAAGAAATTTCTCCTTTTGCCACAATATTTTCCCATTTTAGTCATAGGTTATCCATTCAATTATAGAGATTTTCTATTTTTTGACAATTGCTGCAGAATTATCGTAAGAGCAATTTCTTCTTTTGTCACTATGTTTTCAAAAAGCTGTCTGCTGCAGAGGAGAAAGTGTCTACATGAGCGAAAGAGTTAAACATTACATAATCATAATGTCACTTGGAAAATTACTTCATAAAAAAATATATTTTCTAAAGTAAGAAATGATCGGGAAATCTAAATTAGCTACCTTCTCCCTTTAGTAAACCTCTCTGCAACAGACCTCTATTCAACACACTGTGGCAAAAGAATGTAGAGCAATTACTCCTTTTGCCACAGTGATTTCAACTCTATTCAATAAGTTGTTTGTTGCAGAATTGACATTTTTGTCAAAACAAAAGATTTTGCAATAAAAAGTGTAAATAACTTACAGTCATCCTGTGACCCTTTTCCCCATGGTAGCGCCCTGTCTGGCCCACCTGTATTTGGTCTCATAGCAACGGTGTTAAATTTCCCTGGTCCCCCACCCCTTCCCATGGGTCCACCCATGGGTCCACCCGGTCCCCGACCACCACCTCCAGAAGGCTTTGAACCTGCACAAAATTAAGAAGGAGAACACATGTTAATCCTTTCCCTCATATAGACGCTTTTTGACGCCTCTGCAGCAGACGGCTTTTTGAAAACATAGTGACAAAAGAAGAAATTGCACAAAACATGATTTCTCCTTTTGCCACAATGTTTTCCACTTTTTGTCATAGGTTATCCATTCAATTATGGAAATTTTCTATTTTTTTAAAAAAATACGTTCAAAGTCGTCTGCTGCAGAATTGTCGTATGAGGGAAAGGGTTAATTATAAGTTTAACTATATATGTGATTGTTTAAGAGCTGGCCAAACCTAGCTAAGGTGCTTGTTTTATAAGGGTTTTATGCAGTTTTCAACAATATTTCACCTATATTATGGCAATAATTCACTTACTATCGAATACTTGATCCTGGGGGGACTAACTAGTACTAGCGGTTACTATAGCCTAGGAAATTTGTGTTGCCCATGTGCTCTTCACAATGACAAACAATAGCAGGTATTGAACCCAGGATGCCAAGGCTAAAACTCCCTACAATCAAGACTGGGTAATGCTTAGCTACTTCCTCGAGGAAGTAATAATTATAAAAGTTAAAAGAAAGAATTTTAGATTTAAATTTTACCTTGACTATAATAATAATAATAAAGTATTTATTTATAGAGGCTTCACAGTTGGGCATGCCCAGGCTTCACAGTTGGGCATGCCCAGTCTTCCCTGTGGGCCTCTGCGACTGATTTATTTTGTTTTATTTTAATGGTGTTTAAAACCACTTTCAACATATTTCATTTATAAATATCAAGTTGCGTTTCCTGACTAAGTTGCCAGTACTACTGGTCTAGTTATATGGACACCAGCAAGTCAGTTGTAATGCTAACATCACATCTCTGAGTATCCTTTAAAAGTCCACAACCTCATGCACCTGATTGATTGACCAGAGCCCACGCTGTCGTTCGCCATTTTCGCAGAAATTATTTTAAAGTTGCGAATTATTTCCGTGATTTGCAAAAATAAGTGACAAAAAGATTTTCCCATTACAAAACAAACAAGGTTTATCAATTATCAATTTAAGATATATATACAGTGACTGTTTCCATTAATCTTAGATAAAACACTACCATTTGATACAATAACGGGAACCAGTGACCACATTTTTACGACAGCCGTTTTTTTTATTTTTATAGTTTGTGTAATTCACACTTGTTTTATTGACGTGAAGTGTTAATTGAGCCTTTCAATCCGAATGACCAGCAACTCTTAAGCGATATTGATACATTAAAGGCAAAAAATATGATAAATGACAATTATAAAACCATTAAATATATCGGCACACCTTTTGAAGTGGGTTTCGACGATCAAAACAGGCCTTTTAAGATTGAATGACACAGTGTAAGTTTGTCATTATTGATTGGGAAAAATATATTTAATTATGGGCGAGTACAAACAATAAGTGGACCCATTGCATATGAATATTTGTTGGAAGCTATGCTTGTAGTCATTTGAAAATATTTATCTAAAGTGGCGAAAATAAATGGGTCCTAAAAATTAAAGTGACAATATTTTATTTTTCTTCAATTTGGCGACAGTTTTAGCGAAAGAAAAAATCAACCCAGAGCAGGCCCTGATTTAGTGGGGTTTAAAGAAATTTTCAGTCATATCAAGGCGGCCAGTTCACCTACTCATGTGTTCCTGGCTTTCTCACACCATTACTCCACACAACATTTTTTCAAAGCATCTGTCTGCTTTTCCACATAGACTGTACGCCCATTGGTAGAGGTTGTATGACACTTGTCAGTGTCTTTTGTCAATATGTTGGCCGCCCAAGCTGGGGTTCGAACTCACAACCCCTGGATTGACAGCCTGCATCACTAACAACAGAGCTACCAGGGCTGAACTCCTGCACCAGAAGCAGACCCTCTACAACCACAACACTGAGCCAGTTTACCATGACTGACAAACATTATAGAATCTAACGGCATGTAGCACTACAACAATTCTATTATATTTAGTAAAGGAGCAATTAGTCTTCAAAGACATCTGAAGTTAATTTTTTAACACTTTCCCACTATATGACATGCAGTTGCATTTTGACACAAGTGACTTCTGTAAACTTCATGGTAAAAGGAGAAATTGCTGATGATATTTTATTTGCAAAGAGGACTGAATCAAAAACTGTATAGATAAAAAATAAATATTTTCTTTTTAAACCTTTTTTCAACTTGTTACTTACTTGTGGTGGGGGCACTTCTATCATTGGTACTTGTTTTCTTCAGTCTTGCTCCTTTTTGAATTGAATCAAGTAAAGCTCCTCTGGCTTGAGGTTTGGCTGCTTTCCCACCTCCCTTTGGTGCCCCAAATGCAGGAGCTGGGGGAGGTGCCGGAGCCCCAGGGGGAGGAGGTGGGGGTGGTGGAGGAGGCATGTCTTAGTATAATTCTGAAAAACAAAAAGAACACTTTAATCCTTTCCAACATACAACAATTCTGCTGCAGATGACTTTGCAAACAATCTAGACAAACATATGAAAAGATGTAGAAGTAAGAACTATTGAATAAATTTGAAAACAGTGTGGCAAAAGGAAAAATAACTCATGTTTTCACAAGTCGTCTGCTACAACTTCGTCATAATGGCATCTACAAGGGGGAAATGGATAAGACATTGTGTGATGAAAATTGTATGGTTCTATCTATCTCCCCTAATGGTTTCAACTAGCTTATTTCCACATCTACACAGTTAACCAATAAGTCACAGATGATTTTAAAAAAAAATTCAGACAAACACTTATAATTGGACTATGTATAATAAATGCACAGACAAGACTCTATCTACTCTTGTGCGCGGGAGATCGTGGGTTCGATCCCCGCAAAATGATAATCATACCTTGGAAGCCTTTAAAACTTATAAAAGTGGTAGTGATTGCTGCTATTTCTTACACTGTTTTGAATATCCCCCTCAAATTTGTATTGATTTTTCTACATATACAAAGAAGGAAAAATGTCTCAATTTGTTCATTAAATCAATTTTAGGATAACCCCCCCCCTCATTTTCGAAATTTAGAATAGACACTGCTTGGTGCAGGATCATCATTTAGCATAAAGAGTTATGTTTTATGAGATATATGATAACTAATTCAGTTTCAATAATTCTGTTTTAATCCTTTCCCACTTGCATATGCATTTTGACGTGTTTGCAGCAGACTACTTTTGAAAATATTGTGGCAAAAGTAGAATTAGAAATTGTTTATAATGAGCAATATATTGTTTTGCCACAATGTTTACAAGAAATGACTAATATATGAAAAAGAAGAAGAATGAGGCCCTCTTTTATCTTTCCCACAAACATACAATAAATCTGGCAGATAAATCATAAATGGATGTCTGTCTCAACATATGAATAAAAAGTCATTGAATAGAGTTGAAAACATTGTGTCAATGGAAAAATTGCTCATCATGAGCATTGTGTCAGAAAGCATTGTGGGGGAGGGTTGAATGAATACATACACTCATAACATTGCCTGCTTTTGTTTGTTTGGAGTTTAACGCCGCTTTCAACAGCTTTGGTCATATCACGGCGGTCAGTGCACCTACCCATGTTTTCCTGGCTTTCCCACACCAGTACTTACACAACATTCTTTCGAAGCCACTGACTACTTTCTCACATAGATCAGAGGTGAGAGGCAATGGAAAACATCGCCCGAAAGAATGTCGCCGCAACCGGGTATCGAACCCGTAACATTGCCTGCCAATAGGTCAGCAAATAGGAGTGTCTCATGCAGACAGATTACACTTTACAGAGCATGATTAGTCCCAATGTTTCACCCTATCAAGGAAGGTGACACAAAAAGTGACAAACAACTAAATAAAGTAATTAAACTTGAACATTCGAAACTGCCAGTCTATTCAGAGAAACAGGTCGAAAGTCTCCATATTAGATATGAATTTGTCTTAACTTGTATTATTGCTGAGCGTCATCGATGAAGTTCCAAACTACATTTTTCTCACATGACTTTGAATTGGCAATCAACTGAGACGTGTTACCCCCCCGGGCCCTTCCCGAATACAACAAATCAACAGCAGGCCAATTTGAAAACACCAAAACAAAAATATGGAAAATCTCTATATATGAAAATCTCAATATATGAATGTTTAATTATTGACAATATATTATGAAAACAGTTTTTGCTTATGGAGAAATTTCTGAATCTGATCTTAGTTCATTTCTAAAGGAGAAGTTGCTCATTAATGCCATATTGCTTTCAAAAGTCATCTGCTACATAGCCTAGGTGTCAGAAGTAGGAGGGGTTAAACTACTTCCTGATGTCTAAAGAGAAAAGATTCATTTAGTCCCCTGCAGGGTAGTTTATGTCAGTGCTTAGAATTACAATCAAAACATCAGATACATAAGTATTAATGATTATGCAAATGTAAGACATGGCAATAAAAATATTTTATTATATTAACCCTTTTTCCTCATACAACAACTCGGCAGCACACTACTTTGAAAACATTCATGAAAAATTTGGAAAATCCCTTTAAATAAAAAAGGAAGTCCCATAAAAAAGTACCATAACTGAATATTCTTTTTTAGAATTGAAAATATGGTGACAAAAGGAGAAAGAGGCATTAGCAAGCGTCTACACGAGGGAAAGGGTTTATTTGGTGGAAAAGATGACATTGGATTAAAAGGAACAAAATGCCACGAAATGTTTCAGGTAATCTCCATTTTTTTAGCATCAAATATGGAGGTCGCGAAAACCAATGACAATTATAATTTGACTCATCCATTCATTCTGCCATGTGCATTTTGCAATCTTATACACCGCTATAGTATGTGACTTCGTCACAAATTAATAACTTGATTGACAACTGGATATCTAAAATTCCATAGCAAGGTTCTAAGAATGGGGACTTTTTACAACCCGGAAAAATAAATCTCAACATTAGGAAATATTTGACAATTTATCTAAACTCTAACCTTGTCACACAATGTATTTCTACTGCAGTTTTACATCATCTATGTAGGCTGGGCATTCGAACCATTTCTTGCATTATATCATTCAGTAAACTCCTTTCTCAATAAAGTCTGTCGAAACCCAAAATGTACTTCCAGTTTTAGAAACAGGAACTGTTTTGGTTTTGTGTCAAACCTCCGATACGGGACAATGACAACAATTGGGGTCAAGTAATTGTGTGTATTGAATATCCCGAATATTTATTTCCGGCTTCAAGCGATTGAAAACTTGATATGCAGGGAACCATACAAAGGGGATTAAATCTATCTCAATTTTCAAATAAGTGGTTATCGTTCTTAGCTAAATTATATTTAATTGATTGTTTGGTGCTTTACACCGATTACAACATTTTTTTTCCAATTATATCAGGGACGTAGATAAGAGGGATAGCCAACTCCACCTGTACACCTGTTTTTCTGGTTAAAATATCACACATAGAAATAAAATTGTCCAAATTTTCACATTTTGTAGCAAATAAAACTTTTTAGGTAGAAGGAGCCTAATGGGCAACATTTCAAATTATGATCAGCTTGATAATTTCTTAATGTGTATCATTTCCTGGATTCAAAAACAAAATTTAAAAGAAATTTAACCTCAAATAACAATTTTATTTGAATTTGAATTACCCTACCCACCTTTCAGAATTTTAGATAAAAACGACATCACCCGAGAGACAAGAACAATCCTTTATTTCATTTATTTTTCAACATTTTGGTAATACTTTGGTATCAAAGTAACAAACAATATATTTGCTTTCAGAAAAAATACATTATTGATCACATCACTAACACATATAATCAAACTGTCCTGGAATAGTCATATGGAATTACGATTTTAACATACTGTTTTGACCACGTAAAATTGGAACATCGACGTTTAAAAGCAAAAATCTTTATTGATAATTAACTTTAACCTTTTGGGAACATTATAGACTAACATTTCTTCATAAGGATAACATATTATCAAAACCTGTAGTATAAATATTAAAATAGTTTTATCTACTGCAATAGAAGAATGTACTTTTTTTTATTTTCAAATCTTGAATAGTTTTTTGCTACAAATGTTGGCACGGGTGATAGTTTAGTATAATTTAGCTACTTATCTCTCTTATCTACGGCCCTGAGTATTAGCCTGACATCAGAGACTCAGTAGTTTTGCTTTTGTAACGGAAATAGGGTATAGGTATAAATACCACTTCTACAGCCGGTTTGTATAGTGACGTTGGTAGAGTGGTTGGATTGTTCACAACATTTAGCAACGTACATCTCGGTTAGTGCCTAGATTGGTGACCCGCGCGCAATGGCTAAAGGTCAAAGGGAAGTAAATTAAGACTGAAGAGGTCTTCCATTGGACAATAATGATTTTGTTCAAAGTTGAGAGGGTTTTTAATAAAGTTGAATAGCCCCTGACTGACATTTTTTTTTTTAGCTTTATTGACAGCTTTGAAGCCATTTTCAGAACAACATGTATTTTCTGAAATTGAAAGTAAAACTCACTGCGGTATAAGGGCGATCTTTGATTTGAATTCATTGCTAAAAAAAACGGTGGGATAGCATGTGAGTTTTTTGTGCTCTTTTGGTAGTTTTGATAATGAACTTTTATAGGTTTCTGGGTTATTTCTACTGTTGGGAAAGACCCATAGCCAAAATACACTATAATGGTCGCCTATGGAAAATGAATTGCTTCCATCCTACCTAAAGTCCTCGAAGGACCCGGTGCTCGTTACAAATGGTGGAAGCGGTGGGATTGTTGCCGGATCCTCGCAATCCTGTGCGCCAAGGAAGTCAGCCATTACTATCAGTTTAACTGAAAAGTCTTTGGTTTGACCAGATCGGAAATCGAACCCGCGATCTCCCGCAGCCGAGGCGGACGCTCTACCACTACATCACCGAAGCGGTTTCTAAATGAAAAGTCGAAACGTTACATTGTACACTCACTGTTTTCTCTCGCATTTAAGAGCTATTTGGTATATTCTGGCATCGTATATACGTGACTGGTAGCGCTACGTTTCACGTTTTATTGAAAAGTTTAGGCAGGCCTACAAATAGCATGAATGCAGACGAGGAAGAATGATGAGAAAGGCTCGCCCGAGTCTTCACTACATACGTAGATGCGATATAGCCCGAGTCTTCACTACATACGCAGATGCGATATAGCCCGAGTCTTCACTACATACGCAGATGCGATATAGCCCGAGTCTTCACTACATACGCAGATGTAGTATAGGCCGATTCTTCACTACATACGTAGATGCTTTATTTAAAGGCCGAGTCTTCACTACATATTTAGATAAATTATAAGCCAATTTTTCACTACATACGCATTTGAATTATAGGCCGAATATTCCCTACATACGCAGATTTATTATAAGCTGAGTCTTCACTACATACGCAGATGTATTAAGGCTGATTCTTCCCTACATAAGAAGATAGATTAAATGCAGAGTCTTCACTACATACGCAGATGTATTAAAGGCAGTCTTTACTAAATACGCAGATGCGTTATAGGCTGAGTCTTCACTACATACGCAGATGCGTTATAGGCTGAGTCTTCACTACATACGCAGATGTATTAAGGCTGATTCTTCCCTACATAAGAAGATAGATTAAAGGCAGAGTCTTCACTACATACGCAGATGTATTAAAGGCAGAGTCTTCACTACATACGCAGATGTATTAAAGGCAGAGTCTTCACTACATACGCAGATGCGTTATAGGCTGAGTCTTCATAACATACGCAGATGCATTATTAAAAGGCCGATTCTTCACCACATACGCAGATATATTAAAGGCCGAGTCTTCACCACATACGCAGATATATTAAAGGCCGAGTCTTCACTACATACGCTTACATGTACTATAGGCCGAATCTTCACTACATACGCAGATGCATTACAGGCCGAGTTTTCACTACATACGTATATGTACTATATACCGAGTCTAAACTTCATATGCAGATGTATTATAGACCGAGTCTTCACTACATACGCAGATGTATTATAGACCTAGTCTTCACTACATACGCAGATGTATTATATACCAAGTCTTCACTACATACGCAGATGCATTATTTAAAGGCTCAGTCTTCACCACATACGCAGATATATTAAAGGCCGAGTCTTCACCACATACGCAGATATATTAAAGGCCGAGTCTTCACTACATACGCTTACATGTACTATAGGCCGAATCTTCACTACATACGCAGATGCATTAAAGGCAAAGTCTTCACTACATACGCAGATGTATAAAAGGCCGAGTCTTCACTACATACGCAGATGTATTAAGACAGAGTCTTCACTACATACGCAGATGTATTAAAGGCAGAGTCTTCACTACATACGCAGATGCTTTATTTAAAGGCTTAGTTCACAACATACGCAGATGCAATAAAGGCAAAGTCTTCACTACATACGCAGATGTATTAAAGGCAGAGTCTTCACTACATACGCAGATGTATTAAGGCTGATTCTGCCCTACGTAAGAAGATAGATTATAGGCCGAGTCTCGCTACATACGCAGATGCATTAAAGGCAGAGTCTTCACTACATACGCAGATGTATTAAAGGCAGAGTCTTCACTACATACGCAGGTGTATTAAGGCTGATTCTGCCCTACGTAAGAAGATAGATTATAGGCCGAGTCTCGCTACATACGCAGATGTATTAAAGGCAGAGTCTTCACTACATACGCAGATGTATTAAGGGCAGAGTTTTCACTACATACGCAGATTTATTATAGGCCGAGTCTTCACTACATACGCAGGTGTATCATAGGCCAATTCTTCACTACATACACAGATGCATTATACTTCATACACAGATGTATTATAGACTGAATCTTCACTATATTACCAGATGCATTATTTAAAGACCGAGTCTTCAATTCATACGCAGATGTTTTATAGGCCATGTCTTCACTACATACGCATATGCATTAGTTATAGGCCGAGTCTTCACTACATACGCAGATGTATTATAGACCGAGTCTTCAATACAATACCAGATGCATTATTTATAGACCGAGTCTTCAATACAATACCAGATGCATTATTTATAGGCCGAGTCTTCACTACATTACCAGATGCATTATTTATAGGCCGAGTCTTCAAAACAATACCAGATGCATTATTTATAGACCGAGTCTTCAATACAATACCAGATGCATTATTTATTGGCCGAGTCTTCACAACATTACCAGATACATTATTTATAGACCGAGTCTTCACTACATTACCAGATGCATTATTTATAGACCGAGTCTTCACTACATTACCAGATGCATTATTTATAGACCGAGTCTTCACTACATTACCAGATGCATTATTTATAAGCCGAGTTTTCACTACATTACCAGATGCATTATTTATAGGCCGAGTCTTCAATACAATACCAGATGCATTATTTATAGGCCGAGTCTTCACTACATTACCAGATGCATTATTTATAGACCGAGTCTTCACTACATTACCAGATGCATAATTTATTGGCCGAGTCTTCACTACATTACCAGATGCATTATTTATAGGCCGAGTCTTCACTACATTACCAGATGCATTATTTATAGGCCGAGTCTTCACTACATTACCAGATGCATTATTTATAGGCCGAGTCTTCACTACATTACCAGATGCATTATTTATAAGCCGAGTTTTCACTACATTACCAGATGCATTATTTATAGGCCGAGTCTTCAATACAATACCAGATGCATTATTTATAGGCCGAGTCTTCACTACATTACCAGATGCATTATTTATAGACCGAGTCTTCACTACATTACCAGATGCATAATTTATTGGCCGAGTCTTCACTACATTACCAGAAGCATTATTTATAGGCCGAGTCTTCACTACATTACCAGATGCATTATTTATAGGCCGAGTCTTCACTACATTACCAGATGCATTATTTATAAGCCGAGTTTTCACTACATTACCAGATGCATTATTTATAGGCCGAGTCTTCACTACATTACCAGATGCATTATTTATAGGCCGAGTATTTACTACATTACCAGATGCATTATTTATAGGCCGAGTCTTCACTACATACGCAGTTGTATTATAGGCCAAGTCTTCACTACATTACCAGATGCATTATTTATAGGCCGAGTCTTCACTACATACGCAGTTGTATTATAGGCCAAGTCTTCACTACATTACCAGATGCATTATTTATAGGCCGAGTATTCACTACATTACCAGATGCATTATTTATAGGCCGAGTCTTCAATACAATACCAGATGCATTATTTATAGGCCGAGTCTTCACTACATTACCAGATGCATTATTTATAGACCGAGTCTTCACTACATTACCAGATGCATAATTTATTGGCCGAGTCTTCACTACATTACCAGATGCATTATTTATAGGCCGAGTCTTCACTACATTACCAGATGCATTATTTATAGGCCGAGTCTTCACTACATTACCAGATGCATTATTTATAAGCCGAGTTTTCACTACATTACCAGATGCATTATTTATAGGCCGAGTCTTCACTACATTACCAGATGCATTATTTATAGGCCGAGTATTTACTACATTACCAGATGCATTATTTATAGGCCGAGTCTTCACTACATACGCAGTTGTATTATAGGCCAAGTCTTCACTACATTACCAGATGCATTATTTATAGGCCGAGTCTTCACTACATACGCAGTTGTATTATAGGCCAAGTCTTCACTACATTACCAGATGCATTATTTATAGGCCGAGTATTCACTACATTACCAGATGCATTATTTATAGGCCGAGTCTTCACTACATACGCAGATGTATTAAATGCCGAGTCTTCACTTCATACGCAGATGTATTATTGGCCGAATCTTCACTTCATACGCAGTTGTATTATAGGCCAAGTCTTCACTACATTACCAGATGCATTATTTATAGGCCGAGTCTTCACTACATTACAAGATGCATTATTTATAGGCCGAGTCTTTACTACATACGCAGATGTATTAAAGGCCGAGTCTTCACTTCATACGCAGATGTATTATAGGCCAAGTCTTCACTACATACACAAATGTATTATAGAATGAGTTTTCACAACATTTCCAGATGCATTATTTAAAGGCCGAGTCTTCAATTCATACGCATATGTTGTATAGGCCAAGTCTTTACTACTTACGCATGTGCATTATTTGAAGGCCGAGTCGATCCTGCATGCGCAGATGCATACTAGGCCGAGTTTTCACTACATACGCAGATGTAGTGTATGCTAAGTCTTCACTACATACGCAGATGCTTTATTTAAAGGCCGAGTCTTCACTACATATTTAGATAAATCATAAGTCGAGTTTTCATTACATACGCATTCGAATGATAGGCCGAGTCTTCCCTTCATACGCAGATGCATTATAGGCTGAGTCTTCACTACATACGCAGATGCATTATTAAAAGGCCGAGTATTAACTACATACGCATATGTAGTATAGGCCGAGTCTTCACTACATACGCAGATGTATTATAGGCCAAGTCTTCACTACATAAGCAGATGCGTTATTTAAAGGCCGAGTCTTCAATACATACGCATATGAATTATAGGCCGAGTCTTAACTATATACGCAGATGCATTAAAGGCCGAGTCTTTACTACATACGCAGATGCATTATATACCTATATTAAATTCCCCAAAACCAGTTTGTATATGAGATCTTATCTACCTTCCCGGGTAAAGCAAATAGATAACAATTCAGAAATGTTTACCTTTCAATATTTATTGTATACCTGTACCATGGGCTAATGACACAATAACATAACCTACTTTATATACAAACAGACATTACGGTCATGCTTAAATGGTATAAGTGTTTGTTTATGTGTCCCATACGAGTGTAGTACATCCATAGGTTAATGTCTATGTACGTCCCTGATATTTACAAATAAATCCCTGTGTACAATGAGCAATGTTGAAAAAGGATCAAACCTGAAATAAAATAGATAACAAAAAGGACAATTAACAGAGAATTTGAGCCGCGTCATGCAATAAAAAAGAGTCTTGTTGCGAATAATTATGACTCGTTCAAACGTCCTGTGCAACCGTATAGTCCGCTCTGGTGAATTGCTAGTGGTCAGTTGTATGACTTTGGGTTGAAGTAAAGTATATTGCAATCTCATTAAAATCATCTCCTATTATCGCTACGCATAGATTTAATTTACATTTAGTCAGATCGTGTACTTTAGTCAGATTGAGTATATTGAGGGTGAAATATAAGTGGAATGAGGTATAAGCTGTATAAACCGGCTTTAATAGCGACGTTGGTAGAGTGGATTTTTGGTTTTTACAAAGTTAAGCAATGTACATCGCGTTTAGTTCCTGGATGGGTGACCCGCGATGGCTTAACATCGTGAAGGATCCGGAACGCGTTATAATGTAAATGTATTTAACCCCGGAAAACGCACCATCTTGAGAATACACCGTAAGAGGTCTCTGACTAAATACGATTTCACAGATTTGACCTTGAGACCTCTTGACACAGAACTTTTCATGACAAACTCATGTTGCCAAGACCAACACGAAAGGGAAGAGTACTTTGGCATCCTTCATGGCAAACTCCGTGTCAGCAACGAGAAGACCAATACATCAGCCTTTATTTCGCTGGTGTAACCAAATCTTGAGAACTGCTCGGTATTTTTAGAATCCATACACAAAAGACCAGACAGTAAAGCTAAAACTGGTTCAAAGATGAGCATCGTGGCAAATTGCTTACAGGCATCACAACTAAAATAGCGCCATCTGCTGGGACACTGGGAAACGTGCAATGGTAATAGTTGGAAACCAGAAGAACAATGGCCAAGCTCACTCTGAAGTAAATAACGACAGGCCAAACAGTATGAGGCGCCGTTTTACTATTTATTCCTTATTTTTTGATATCAGGAATTCTTTTATATCAAAATCTCGAATTCCTGATATTAAAAAATGAATTTTTGATATCAGAAAATACTCATTATTTCTTGATATCAGAAAATACTCTTTATTTCTTGATATTAAGAAATCCATTTTCTGATATCAAAAAATCGAAGTCCTGATATCAAAAAATAAGGCATAAATAGTAAAACGGCGCCTCATAAAACAGTGAATAGCAGCTTCTTATATCTGAACTAGTGCCCCAAACAAACATAAGACAAGTTTATATAACTTTCTACAACAACATCGTACTTCAAGAACTCTAAATTCCCACAAAATAATTCCAATCAGCTACCATCAACGATATTAGATTCGCCTGACTTAGTATCCGTAACGCAGGGGTCATCAACCTTTATATTCTAAAACCATAGTGTAACCCAGCTGCAATAGTCCCGGAGGTGAACACTCTACCGCGTCGATACAAAAGCTAGATATATATCAAAGTAAACATAAGGACCCCTGATACGAACACATAGTTACATATTGTCTATATATGGGACAGACGACTCTTCTACCACATACTACCCCTCCATATGAAGTTTCGTCCTCGAATCATTCAATTTACAACAACTACTACTCTATCTCTCAGTAAAGTTGGCTATTTACATTAGGCGCCAAATTAACCCGACCAAGGCTCGAATTCGGGACTACTTGTCCCTGAGGCGAACACTCTACTAATTCGATGAAAAAAATAGCTCTTTAGCAACAATCAGGAAAAGTAACCCTTTATACAAACGCATAGGTACTTAGTGTCTATCTTTAGGATAGACCACTCTACTACAACAGGAGAACCCAGCTACAAGTACATTCTGGTGATTCCTGAGACTGTGCAGGTATCGGCCAGCATAACCGGAGAGGCTTGGTTTAATTAACCCTTTCCCTCATATAGACGCTTTCTGACGCCTCTGCGGCAGACGGCTTTTTGAAAACATAGTGACAAAAGAAGAAATTGCACAAAACGTGCAATTTCTCCTTTGGCCACAATGTTTTCCACTTTTAGTCATAGGTTATCCATTCAGTTATAGAGATTTTCTATTTTTTTTACAAAATATGTTTAAAGTCGTCTGCTGCAGAATTGTCGTATGAGGGAAAGGGTTTAAACCTTTCTATAATCATTTTCCCGCTTCCAGACACATCTGCAGAAAAAGTGAAAACACATAGTGACAAAACTGGAACATATGCTCATGATGAACAGCTTATCCCTTTTCACAGCCCATACCATAATGTTTTGCAAATCTATTCAATTATTATGCTTTCATTTAGAGAGATATATTTTTTAAATGTTTTACGTATATAAATATGTTCAAAGTCGTCTGCTGCATATTTTTGTATGTTGGAAAGCAGGCTATGGAAGATATCATGAAACTTGGTAAAACTTTATTATTGTCTGTATTTTAACTCTCCAACTTTTCTATCAATCTATTCTCCTTTTACCGCTTTGTTTTCAAAAGTAACATTCATGTTGATGGGTTAACCCTTTCTCTCATATAGACGCTTTCTGACGCCTCTGCAGACGGCCTTTTGAAAACATAGTGACAAAAGAAGAAATTGCACAAAACGTGCAAGTTCTCCTTTTGACACAATGTTTTCCACTTTTTGTCATAGTTTATCCATTCAATGATGGAGATTTTCTATTTTTTGACGAAATACGTTCAAAGTCGTCTGCTGCAGAATTGTTGTATGCGGGAAAGGGTTAACTCCTTCACGATACAACGCAGGCTGTATGCGGGCACCAGCCTCGCTACGCTAGATCTTGTTCTATTTTCACATCGTTAATATTTTAGAATTGTAACATGGATATTATGTTCCTGATTCTAAAAAGTCGCATAGATGTCATTCCATGCATATCTCGTCCCCAATTATATTATTTGAACGTAATCAACTGGAAACAATTTCAGAAAAAAATTATAACACATAAGCCGGCCAATGGACTAAGGGAAACAACTCGTATATATCAGCATATAGATTACATCCCTTTGACCATTAAAATGGCGGTAAATAAGGATAGGAAGTTCAACATATAGCAATATCACAGCGGTCAGTACACCAACAACACCAGTTCTCCACACAACATACTTTCCGAGCAACTGCTGCTTTTCCATAGACTGTTAGCCCATAGGTGGAAGACGAGTGACGCTTATCACAGGTTTTTTTGTCAAACTTCGGAAAGAATGTTGGCCGAGCTGGGGTTCGAACTCACAAACCATTGATTGACAGCCTGCGGAGCTACCGGGGCTCGGCCGGGAGGAAGATACGAATAAATGGCTGTAGTGCTGTCCTGCCGCTCGTCAATTTATCCACCCAACTTACTCATTTTTTTTAATTATAGAGTCAATTGCTCTGATTGAGCATACGCTTATGTTCTTGTTCTTGACCTCTTGTTGAGTGGGAGACACTTAAAATCACATCAGAAACACTCAGAACCCGGACCGAGATATGAACTACGGACTCTTGATTAGCAGTCCAGCGAATAACCACACGACCAACGTGCCACTCAAATATCATATATTTTAATGATTTTCGGAGGGCAGTTAAATGGTAAATCCAATGAGATTCACTTATGGTTGAGTAGTGAGTTTCGAGTTAGAAAAGTGAGTTTCGAGTTTAAAAAAAGTGAGTTTCGAGTTAGAAAAAGTGAGTTTCGAGTTTGAAAAAGTGAGTTTCGAGTTAGAAAAGTGAGTTTCGAGTTAGAAAAAGTAAGTTTCTAGTTAAAAAAAGGAGTTTCGAGTTAAAAAAGTGAGTTTCGAGTAAGATACTCTGGTGGATTGTAATCAACGTCGAACATGACCTGTTTTTATGGTATTAAACATTGGCACCAAAAACTACTTAAACAGTTAACCCCCCCCTTCAAGAGTTTTTTCTTATACCTGAGGCCTTAGTAATAACGGTCATCATGTAATGTTTTGGGATCGAGCGTAATGTAGACCAATGCAATAGGTAATGTTTTAAAATAATATTCATTGAACTTATTTGTCCTATCAGAGACATAAATATTTCTCATAAAATTTAACAGTTATATGTGAATACAGTAAAAGACGCGGAAAATACGGGGACTATAATTATGTGAATACTGTAAAAAGAAAAAAAACCAAAAACATATTAAGTGATATTCTTAACATGTCCAGCCCGAGGGCCCAGCCCATGAGCCCAGCCCATGAGCCCAACCCACGAGCCCAGCCCATGTTTTCTAGGATGCCGTTTCTATTCCTTTTCGTTCCGTTCCGCAAAATACAGTCACCCCTACAGGTAACTATATTTTGCGGAACAGAATGGAACAACAACAAAAATAATGTTGATAACACGTTTGTTCTGTCGTTGAGATCAGTTTATATGCTTATGAGTCATTTGTCTGTATGTTTATAATAATGTTGACAACAAAGAACAATAACAAATGATTAAAATAAATAAATGGATTAAGCCAACAACAATATATAGGGGAATAAGAGTAGTATTTATTTCACCAACCATAGCTCCAAACTACATTTTATTTTTGTGACCATCAGTGACGAAATCTCCATGACATGGCAGCGACCAGAAGTTTTGTTTTTCTTAGGATAAACAGTAACAAAATGTGTCGACAAGGTGTTGTTAGGTAAATCACTTCACCTGTCAGTGACATGACACTGATTTCAGAGCTGATTTCATGAGTCTGCTCAGTGAAAATTTGACAACCAGTTTGTCTTAAACTGATAAGCCATGGGCATCGTTGTTTAATTACTGAAGACTCTGAATGCCATAAAACTAATATTCACTGAGCGGTAATAATTTTCTCAGTGTCATCACAATTACAATGTGGTTTTGTTGAAATAGGACTGAATTTTTAACAAATGAGCCAACAATTAAAATAGCTTGCTTATCCTCTTTAAAATGCACATCACTTAAATGTAATTATAATTTTAACAACTGCAATAAGAACATGTCTTAAAGGTCTATACAATATCAACTAACACTAATTAAACGACATGTTCAACTTGCCTCGACCTCGACCTAATAGTTAATAATAATAATATTTGTCATGTTTTAAATTTTCTAACTCGAAACTCACTTTTTCTAACTCGAAACTCACTTTTACTAACTCGAAACTCACTTTTTCTAACTCGATACTCACTTTTTACAACTCGATACTCACTTTTTACAACTCGATACTCACTTTTTTTAACTCGAAACTCACTTCTTACAACTCGAAACTCGCTTTTCTAACTCGAAACTCACTTTTTCTAACTCGAAACTCACTTTTACTAACTCGAAACTCACTTTTTCTAACTCGAAACTCACTTCTTACAACTCGAAACTCGCTTTTCTAACTCGAAACTCACTACTAGAAAGAAAGAAATCCTCGAGATTCACTTATGGTTGAGTAGTGAGTTTCGAGTTAGAAAAGTGAGTTTCGAGTTTAAAAAAAGTGAGTTTCGAGTTAGAAAAAGTGAGTTTCGAGTTTGAAAAAGTGAGTTTCGAGTTAGAAAAGTGAGTTTCGAGTTAGAAAAAGTAAGTTTCTAGTTAAAAAAAGGAGTTTCGAGTTAAAAAAGTGAGTTTCGAGTAAGATACTCTGGTGGATTGTAATCAACGTCGAACATGACCTGTTTTTATGGTATTAAACATTGGCACCAAAAACTACTTAAACAGTTAACCCCCCCCTTCAAGAGTTTTTTCTTATACCTGAGGCCTTAGTAATAACGGTCATCATGTAATGTTTTGGGATCGAGCGTAATGTAGACCAATGCAATAGGTAATGTTTTAAAATAATATTCATTGAACTTATTTGTCCTATCAGAGACATAAATATTTCTCATAAAATTTAACAGTTATATGTGAATACAGTAAAAGACGCGGAAAATACGGGGACTATAATTATGTGAATACTGTAAAAAGAAAAAAAACCAAAAACATATTAAGTGATATTCTTAACATGTCCAGCCCGAGGGCCCAGCCCATGAGCCCAGCCCACGAGCCCAGCCCATGAGCCCAACCCACGAGCCCAGCCCATGTTTTCTAGGATGCCGTTTCTATTCCTTTTCGTTCCGTTCCGCAAAATACAGCCACCCCTACAGGTAACTATATTTTGCGGAACAGAATGGAACAACAACAAAAATAATGTTGATAACACGTTTGTTCTGTCGTTGAGATCAGTTTATATGCTTATGAGTCATTTGTCTGTATGTTTATAATAATGTTGACAACAAAGAACAATAACAAATGATTAAAATAAATAAATGGATTAAGCCAACAACAATATATAGGGGAATAAGAGTAGTATTTATTTCACCAACCATAGCTCCAAACTACATTTTATTTTTGTGACCATCAGTGACGAAATCTCCATGACATGGCAGCGACCAGAAGTTTTGTTTTTCTTAGGATAAACAGTAACAAAATGTGTCGACAAGGTGTTGTTAGGTAAATCACTTCACCTGTCAGTGACATGACACTGATTTCAGAGCTGATTTCATGAGTCTGCTCAGTGAAAATTTGACAACCAGTTTGTCTTAAACTGATAAGCCATGGGCATCGTTGTTTAATTACTGAAGACTCTGAATGCCATAAAACTAATATTCACTGAGCGGTAATAATTTTCTCAGTGTCATCACAATTACAATGTGGTTTTGTTGGAATAGGACTGAATTTTTAACAAATGAGCCAACAATTAAAATAGCTTGCTTATCCTCTTTAAAATGCACATCACTTAAATGTAATTATAATTTTAACAACTGCAATAAGAACATGTCTTAAAGGTCTATACAATATCAACTAACACTAATTAAACGACATGTTCAACTTGCCTCGACCTCGACCTAATAGTTAATAATAATAATATTTGTCATGTTTTAAATTTTCTAACTCGAAACTCACTCGAAACTCACTTTTACTAACTCGAAACTCACTTTTTCTAACTCGAAACTCACTTTTTACAACTCGATACTCACTTTTTTTAACTCGAAACTCACTTCTTACAACTCGAAACTCGCTTTTCTAACTCGAAACTCACTTTTTCTAACTCGAAACTCACTTTTACTAACTCGAAACTCACTTTTTCTAACTCGAAACTCACTTCTTACAACTCGAAACTCGCTTTTTTAACTCGAAACTCACTACTAGAAAGAAAGAAATCCTCAAATCCAATATACTCCCTTGATTACCGTCGGATAATCTATGCAGGTTAGGCATTTTATCGTTTGCACATTGTATGTTTTTGGGACGGTTGTCAACAGGCATTCATTGCAGAGTCAATCAAAGCACTGCAGTGCTGACGGCCTGGGGGCTGCTGAAAGATTGGAGAAGTAGGGGAAATGTGAAAGGAAATAACAATTGCAGCTTATGTTGATGTATTTATTGTCAAGAAGTTGAAAGATCATGTCAAAAATAGAAAATGTTATTAAACTGCCAATTTAAAAACATGTTGGCACTATAAAAGGAGATTATCCTTACTTTAGAGCCCAAAAACCATCATAGAGGTATCATAGAGGTATCATAGAGGTATATCGCTAACCCGAGTGCAAGAGCTCACAAGTATACACATTTAAGACATTAAGAATCAAAGGGAAATTTGACTGCAGGTTTAGGCAGAATATTTTGAAGTTTCTGCATTATTATATTGAGAAATATGTCAATGTTAAATCACATTCCATCAAGTTGAAATAGTTCTCTAAACCATGTACTAGACTGGTAGAAAGTGTTTGAAATATGCAAAACTCATCAAGACAATTATTCTGACAAAGATTCAAAATGCAACATTCAATGTGTTATCAAGATTTTCCTTCATTTGGCCTAGTGACCTATTTTTGTTTACCCGATATGACCCTTATTCGAACATGGACTAGATATCATTAAGATAAACATTCTGACCAAATTTTAAAAAAAACGTGGCCACTACAGTGTTGACAAGATTTCTCTTCAATTTGGCCTGGTGAACTAGTTTTTTAACAGACATGACCAATATTCAAACTTGACCTACATATCATCAAGACAAACATTCTGATACAGTTTCAAAATGCTTGAGTTAAAAATGCAGCCTCCATTATGTTATCAAGATTTCCCTTCAATTTGGCCTAGTGACCTAGTTTCTGACCCAATATGACCCATATTCGAACTTGACTTAGATATCATTAAGACAAGCATTCTAACGAAAATGCCGTTGATACCTCCACAGCACTTGCGGGCACCTGCACAGCACGATTTAGGGTGAGGTTTGCGTTTGCACGCTACCTCTACAACTTAGTTATTGGTGCATTGGTGGCTGAAGAGGAGAGGTCTCATTCCCTTTACTGCCACATGGATACTGCCCGGCCGGGTAGCTCAATTGGTAGAGTATCTGACTCGTGATCTGGAGGTCACGGGTTCGATACCCGGTTGCGGCGACATTCTTTCGGGCGATGTTTTCCATTGCCTCTCACCTCTGATCTATGTGAGAAAGTAGTCAGTGGCTTCGAAAGAATGTTGTGTAAGTACTGGTGTGGGAAAGCCAGGAAAACATGGGTAGGTGCACTGACAGCCGTGATATGACCAAAGCTGTTGAAAGCGGCGTTAAACTCCAAACTCCAAACTCCACATGGATACTGGCATTTCCTTCTCCTTCAGTCCTCCCTTATTTTATAGGGCATCTTGTAGTACTGTTACTCTGACACTTTTGTGATAAACTGTGTGTTAAATTGCTACCTTCTGTGAAGAGCGCGACTGGTGCGATGACCCGGCTTTTACAACCTGCGAGACACATTGAATGGTCGGCCAGACGCCGCCTTTCCCCGGTCAATGTCTGCCCGATGTCCGGCCGGGCTCTGAGCGGCGAATTTGGCCCGGCGCTCGTCAGATATGTATGATGCCCGACCGGGTCGGGGTGTCGTGGGGTGGGGGCCCAATGGGCCCCGCTAAATCCGCCACTACATTTGCCACGCTTTTTCTTTGTTTACCATTATTTTTTCGACGCACCCATCCCCACCTATTTAGGCGTTTCCTGACTTTCTCTCACCAGTACTTTCCAAGCAACTGACTTGCTTAACGTTATAGACTGTTAGCCCATGTTAGACTCGTCCAAATTGATCGATTTATGAAAAATTACAACATTATTTCAGTAACATCACCTTCGAATTGAAGCCATCTACATTTCTATATGAGCCCGTGCCAGGTAAGGTAAGATAAGGTAGAAGTTGGCACTTCTGAACGGTGTAGATTCGGATCTCCCTTTAACCCTTTCCCACATACAGTAAATCTGCAGCAGACGACTTTAAAAGCATTTAGTCAATAATGTGGAAACTCTCTGTAAACAAAAGAACAGTTATTAAATATTTTTTTTTTTTTTTTTTATTTATTGGGGTTTTACGACGTTTTCGACATACTTTCAGTAATATAACGGTGACAGTTCACTGATTCATGATCCCTGGGTAAACCTTGAATAAACTTGAAAACGTTGTAGCAAAAAAAGAAATTGCTCATGATGAGCAATTTCACCTTTTGCTACAAGGTTCTTCAGCAGAGGCATCGGAAAGCGTCTGTATGTGGGAAAATGTTAATGACATGTCCCAAGATAAATCTCATTTTGTTTTGATATTTTGAACAGAGTAACTTTGAGTATAAGAAACACTTATAGGGTATCAAAATGTGCATTAATCAAATTTGTATCTATTTGTGATAACTTTGAATCTTTTGGCTTAGAACGTTCCAAGACTCGACTCGATATTTTAATAACTCATAATGAGCAATTTCTACTTCTGCCACAATGTTTTCAACTTTATTTAATAACTAACCAGGTTTTCAACATAGTTGAACCCTGGTTATTAGAATGACGAGCGGGCGGATTGGCGGTGTCAAACTCTTCTATGAATCTAAATATCTTTAGTTATCGTTGACATATTGTAACCAAAGTTGGTTTGTTGAAAGAGTTGATGAAGACCTTTGGTGGAATTGCATTTGGGGCCCCTAGGGTCACGACCGAGGCCACTGTTAATACAAATTAAATAACGAAGATTTATTATAATTCTCAAAACACAGACTGAAGTCCTTCTGTCAATCATTTAAAATCCGATTTCTTCACAGTGCGTTTTTTTTTGTTATACTTAACACTTATAGTTATATGGATTTGCAATATCTTTTTGAATGGATGTTTTCAATATCTTTTTGAATGGATGTTTTCAATATCTTTTTGAATGGATGTTTTCAATATCTTTTTGAATGGATGTTTTCAATGTCGTCTGCTACAAGAATTGGTAATTTGGTATATGTGGGGAAAAGAGCAGAGCTTCATATCCACGTAAAAATTATTCAGGAGTTACAAGTTATTATTTTGATTTGTATTACCATTTCCCTCATGCCTTTTAAAACATTATTCTTCGACATTTTCTTTTCAAGAAGAAGAAGAAAAAGAATACAACCATATTGCTGTGCCCCAGTCCATCGTTGGAATTGCTCATAATCATAATGACCGACTTCGCTTTTTGCTACCTTGTTTTCAACTCTATCAAATTTTAATCAATTTGTTTGTTTGTTTGGAGTTTAACGCCGCTTTCAACAGCTTTGGTCATATCACGGCAGTCAGTGCACCTACCCATGTTTTCCTGGCTTTCCTACACCAGTACTTACACAACATTCTTTCGAAGCCACTGACTACTTTCTCACATAGATCAGAGGTGAGAGGCGATGGAAAAATCGCCCGAAAGAATGTCGCCGCAACCGGGTATCGAACCCGTGACCTCCAGATCACGAGTCAGATACGCTACCAATTGAGCTACCCGGCCGGGTTCAAATTTTAATCAATAAACAATTTTCATATTTTTGACCAGAAGTTTTCAAAGTCATCTGCACCAGATTTGTTGTTGTATGGGCTAATTATTTTAATGGCCAGCTTTTAAATCAAATGAGAATTAGGTTAATAGAATATGATGTGTTTTATTTTATTTTCAACTAGAGTTCATTAGAGAATTTGATCAACTTGAGAACATTAAAACAAAAGGAAAAGTGTACACCAATGACTGAGCAATTTCTCCTTTTGTCACAATCTTTTCAGCTCTTTTCAATTATAACACTTTCATTTACAGAATCTTTTTAATCTTTTTGCCAAGATTTTTTAGGGAAAGAAGTAGAAACTCCTCATATGAAGCAAGTCATCTGCTGCAGATTTGTTGATAAAAGAAACCGTTTGAAACTCCCTGCAGCAGAAGACTTTTGTAAACATTGTGGAAAAAATGAGCAAGTGACAATACTGAGAAATATTTTCCTTTTCCCTTTCCATATTTTTCAAATATGCACAAAACCCTGCGTACAACAAATTTCCAAAGCTTTTCTTTTCTTTCTGAAATGCATTCAATGCAGATGACTGTTAGAATATCAAATAACAAATAAACAATTTGATGACAGTACATTTAATACGAGTTCATCTGACTCATGACAAATGACACAGGGGTATCTTAACCCTTTCCCTCATATAGACGCTTTCTGACGCCTCTGCAGCAGACAGATTTTTGAAAACATAGTGACAAAATAAGAAATTGCACAGAACGTGCAATTTCTTCTTTTGACACAATGTTTTCCACTTTTAGTCATGGGTTATCCATTCAATTATAGAGATTTTCTATGTTTTGACAAAATATGTTCAAAGTCGTCTGCTGCAGAATTGTCTTATGAGGGAAAGGGTTAAAACACCAGCATTTGGTACTTTGTGCCGACTGCTCAGATGAGCCCCCTTTCTTCGTTTAAGAAGTATTGACATGTAGTGACATGTACATCACTCATTCATATTTAGTTTAGTCTTAAATAACAAATAATGGGTTTTTCATTTCACTTATACAACAAATCAGCAGAAGGCGGCTTTGAACACAATTTGAACATCTGTCTAAAGGAAGAGTTAATTATTGAATAGAACTGAAATCTTTATGAGCAATTTCCACTTTTACCACACTGTTTTCAAAAGCCATCTACTGCAGATGTAGGACAGTTTTAAACAATCTTTGACTGATGATGTTCTCGTCCCCGCACATCCTGTGATTTTTTATCCATCATTATTTCTTGATTTAATTGTTCGTTTTCACTATCGGCATAAATGTCCAGGAGGCGACGTAACCGTTGTTTCATTGGCGTAATATTTAGATCAAACATGGTGGAAATTCTATAGATTTCATCGAATTGGATCAATGTCTTTGGGTGTAATGATTCGTCTACTTCACTCAGCGACTCTAAAATGAAAGGGAAAAAAAGATAATATTATTGTTTATCCCTTTCTCAATATACAGACCTGTAGCAGATGTATTTTAAAGCATCTAGACAAAATATGTAAACCTTTTTAAATTAAAGTATAATGATTGAAAAAAGTTGAAAACATTGTGGCAAAAGCAGAAATTGGTCGCTTTAAGAATTTTTGATTATTTATCAGGAAATAGTAGAGAAAATAATTTTCTAAGACAAGTTGAACCTTTTGACGCCATGAACTCTTCTTTCCAATCACATGATCTAACATTTCTGTAATACAATTTCCCACTGTATTCTTGACATGTTTTCTATAAATACCTGTATGGGTATTGGTTGATAATAGTACATGTACAAGTTAAACCTTTCCCACTTGCAGACGCTTTTTTATGCCTCTGAAGCAGACAAATTTTGAAAAGCTCATGATGAACGATTTCTCCATTTGCCACAATGTTTTCAACTGTTTTCAAAAATTAAACTTTCCCGTTAAGAGAATTTCCATAATTTTGCCTAGATGGTTTCAAAGTCGTCTACTGCTGATTTGTTGTATGTAGGAAAGATTTTTACTTTCCCACTTTTAGTCCCATTTACATGTAGATGCATTATCAGCAGAAAAAGTTTTTTCCACAATGTTTTCAAAAACTGCGGGCAGCAGAGTATCATAATGCTTCTATATGTGAGATAAAACTTAACCCTTGCGCATTTGTAGACGCTCTTTCAAGCATCTGAAGCAGACAACTTTTGAAAATATTGTGACAAAAGAAGAAATTGCTCAGAACGAGCAATTAACTCTTTTTAATAATTAAACTCTCATTTACAGAGATTTTTCACATTTTTGTTGATAGGTATTCAAAGTCGTCTGCTGCAGATTTGTTGAATGTGGGAAAGGTTCATTAATGAAAGCTACCATAAACAAGGATTAAAATCTCATTTTTATTTTATGAATGAAAACTGGATTATGCATACCGTACATTCATCAAAATCTCGAAGGTCATTTTTACCAGATATATGTACATGTACTTGAAAAAGAATTTTCAATTCGTATTACCTGGGAGGTTTTTAATCTTGTCTACAATGCTATCTGCCAGTTCCCCGTCTTTATCGTTGTCTATTTTATTTAAGGCCAAAACAACAGGTTTCTGTAGTAATTTCTTGTTGAATAATTCTAGTTCCTGTAATTAAATCAGTAAACATTGTCCATTATGTTCAAGGCAAACAACAGCAGGCTTCTGTAGTATTTTATTATTTAATCATTCTTGCTCATTGCATTTAATTATTTATGATTCAGATATAGGTAATATCTTATTTTCTCACACAAAGGAAAATTTACCAAACCCCTAAGGATGCTCACATCCTCAGAACAACCCCCTTTTTTCCACAGGAAACTGTGGAGAGCTTTCAAGTTGTATACATTGTAAAGTTTACATCATTCAAAAGTAGAAGGTATAGGTCAAATGACACCAAAAACGTCCGCGGCCATAGTAAGCCTAAGGTATACATACCTGATTTAAAAGTAGAATTGTTTCAAATGCAGTTCTATGTACGGAGTTCATTTTAAGTTGAAATCCCTGAATGTCGATCATAAACAGAAGTAATTTAGTTCTCTCTAAATGTTTCAAGAATTTGTGGCCCATGCCATGGTTATAATGGGCACCTTCGATCAATCCTGGCAAATCGGCCATTTTTATCTGAAAATAAACAAGAGCTGACCGTAAGACAGCCCGCTGAACTATTCCACCACTTAACAGAAATTCAAAGGACCATAATTTCAATTATATGCAGGACAGAGTTATCTTACTTGATTATTTACATAGCCCTTTTTAGTAGAGCTAAAAAGCCTTATTAATAATGTGCAATCCAGAGCTTTAGATAAGGGGCATTTTATATGTTCTAAAACCTCGAAACCTATGTTGCTGGTACTCAAAAGAGTCGTCTAAGTGAGACGATTCTTTTGAGAATCCACAACATAGGTTTTGTAGTACAACAATTCTGCATCAGAGGACTTTAAAAACATACCCAAAATTGTTTGGAAACTCCCTTTAAATGAAAGTACAATAATTGAATAGAGTTGAAATCATGGTGACAAAAGAACAAATTGCTTGTTTTGAGCAATTTCTTATTTTGTTGCCAGATTTTCAAAAAGCTGTCTGCTGCAGAAGCATCAGAAAGTGTCTGTATATGAGGGAAAGGGTTAAAAGGTATATTGGGAGAAAGAGCAGTATACTCCCCCTTATCTAGTCCTCCGTGCATCCCAAGAACATTTACCAATCAGTGTTTAACCCTTTTCCGTGTACAACTAGAAATATCAATGAAGGTGATGAATACCCCCAGCTGGTGCCTGACAATATACATATGTATGAGAAATTTAAGGGGCCATAACTCATTTAAAAACAAGAACACCGCGTACGGCACAGACGCTCGACTGATAGGGAGAAAACAGAAAACAAGAGGGCCATCATGGCCCTATATCGCTCACCTGATTTAATAGAACTTCAACATTTGTGCAAAATAATTTTTAAAATCGGGCCAACACTTATGAACAAGAAGATTTTTTAAGATTTGGCAATTTTCCCCTTTTCTGATGCTGCAGCAACCAAAGTTCTACTTGGAATGAAATTCTTTGAACAACTTTGAAAGGGGACCACCTAAGGACCATTTCTGTGAAATTATTTTGAAATCTGGCCAGTACTTTTGAACAAGAAGATTTTTTAAAGTTTTAACAATGCACATATAAGGAAAACAAGCCCCGCCCCCTTGCGGCCATGTTTTTCAACGGATCGGAAATATTTGAACAATCTTGGTAGAGGGTGCCCTAAGGAACATTTGTGCAAAATAATTTTCAAATCGGGCCAGCACATTTGGACAAGAAGATATTTTAAGATTTGGCAATTTTCCCCTTTTCTGATGCCGCAACAGCCAAAGTTCTACTTGGAATTAAATTCTTTGAACAACTTTGAAAGGGGACCACCTAAGGACCATTCCTGTGAAGTTATTTTGAAATCTGTCCATTTGTTTAGTAGAAGAAGTCATTTGTAGGAAATTGTTAACAGACGGACGGACAGACGACGGACACCGGACATTCAGTGATCACAAAAGCTCACCTTGCACTTCGTGCATAGGTGAGCTAAAAATGAAAATGAGCTAAACAAAAAACCTTAACCGGACGACCACGCAGCTGCCGACGACGACGACGCCAGGGTCATGACAATAGGTCTCGTTTTTTTCAAAAGTCGAGCTAATAATTCCAGTGCAACACGCCGACAATATGCACAACTAGTCTTGGTATCAATCATTTTTGTGAAGTTATATTGAATTCTGACCAAGGGTTGCTGAGAAATAGTGTTCACAAAAATGTCTACAGACCAACTATGTATGAGAAATTCATGGGGCCATTACTCATTTAATCAAAGTACTGAAAGTACTGGTAACGAATTATTTTGAACATGTATTGTAAAATCTAATTTATGAATGCAATTGATCATGCTATTGCACAATTTAGTCTATTTTATTATTATTAATATTTTTGTCCAGAGATTTTTTTTATCAGTTGACAGTTTTAGTAAATGTAGCATTTCAACGGCGATGCGAGCGTTTAACATGCACACTAACTCTTTCACTGAGCTCTGCGTAAAGTCTGTCAAAACACCCATGGCATATTTGTGAGATTTACATTGTTAGTTCGATTTGTTTTCGTCACCAGGGGCGGATCCAGGATTTCGGCTTATATTATAACTATGTTTCATGTGAGTGAATTAATTATTATAAATCTATAATGTTTAACAAATCGTATAAAATAAGAATTAAAAAAAAAAAAAAAAGAACAGTTCCAATTGGGACTCGAACTCGCGTCCATAAATAGTCCATGATTAGTAGTTCTACACGCTCTCCATCACACCACGGTACTTTGATACAAAATATAAGCGTTACTTTCGTATATATATTAAGCTAACTGAATGCGCGCGTATGTAAACTATGATCTATAATTAGAAAGCCCCTTTGATCATCGTTATCATGTTGGAAAAAGAAGAAACAACGGCGATGCGAGCGTTTAAAATGCACACTGACTATTTCACTGAGCTCTGCGTAGTGGCATATTTGTGAGATTAACATTGTTCTATACAGCGTGGGGTCGACTTCTAGTGAATGGGCATACGACTAAAATTCATACTCGTGCCTTATACGTACCTGTCGACAAATGAAATATATATGCGCGTACTGTTAATTTGATATTTTCTAGAAAATTGATTATCTATGATGATTCGATAGTATAATTATGACTTCACTGTATTGAAATAACACGTAAAAGTCATTTTAATATCGAAAAAATACGAGGACTATTTAGGTGCAGCGAATGTGTATTCTAAGCGGAAGTGTAGTGTAACCGTGACTTCCGGAAACAAACACGATCGCGTTAACTGTATTATTTTTTGAGAAAAAATAATTCGTTAAAAATGATTCCAGTGCAACAAGCCGACAATATACACAACTAGGCTTGGTATCAATAATTCTTGAGAAGTTATATTGAATTCTGACCAGGGGTTGTTGAGATATAGTGTTCACAAGAAATGTCCAGACCAACGGACCGACCGACAAACAAACCGACCGTCAAGCGTGACTCCTATATAGCCCCCATATACTAAGTATCTGGGGGTATAATAACAATAATCAGCATCGGAATACTTTGAAAGTATTTGGATAAAACAATGGAAAATCTCTAAATCTGAAAGTAAAATTGTAGAATAAAATTGGAAACATTGGGGACAAAGGAGAAATTGCTGCAATGTTTTCAAGAATCGTCTGCTGCAGATATTTCAAAAATTTTGTCTGGAAGTTGGAAAGGCAGGCCTTTCCCTCATATTGAAGCCTCTTCAGCACACGTCTATTTGAAAACATGGCGATAAAAGAAGAAATTGCTCAACACAAGCAATTTCTCCTTTTGTCACCATGTTTTCAACTTAAATTATTGTACTTTCATTTAAAGCGAGTTTCCAATTTTTTTCGAGTATGTTTTCAAAGTTGTCTGCTACAGATTTGTTGTATGCAGGAAAGAGTTAAAACATCACCATAAGTCATACAGAAAGTTGTTTTTTTATGTTCTAGTATCACTATCTGAGAATATTTATTTTGTAAATAACTAAAGAAACTAGAACTATCACTGAAGACGACAAATACCCCCAAAACAGCACCTTGACTTACACCATAACTTAATAAGTAAAAGGGCCATAACTCTGTAAAATAACATGCAATTGTAAGACCTTTAGGATATGCACATCTCCTCTTGGTATAGAAGCTTCATGTAAAATGTTATTGAATTCCACCCAGTGTTTTGACCGACGGACCGACACAGTGACTCCTATATACACCCTCTTCAAGGTAAGGGAGAAAAGACAATCTTTCTGAAAGGACAGCTAATTGTTCTATGGATAGTAGTAGTTTTATCTGTCATTTAAGTGACCGTTAAACAAAGTATATGTCAGTATATAATAGATTAATACAACAGTATAACATTAACATTTGAATGCAACAAGGACAGATAAACTGTTCAATGGATAAATACCCGTCTGTTATCTGCATACTGCATAATACCAATTTGTGGTCGAATAGTTGTAACTAGAAAACAAGATAATGACACAATGATTTTTGCACAAAATGAATGCATCAGTAGTGAATAGTATAGAACAAAATTAGACTGTTCAAATGTTTGTTGGTTTGGAGTTTCCTGGGTAAGTTACCAGTTCTACATGTAATTATCCATTTATCCAACATTCTTTCCGACGTTTGACAAAAGTCACTGTGACATGTGTCATTCGTCTTTCACCAATGGGCTAACAGTCTATGTGGAAAAGCAGCCAGTTGCTTGGAAAATATGTTGTGTTGAGTACTGCTATGAGAAAGCTAGGAAATGCACTAGGAGGTGAATTGGCTGCCGTGATATGACTGAAAAATTGTTGAAAACGGCGTTAAACCATTTCGAGGGCTTAGCGTGAAACGGTTGTAACTAAAAACCTATTTTGAAAACCCTGGTTTAGGGGCAATTTTGACCCCTTTGTTGACAATGCAAATTTAGGTGCCATTGCTCAGAATGAGCAATGGCACCTAAATTTCCATTGTTTACCAAGAACAAGAGGCCCAAGAGGGCACCCAAGGAAGGTTTCTGCAAAATTATTTGAATATCAGCCTGACACTTTCGGAGGAGAGGATATTTTAATCAGCCTGACACTTTCGGAGGAGAGGATATTTTAAGTTTTCACTATAGCCATATAAGGCAAAATAGCCCCGCCCTCTGGCGGCCATGTTTTTTAACCAATCAACATGGCTTGATGGAATCTGATAGAGGGTCATCCAAGGAACAGTTCTAGAAAATTATTTGAAAATCTGCTCAACACTTTCGGAGAAGAAGATTTTTTAAGTTTTCACTATGGTCATATAAGGCAAAATAGCCCCGCCCTCTGGCGGCCATGTTTTCAGACCAATCAACATGGTTTGAAGGAATCTGAAAGAGGGTCACCCAATGAACATTTCTACAAAATTATTTGAAAATCAGCTGAACACTTTTGGAGAAGAAGATTTTTTAAGTTTTCACTATAGCTATATAAGGCAAAATAGCCCCGCCCCCTGGCGGCCATGTTTTTCAACCAATCAACATTTCTTGAAGGAATCTACTAAAGGGTCACCCAAGGAACATTTCTACAAAATTATTTGAAAATCGGCCTGACACTTTCGGAGAAGAAGTTTTTTTAAGTTTTCACTATTTTTTTCTTTTGGTTGCCATGGAAACCAGAATTATGGATGGATAAAAAAAAAATGAAGGAATTTAAGAGAGGACATTGAGAAGATGCTCCCTATGAAGTTTCAATCAAATTAACCAAGTGGTTAGGGAGAAGAAGTTGTTTAAAGGAAAAAGTTATCGCACGCACGACGGACAATTCGCCATGACATAAGCTCGACTGGCTTTCAGCCAGTGGAGCTCAAAATTATTTAACGCTTTTAAAGACTTTATGGCGAGGTGATTAACCTTGGTAACAAAATACCAATTTTGGTCACAACCGTTTCACGCCAAGCCCTCGATTTATCCTAACACTAATGGTTCAGTCGTAATGCCAAGCTAACACCACAATCCCGAGCGCCAAGTAGGGAACGCCATTACTATCATTTCTAGAAATCTTTGGCATGACCCTTCCAGGGTTCTAACCTGCAACTTCACTTCTTGCAACAGAGGTGGATTCTCTACCAATACACCACAGAGGGGGTATCTGTACAAATGAACCGGTTGATCTTAGTCTATTATATTAGCTAATTTTGTTTAAAGTTATGCATTAATAATGTATTACATTTTTAAATAACTTTTTTCTGAATGGATTCAAAACTAGTTACCTCTTTATATATTTATGCAGAAAGCTTAACACATTGACACATCTGTAAAAGATGATATTTGAAAACTTTCAGGAAAAAAGAGAAATTGCTCAATTTCCCGTTTTGCTGAAATGTTTTCAAACTGTTTAATTATTAAACTTTCAATGGCAGAGCCATTCCATACTTTGCCTAGATGTTTTCAAAGTGGTACATACTGGTTAACCCTTTCCCTCATATAAGATGCTTTCTGACGCATCTGCAGCAGACAGCTTTTTGAAAACATAGTAACAAAAGAAGAAATTGCTTAAAACAAGCAATTTCTCCTTTTGCCACAATGTTTTCCACTTTTAGTCATAGGTTATCCATTCAATTATAGAGATTTTCAACTTTTTGACAAAATATGTTCAAAGTCGTCTGCTGCAGACATGTCGTTTGAGAGAAAGGTTTAAGTCTCAAGGAAGCAGACATTGAGGGTGATCAATATAAGCTGAAAGTCTGTTTCCCAATCAATGTAAAACAATTAAGTTTAAACTCAAGTGGTCTCCTTAATAGGTTTGATACAAGTAGGAAAGTGTTAACTCTAGATAATGGGCGTTTCGCATTTTCTAAAAACCCTTATTTGACCCCTTAACCCATTATATGCAAGACAGAGTTATCTTATTTTATTATTTACATAGCCATCTTTAGCCTATAAATAATGTGCAATCGAGAGCTTTAGATAAGGGGCATTTTTTGACAACACAAAACCTATGTTGCGGGTACTCAAAAGGATCGTCTAAGTGAGTCGATTCTTTTGAGTACCCACAGCATAGGATTTGGTTGGACAATAAGAAAGTTATTGTAGGAAAAAGAGCTGAATACCCCTTCTTATCTGAACCTCTGTTAACTATAGCTAACTAATGAAAGTAGACTTACATGCATAATCAGCTATCTTTGGTTTCGCATTGGAGATGGCAGACAGGCAAGTAGATTTACCAGCATTTGGAAACCTAAAATACATTTCAATGTACATGTTTAAGTAACAAGAGCACCGCCTGCGGGTGCCTGCCGCTCGTCTGATATTATCCTTTTATGGTTTATTTATTTTATATAAAAAATCTTCAAATTCGGAATGAAAATCAGCACCTTTAGCATACAATGTGAAGAAGGGTATTACATGAACAAGTTTTCCAAGTTTTAAAGCAATAGGTTTGATAGTTTCCATATAAGTGACCTAAATTCTCAAAATCAATCAAAATACATCAAAATTGATGTGTTTTACCCAAATAAAACAGCATCTATAGCATACAATGAGAAGAAGGGTATAAGATGAACAAGTTTAGTTTCAAAGTATTAAGTTTGATAATTTTTCTGAAAGTGACCTAAATGCAAAACATAACCAACGCCGCTGATGATCATCAATATCTCTGTTATTACTCAACCAAATCCTATGATTTGGGTACTCAAACGAATCATCTCATGGAGACTTTTGAGTACCCACAACATAGGATTTGAATGTCAAATAAGGATTTTAGAACATGAAAAATGCTCCTTATCTAGAGTCTCCAACAGAAGACAACTTTAAAAGCATTCTGGCAAAAAGTCTCTATAAATGAAAGAATAATTATGGAATATATTTAAAAGCATTCTGTCAAAAAGAGAAACTGATTATCATGAGCGATTTCTACTTTAGCAACAAGGTTTCTAAAAGTGGTCTGTTGCAGATGCATCAATGTTGAAAAGGGTAATTATACATATTTATAAATTGTAAAATCTGGGAAAATAAAATAACGATTTTGAAACAGAGATGAGCATTTTCTCCTTTTGTCACAATGTTTTCATAAGTCGTCAGCTGCAGTTGCGTCAAAATGCATCTGTATTAGGCAAAAGGTTTGTCTTTTCTTCACATGACCATTATGGGCAATTTCTCTTTCTCTTTCTCCCACAATAGTGTCCCCAAATATTGTCTGCCATAGATGTGTACTAAGAAAGAGATTATTTTCATTCCATGTGAAAGATATCATAATGAGCAATTTCTCCTTTTGCCACAATGATTTGAAATCGTCGGCTGCAGTTTTGGTGTATGTTGGAAAGGGTTAACCGATGCCGATGACTTAAGAAATCTCTGTAGCAGAGACATGTTTTACCCCTTTCCCTCATACGACAATTCTGCAGCAGACGACTTTGAACATATTTTGTCAAAAATAGAAAATCTCTTTAATTGAATGGATAACCTATGACTAAAAGTGGAAAACATTGTGGCAAAAGGAGAATTACTCATTTTGAGCAATATCTTCTTTTGTCACTATGTTTTCAAAAAGCCGTCTGCTGCAGAGGCGTCAGAAAGTGTTTATATTAGGGAAAGGGTTAAGGCAGAAAACTAAAGCTATCATATCATGATCAATATGCAACAAACAAGCTAAATACCGTTCTAATTCTAAATTCTTAAAGTAACAAAATTTAGAGCAGTTTTCAAATTAACCCTCTCCCTCATACAACAATTCTGCAGTAGACGACTTTGAACATATTTTGTAAAAAAATGGAAAATCTCTATAATTGAATGAATAACCTATTCTGACTAAAAGTGGAAAACATTGTGCCAAAAGGAGAAATTGCTCATTTTGAGCAATTTCTTCTTTTGTCACTATGTTTTCAAAAAGCTGTCTGCTGCAGAGGCGTCAGAAAGCGTCTATATGAGGGAAAGGGTTAATAATAAGAATTAATTTAGGATGGATGGTGAACAGAGGCTTTAGTTAATAGTTATAAATAAACCTACCCCACCAAACCAATGTCTGCTATTAGTTTCAAGTCGAGTACAACTGTATGGGCTTCGCCCCGCAGACCCATATACCCATTATCCTTTGATCCACCGGGTGAACCTCTTGCAACAATGACCTCCTGATTAGGCTGATCTAAGTCTCCTGTAATTTAATAATATGGGGATCATGCAAAACAGCTGTAAAAACTTCTTTTACAAAGGGTGTTTAAAAAAATTTGCGTGGAGAAATTTTATTATTGTTACTTGTATTAACCTTTTCCCTCATACGACAATTCTGCAGCAGACGACTTTTAACAAATTTTGTCAAAAAATAGAAAATCTCTATGATTGAATGGATAACCTATGACTTAAAGTTTAAAAACATTGTCACAGAAGGAGAAATTGCTTATTTTTGGCGTCTATATGAGGGAAAGGGTTAAAGGTCCATAAGAGTGGAAATGTTGGAAGAGGGTTTTCATCTCTTTTACCACTTGTAGAAACTTTTAACGCATCTTCAGCGAACTACATGATGAGCAATTTCTAATTTTTGCAAACAACGTTTTCAACTCTTTTGTACAATTCAATTTTTATTTACAGAGACATTCCTTATTTAACCCTTTCCCTCATACAACAAATCTGCAGCAGACGACTTTGAACATATTTTGTCTATAAATAGAAAATCACTATAATTGAATAGATAACCTATGACTAAAAGTGGAAAACATTATGAGCAAATGTTTTGAGCAATTTCTTCTTTTGTCACTATGTTTTCAAAAAGCCGTCTGCTGCAGAGGCGCTAGAAAGTGTTAACCTTTTCCCACATACAGACACTTTCTGACACCTCTACAGCAGACGACTATTGATCAATTTCTCCTTTAGCAACAATGTTTTCAAGACTATCTAATAAGTAAACTCTCAATGATGGAGATTTTTCATGGTTTTGCCTGTATGTTTTTGAAACTCGTTCGCTACAGATATATTTAATGTGGGAAACGGTTATAAGAAAGGAGTTCAGTTTGTATATGTTGGCTACACGTAAAACAGTTGTAACTAGAAATATCACTGAAGGTGATGAATATACCCCAACCTAGTGCCTGACAATATACATATGTATGAGAAATTCAAGGGGCCATAACTCATTAAACAAATAATTCCGGTGCAACACACCGACAATATGCACAACTAGGCTTGGTATCAATCATTCTTGTGAAGTTTTTTATTAAATGTCCACAGACCAACGGACCTACAAACCGACCAACCAACCGACAAGCGTGACTCCTATATAGCCCCCATATACTATGTATCTGGGGGGTGTAACTACACCTTGTTATAGTCACAACTGTTTTTCATGAAGCCATAACAATGATGAAGGTAAAGAGTGACATACCAATAACAGTTCCATCATCTAAGCGGACACAGACTCCAACTGGTACGGGAACAATGATGTCTTCTCCAGGCAATCCAATCAACAGCCTCTTTCTGAAACAAAGTACATGTATTCAGAAATGGGCTTCAATGCAAGAAAATAGAACTTAACTCCCCCTTTCCCACATACAACAAATCTGCAAGTTAGAAACCAAGTTCGGCCAACATTTTTTATCTAAAGTTTGACAAAAGTCACTGTGACATGCGCCATTTGTCTTCCACCAATGTGGGAGAGCAGTCAGTTGCTTGGAAAGACTGTTGTATGGAGTACTGGTATGGGAAAGCTATGGAACTCATGAGTAGGTGAGGTGAACTTGATGCCGTGAAATTACTGAAAAAAATGTTTAAAAAGGGGTTAAACCAGAATCAATCTATCTTAAAATCTGCAGCAGACAAACATTCAGACAAAAATATGGAAAATCTCTGTAAAGTGTTTAACATTAATAAAGTTGAAAACAGTGCAGCAAAAGGGGAAATTGTTCATTATGAGTTATTTCTCATTAAGCAAAAAAGTTTTGGAAAGTCATCTGCTGCAGGTGTGTTAAAATGCATAGTGACAAACATTGTGACAAAAGATTGGCAATTTCTGACTTGCCCTCAATGGTTTTTTTATCTTTGTTCTAAAATAAAAGATCAATAACCAAGAAGCTACATTTTTCATCCGAAACTTTTGAAAAAATATTTTGTCAATTGATACCATATGAAGGAAAAGGTTCATCCTTCTTACATACAGACACTTCCTGACTTCCCTACCCTACCCCGTACAGATGACTTTTGAAAACATTCAGTCATTGTGGCAAAAGGAGAAATTGCTAATGATGAGCAATTACTCCTTTTGACACAATTTTTTTAACTCTTATTTATGAAAATTGTTCATGTTTGTGACAATATGTTTTCACAGTCTTCTACTGCAATCTTGCTGTATTCGGAAAAGGGTAAAAATAAACTTGCGAGCTACTCCTTCCAGCAGCGGCTGTAAATCGTTTGTTTGGTGTGACATCAAGAATGTTTTCAAACTGAGCTCTAGGGGTTGCCCTGACGATGACATCGCCTCCTTTTCCTCCCATTCCACCAACGTTTTTAGCACCATGCCCACCCGCACCAGCACTGCAATGAATTCTCAGGGAGTCTATGAACTTTGACCTTGGCTTAGATTTCTGGAAATGAAAGACCATAAAAATAAATTATCATTGAGACATGTAATTATACAATTTCCCACATACAACAAATCTTCCGCATACTACTTTGAAAACAACTGGGAAAATATGGAAATTTAACTTTAAGCTCCAGAAATCATAGTACAATTATTGAATAGAGTTGAAAACATTGTGGCAAATGAAGAAATTGCACTGCACTCTCTCCTTTTGCCACAATGTTTTTGGAAGACGTCAGCTGTAAAATTTATGAGTCATAATGTGTCCGGAGTTTGGAAAGGGTTAAAAGCCTTTTACTGCCACATACAACAAATCTGCTGAAGACGAATTCAAAAACATATTTGATTTTTTTTTTTGAAACTCCCTTTAAATAAAGTACAATCATTGAAAAGAGCTGAACATGGTGACAAATGAAGAAATAGCTTGTTTTGAGCAATGTTTTTGTTGCTATGTTTTCAAAAAAGCTGTCTGCTTCAGAAACGTCGGAAAGCGTCTATATGAGGGAAAGGGTTAACATATCCTGTTTCGGGGGTCAAAATAAGAATTCACTATCTACCATGAATCAATACAAGAGTACCGTGGAACGAACATCTTAGGTTGTCTGTCTTTTATAAATTGCTAAGTCCAAAAAGGGGCAGACGACTTTGAACATATTTTGTCAAATAATAGAAAATCTCTTTAATTGAATCGATAACCTATGACAAAAAGTGAAAAAATATTGTGGCAAAAGGAGAAATTGCAATTTCTTCTTTTGTCACTATGTTTTCAAAAAGCCGTCTGCTGCAGAGGTGTCAGAAAGAGTCTATACGCGGGAAAGGGATAACTGAATATCTATTGAAGCCAGAGTTATGTGACTTAGAATAAACATGCATATTGTCTCTAGGAAGATGTGTACCAAGTTTCATTTGAACATGTGTAACTGTCTTTGAGTTATGAGGTAAGGTTAATGGTATCACAATAGAGCTAATAAAATCATGAACTCATATTTCATCCCTTTCCGAAATAGAAATAATCTGCAGCATGATGACTTTGAAAACATTAGGGCAAAAATATGGAAAACCTCTTTCGCTCATACGACAATTCTGCAGCAGACGACTTTGAACATATTTTGTAAAAAAATGGAAAATCTCTATAATTGAATGGACAACCTATGACTAAAAGAGGAAAACATTGTTGCAAAAGGAGATATTGCTTATTTTGAGCAATTTCTTCTTTTGTCGCTATGTTTTCAAAAAGCCGTCTGCTGCAGGGGCGTCAGAAAGCATCTGTATGAGAGAAAGGGATAAATGAAAGTACTAGTATTGAGAGCAATTTTATATTTTATTCCATACTGTTTCAAAAAGTCTTCTGCTGCAAATGCATCAAAATAAATCTGCAAGTGAAATAATATTTTCAGAGTGGTCTGCTTCAATAAAACAGAATTGAAAACAGTGCATAAGAACTAAAATTGCTTGCTTTGTCATTTTCATAAACAATTTGTATGTTGTCTACTACATATATAGTATATCAAAAGTCTACTGGATAAGGGAAATGGTGTAGGTGTGTACCCTTTCCCATTTTCAGACCGAATATATATCCCATCCGGATATATGGTCTTACACATATCATTAAAATAAACCATGCTCACGAGAATTACATACTCTATACGAGACTTTGTGTATACATGAGTGATACCTGACTGTAAAGCCTAATTGACTTAAATGCAAATTGTACGAGATTCAGATTCGACTTCATAATGACTTTCAGGACACATGAGTTTGTTGACATCTTTTCGATTAACTCAGAATAACGACCCGAGTTGAAATGCGAAAATCAAAGCACCGAAGTGATCAGATGTCTTGAAAGTAGGTCCCTCTGCTATTTACGACAATTAACGAGTGTTGCCGAAGCGGTCCACTTTGATCAGATCCCTCACTTCATATCACAAGAGCACTTGTGCGTTTATTTTTATGGATGTTGATGGATGAGAGGTTAGGCCAGTGCACGAGCGGTTCCCGTGCACGAGAACAACGTTTAATCAGGACTACATCCCTGGTTTTATGCAGGTCAGATGGAAACAATTCATTTTCCATAGGCGATCATTATGAGACATTTTGGGTTATGACTCTGTTCAAACAATCCTAATAACCCAGAAACTATATATTTGATTAAAGTTCATTCTTTAAACTACAAAAATAGGCTTAATTTTTTATGATATGATGTCAATTCAAAGGTCACCGTTATCCCGCAGTGAATTTTACTTTCAATTTCAGAAAATACATGTTGTTCTGAAAATTACCCTTTTAGCTGTCAATATAGATTATATAGATTATTCTGACAAATCAGTCAGAGGGCATTCAACTTTATTTAAAAAAAAATAAACTTTCAACAAAATCATTATTGTCCAATCAATGGGAGACAAGTTCAGAATTCACCTGAAATTCTCTGCCCGGCGAGCCAATGCGAATTGCTTCTCTTTGACCATCAGGACTATTTCGAGAAAATGGTGGCAATCAACTTGACCAGATTGATTGATTCAAGGCAACTAAACAATTACCAAGCTCATTCACCGTAATTATTCCACAGATAAGTTGAGGATGTTTGTTTGCTTTTTATTTTATGCTGCTTTCACCTATGGTTTATTTATATCAAGGCAAATGTTCGCCCAATGTGGGCAATTATGTATTGCCACCGCATCTAAGGCACTTAAATCGTCCCACTCTTAACCTTTTGGGGCCGTGCATCAACATCAACAACCCAAAATTCACTCTGAATGCGTATTCCAGTTTATTTCTGACACAATTTAAGTAACATTATAAAGGGAAATGTACGCCCGATTAAGGGCTCGAACCCACGACCCTCATAACACAAGCTTGGCATTCTAACTAACCTATCTAACCAGGAAATCGTGTCTTACTACAACATCTAGGTACTACACTCCTCCAACTCTTTGGAGCCGCGCATCGACCTCAACAACATCTAGACACTTAACAACTTCCTGCCGGAGCTAGATCAACGGTCAAGCTGTTCCCACATACATAAGCACCAAGAAGGGAAGTTATTCGCGACTACAAAGAGTAGACTATGTGTTTGTATGTTTGTTTGGCATGACCTAACCATGGCTCGAACCATTATCCCCCGATCTGAGTATCGCACGTTTTCTATCTATCTATGCCTTCTCTCAAATCCAATGGATATTTCCTTTATATGTGTGCAAATATTTCCAAGAAAGTATCAAAGTTGCGAAACATTGATCTCTCATCGAATAACCTATTGAGTCACTATCCGAAAAATATTACTAATTTATATTTCATATATTCAATGTTCAACTTTGGGATATTTGGAACTTTCTATAATAAGCAGGACTGGAGCACAACCCCCCAAAACTTACTTAAATTTTGCTTTCCAATGTGCAAATGCACGTTGTCGCATTTGTAGCATACTGGGCTATTTTTAATATTAAAAAAAAAATGAAAAATGGGGATACATTGCCCAAAATGATCAATCTCTCATGTTCCCGTAATGTTTTCGTCTCTATTCTAACATTGTACTTTCATCAAAGAGATGTCCTATACGTTCAGCCAGACGTTTTTTACTAAAGTCGGCTGCAGATTTATTTCTTTGCGGGAAAGGAATGAAGTCGCTTTTAACTCTTTCAGCGCCGAATTGTTTAAAGAAGACTCTTCTATGTTCAAAATCGGGCGTCTCCATTTCTCTTGTAATCAAAGTTCTGGACTATTTTGATGAATAAAAGGCAATTGTTTGCAAAAACCGCAATATTGCCTTTGGCGCTGAAAGAGTTAAGGAGTAGACCTATTTGCGGGATACGAACAAGCAGCTTTTCTTCATACTAAATTAATGTCGAAGGTTATCCCCTCACAATGGATTTGAGAGCATATCTCCAACTTTAAATAGTAACCCTTTTCCACATGTAGACTTTCATCAGAAAACGTTTGAAAATATTGTAACAGAAGGAGAGATTGCTGATCGTATCTTATGCTTATGCTTATACTTTTATTTTATAGAGATTTCCCATATTTTATATAGATATTTTCTAAGCCTTTTAGTAAATGGGAAAGGACTATTTCTAGCATATCTCAAACAGACATCTCACAAACAGAACTATTAACCGCTTTCCAACATTTTAACAAATCTGAGCAGATGACTTCGAAAATATCTAAGCAAAAATATACACACTATTTACTAATGAAAGCGTAAGCATTGATAAGAGTTTAAAACATTGTGGTAACATGTGATATTGCTCATAATGAGCAGTTTCTCATTTTGCCTCAATGTTTTCAAATGTCGCCTGCTGCAGAGGCGTCAGAAAGCGTCTATAGATATGTGGGAAAATGTTAACCCTTTCCCTCATATAGACGATTTTGACGCCTATGCAGCAGACGGCGTTTTGAAAACATAGTGACAAAAGAAGAAATTCTTCAAAACGAGCAATTTTTTCTTTTGCCACAATGTTTTCCTCTATAAGTCGTCATAGGTTATCCATTCAATTATAGAGATTTTCTATGTTTTGACAAAATATGTTCAAAGTTGTCTGCTGCAGAATTGTCGTATGGGGGAAAGGGTTAATCCACACATTTAAAGTAACAGCCGTATCTGCCTCTATCAAAAGTCACTTCATCGATTTGGAGGTCACCACATTCACATGTTGGCCAATCGGTTCAAAGTTAGGATGAGAAAAGCGTCACCTGCTTTGACCGAAAATAACGTGGCCGAATGCGGATACAGGAAACTCCGGGAAAAAACAATCATGCCTTGGGGGCATAATTACACTGTATAACTCCAAATGGTCAATTACAGATGTACTTTTGCTACGTTAGAATCAGGCGAAAAGAAGCTCCGTGGTAAGAGGAATGTACATAGATATCAAACTCGGTTCCGCTAATGCAACATTATTGTCCCCCGCTTTACGAAGTAAAACGTCGGGGACATTAAATCTCATTCGTCAGTCCGTCAGTCCCTCCGTCACGCTGTCACAAAAACTTTAACCTTGGTCATAACTTCTGAACCGTAATAGGTACTGCTTTCATATTTCACATGTGTTTTCCTTGTGACAACCCCTTTCCATCAATACCAATTTTGACCTTGTGACCTTGACCCTGACCAATAAGACCCCCAAAGCGGGGGACCATAATTCTCTGAATTTGCTTGTTTTCATTTTATTATGTACCTTGTATAATTTAACTCTTTCAGCCCCGAATTGTTTAAAGTAGACTCTTCCATGTTCAAAATCGGGCGGCTCCATTTTTCATGTAATAACAGTTTGGACTATTTTGATAACTAAAAGGCAAACAATGCTGGTTTCAGGTGAGACAGCTCGTTACGAGCTGGCTCGCCTGAATCAGTATTGTTTGCAGAAACCTCAATGTTGCCTTTGGCGCTGAAAGAGTTAAAAGACGGACTAAAGAACAAATGTACAAATATATATATTTTAAATAACCGTTATATTAACAAATAAAAGAAAATGGACAATTAACGTGGGAATAAAATCATTTAATACTTACATAAGTAAAAATGTTTTACTTTTGCCATGTTAGATACAGGCACAGCGAAACTCAATGGTAAGAGCAATGTACATAGCAAGAGAGCTTTATTCAACAACATAAAATGGGCAATTTACATGGCAATATAAACAATTAAGACATGCATTAATAATCAAAGCACTTAAAGTACTTGTGGGACGGTTGTGTTCATCTACTTATATGTACATGGACAAATATCTAATTTCTGTTACACAGGTGAGCGGAATAGGACCATAATGGTTCTCGTATTAATTAATAATTTCATAAAAAAACTACGTAAAATGTGTGTTTCTACCTTTTAATGACCATCAATTATGTTACATCCTGCAGACTGTAACACTTAAATCCACAATAAACATGCTGGCTACTATCAACCCCAACCCTCACACGAGCATTGCAAACTTGGCAGTGGTTATAATGAAATCATGTCAGAATGTTGTTGACATAGTCAATTATAAAACCAATGGGCATACTCAAATTAAACTGCTTTTTCGAAGTGGCTAACCTCATTGGTAAAGGAGGGCATTAATATTTGACACATGATAACCGACTGTCTGACCTTAATTTACGAATACTAACACGACCGTCCCATCAGTCATTTCAGTGCTTTGACCAACAAGTACTTTCGGTGCTTTGATCACATCAATAGTTTTACTCTGATTAGAACTATTTGTTTCGGCGGAGCTTTGTTTCTGGCGGAGTTGCCTGTGTATTTTAGGAACTTTTATTAATTGTGAAGTTTGTTCACTTTTGAACGAATGTCTGTCGACAACCGTCCCACAATTGTTAAAAACGGCGTTAAACCCCAATTATTTAATAAACCATATTTTCCCACGAACCATACGTGAATGGAACAACCACCACCGGAAATTGTGTCAGTGAGGACCAGGAGATTTTTTGGACGATTGTCGACAGACATCCGTTCCAGAGTCAACAAACTGCACCACTAATAAACCGTTTTTTCGGTAACTACATTCCTGATAACACAAGCAGCTCCGCCTAAAAAAAAGGTTCCGCCAAAACAAATAGTTTCAAAGCGGAACAAATAGTCATAAGTGGAGTCATTTTGCAGCAGACGACTTTGAACATATTTTGTCAAAAGATGGAAAATCTCTATAATTGAATGGATAACATTGTGGCAAAAGGAGAAATTGCTCGTTTTGAGCAATTTCTTCTTTTGTCACTATGTTTTCAAACAGTCGTCTACTGCAGAGGCGTCAGAAAGCGTCTATATGAGGGAAAGGATTAACTCATGATCGACTAGTGTAAATCTAAGTAGGGATATATTCCGATTATAACATTGATCGCACATGCTTTGTTTGCAAGTTTATTTGTCTTTACAATGTTTAAACTGCAAGCAAATAAATCATGGTTAGTTATAATGGAGTGCAAATCAATTTATTTATTTATTGGGGTTTTACGCAGCTTTCAACATTATTTCAGTTATATCACGGCGCCAGTTCACTTATTCATGGTCCCTGGGTAAACAAACCAGTACTAGGCTAGAAAATGTACCTTGCCCAAGGGCACCCCACCATGACCGTAGTGCCGTGACTGGGGATCGGAGTGCAAATCAAGTATACGTACGTAAAACTCGTTCCCACATACAACACAAATACAACAGATGACTTTGAAAACATATGGGGAAAACTATGGAAATCTATACAAGTGAAAGAATAATTATTGAATAGAGTTGGAAATATTGTGGCAAAAGATGTAATTGTTCGTTTGCATACCTACGCTTAACCCTTTATACGTTTATACACCAAATCTGCAACAGAGGACTTTGAAAACATATAGTCAAAATTATGCAAACTCTTTATAAATGAAAGTGTTATTGCAGAAAAAAAAAAATAGGTAACATTGTGACGTCAAAAATGCGTCTACATGTGCTGCCCCGAGACTTATCATCAATGTGATCAAAGGAGGAATTGCTCATTTTGAAAAATATCTCCGTTTGTCACCAATTGTTCAACAGTCGCTTCATATGTATCGAAATGCGTCTACATGTAGGAAAGTGTTAAGAAGTTTGTTAGAACTCTCTTTGACTTTTGTCAGAATGCTTTCAAAAGACGACTGCTTCAAATGCATCAACATGCGTCTACATGAGAGAAAGGGTTAAAACGTTTCTTAGAACCATATGTGACTATCGATCTACCAGTGCAGATCCAGATCCAGATTTTAATGCGGATTTTTACATTGATCTGAGACTACACTGGTCGCACGTGATTTATGTGTAGGTTTATCTTATCTTCAAAAACTTTACCGTGACGGAAATAAAATAACAAATTGTAATTTTCATGGAGCGCGCCTCTAGTACACGTTAATTCTTTCCCACATACAGATAAATCTGCAACACACGACTTTGAAAACATATAGGCGGATATGTACGTTTGACATGATGCCATTGTTAAAACAAAGCACTGAATTGCTGACGGCCTGGGGGCTTCAGGAAGTTTGGAGAAGAAGGGAAAATGTGAAAGAAAATCACATTTGCAGCTTATATTTATGTATTTATTGTTAAGAAGTTGTAAAATCATATAAAAACCAGTAAATATTATGAAACTGGCAATTGGAAAACAGGAGGACCCCTTGTTGGCCCTATATCGCTCAACTGAGTGCAAGAGCTCATAAGTATAAACATTAAAGACATGAAGAATCAACGGAAAATTTGACAGCATGTTTAGGCAGAAACATTTTGAAGTTTCTGCCTTATTATATTGAGAAATATGTCAATGTAAAATCAACTTCCATCAAGTAGTTTCTGTGTGTTTTACAAAGTGCACCCACTCGAGCAAACTTTGTGGAGATTGAAAGAGGTTCGGTCAAGGAACATTTCAGAGGAACTGTTTGAAATCCGGCTGGGCCAGTAATTTCTGACAAGAAGAATTTAATAGTTTTCTTTTTTGTCGCCATGGCAAAAAGTTGTGCACTAAATGGAATTATGTGAACAACTGAAAAAGTGGGGCCATGTAAGAACCATCCATGCCAAGTGTTATCAACTTGCAGCTAGTGGTATATGAGGAGAGCTACCGACAAATAATATCAAGTATAATGTTACGACTTCAAAATAAACTCAAATTTAAATTGTAAAAAATATTTCCATAACGGTTCTATTTCTTTTAATTGGAAAAACATGCCACCATGACGGCCGATCTTCGCAACATCGATTCATCAACGCGTTTTGTTCAACATTTGCTTGTGTCTTCATGATCGTTGCATTTCGATGTATCTACAGCAGATACTCTTTTAAAACATCGTGGCAAAAGGACAGACAGTTCATGATTAGCATTTTTTCTTTTGTTGTCAACTCTTTTTATAGATTAATTTATAGAGATGTTATATATTTTGCCACAAAGTTTTCAAAGTCGTCTGCTGCAGATTTATTGTATGTGAGAAATTATTAAATTTAATGTTCGGGGCAATTTTAAAATAAAGACTCTTCCCAAACTAGTCCCATTGAATTGTAAGTACGACGCCAATAGATTGGTCATAACTACGAGTTAAAAACTATCACCATCCAGTTGTGAGAACGAGGCCCTTCTGAATAACTAACCCTTCCGAATAGATTGACAATAAAGACCAGTTCAAACTAGCACCATGCAGTTGTACGAACGAGGAACTTCTGAATAACTAACCCTTCCGAATAGATTGACAATAAAGACCAGTTCAAAACTAGCACCATGCAGTTGTACGAACGAGGAACTTCTGAATAACTAACCCTTCCGAATAGATTGACAATAAAGACCAGTTCAAAACTAGCACCATGCAGTTGTACGAACGAGGAACTTCTGAATAACTAACCCTTCCGAATAGATTGACAATAAAGACCAATTCAAAACTAGCACCATGCAGTTGTACGAACGAGGAACTTCTGAACAACTAGTCCTTCCGAACAGATTGGCCATAACGACGAGTTCAAAACTTGTTCGAGCGAGGAACCTTTGAACAACTAACTGTAACCCAGCTAGATGAACGAGTTCGACTATAAAATCTAGCTTCATAGCAAGGCAGTATAAGTATCCCCTGATACAAACACATAGCTACTGAATTATTGTCTATCTAAGGGGACATACCACTCTACTACATACCGTCCCTGTAAAGATTCGTCCACGAATCATTCAATTGACTACAACTAGTACTCTATCTCACATCACTGCGGGTTATTTATATTGACTACAACTAGTACTCTATCTCACATCACTGCGGGTTATTTATATTGACTACAACTAGTACTCTATCTCACATCACTGCGGGTTATTTATACTGACTAAAACTAGTACTCTATCTCACATCATTGAGGGTTATTTATATTGACTACAACTAGTACTCTATCTCACATCTCTGCTGGTTATTTATATTGACTATAACTAGTACTCTATCTCACATCTCTGCAGCTTATTTATATTGACTACAACTAGTACTCTATCTCACATCACTGAGGGTTATTTACATTGACTACAACTAGTTCTCTATCTCAAATCACTGCGGGTTATTTATATTGCCTACAACTAGTACTCTATCTTACATCTCTGCGGGTTATTTATATTGACTACAACTAGTACTCTATCTCACATCATTGAGGGTTATTTATATTGGGCGCAAATGTAACCAAGCTAGATACAAACACATAGCTACTGAATTATTGTCTATCTATGGAGACAGACCACTCTACTACATACCGTCCCTCCATGTAAAGATTCGTCCACGATTCATTCAATTGACTACAACTAGTACTCTATCTCACATCACTGCGGGTTATTTATATTGACTACAACTAGTACTCTATCTCACATCACTGCGGGTTATTTATATTGACTACAACTAGTACTCTATCTCACATCTCTGCTGGTTATTTATATTGACTAAAACTAGTACTCTATCTCACATCTCTGCGGGTTATTTATATTGACTACAACTAGTACTCTATCTCACATCACTGTGGGTTATTTATATTGACTACAACTAGTACTCTATCTCACATCATTGCGGGTTATTTATATTGGGCGCCAATGTAACCAAGCTAGATGAACGAGTCCGACCCAAACAGGGCTAGAACTCGGGACCGTAGGACTTGTCCCGTAGGCGAACACTCTACCGCGTCGCTATAAAAGCTAGCTGCATAGCAAGGCAGTATAAGTATCACCTTATAGAAACACATAACTACAAAATTATTGGCTATCTATGTTACAGACCAATCTACCACATAACCATACCGAATAGATTGGCCATAAAGACAAGTTTAAAACTAGCATCATGGAATGAAATGATGCATCCAAAACTAGCCCCGTGCAGTTATGACTGATACGCCCATTCAACTAACCGGAGTTTTTAGATTGGTAATTATGATGCATCCGAATCTAGTCCCGTGTAGTTATGAATGATACGCCCATTCAACTAACCGGAGTTTTTAGATTGGTAAGTATGATGCATCCGAAACTAGACCCGTGTAGTTATGAATGATACGCCCATTCAACTAACCGGAGTTTTTAGATTGGTAATTATGATGCATCCGAAACTAGACCCGTGTAGTTATGAATGATACGCCCATTCAACTAACCGGAGTTTTTAGATTGGTAATTATGATGCATCCGAAACTAGACCCGTGTAGTTATGACTGATACGCCCATTCAACTAACCGGAGTTTTTAGATTGGTAATTATGATGCATCCGAAACTAGACCCGTGTAGAATGATACGCCCATTCAACTAACCGGAGTTTTTAGATTGGTAATTATGATGCATCCGAAACTAGATCCGTGTAGTTATGACTGATACGCCCATTCAACTAACCGGAGTTTTTAGATTGGTAATTATGATGCATTCGAAACTAGTCCCGTGTAGTTATGACTGATACGCCCATTCAACTAACCGGAGTTTTTAGATTGGTAATTATGATGCATCCGAAACTAGTCCCGTGTAGTTATGACTGATACGCCCATTCAACTAACCGGAGTTTTTAGATTGGTAATTATGATGCATCCGAAACTAGTCCCGTGTAGTTATGACTGATACGCCCATTCAACTAACCGGAGTTTTTAGATTGGTAATTATGATGCATCCGAAACTAGTCCCTTGTAGTTATGAATGATACGCCCATTCAACTAACCGGAGTTTTTAGATTGGTAATTATGATGCATCCGAAACTAGTCCCGTGTAGTTATGACTGATACGCCCATTCAACTAACCGGAGTTTTAAGATTGGTAATTATGATGCATCCGAAACTAGACCCGTGTAGTTATGACTGATACGCCCATTCAACTAACCGGAGTTTTTAGATTGGTAATTATGATGCATCCGAAACTAGACCCGTGTAGTTATGAATGATACGCCCATTCAACTAACCGGAGTTTTTAGATTGGTAATTATGATGCATCCGAATCTAGTCCCGTGTAGTTATGAATGATACGCCCATTCAACTAACCGGAGTTTTTAGATTGGTAATTATGATGCATCCGAAACTAGTCCCGTGTAGTTATGACTGATACGCCCATTCAACTAACCGGAGTTGTTAGATTGGTAATTATGATGCATCCGAAACTAGTCCCGTGTAGTTATGACTGATACGCCCATTCAACTAACCGGAGTTTTTAGATTGGTAATTATGATGCATCCGAAACTAGACCCGTGTAGTTATGAATGATACGCCCATTCAACTAACCGGAGTTTTTAGATTGGTAATTATGATGCATCCGAAACTAGTCCCGTGTAGTTATGACTGATACGCCCATTCAACTAACCGGAGTTTTTAGATTGGTAATTATGATGCATCCGAAACTAGTCCCGTGAAGTTATGACTGATACGCCCATTCAACTAACCGGAGTTTTTAGATTGGTAATTATGATGCATCCGAAACTAGTCCCGTGTAGTTATGACTGATACGCCCATTCAACTAACCGGAGTTTTTAGATTGGTAATTATTATGCATCCGAAACTAGTCCCGTGTAGTTATGACTGATACGCCCATTCAACTAACCGGAGTTTTTAGTTTGGTAATTATGATGCATCCGAAACTAGTCCCGTGTAGTTATGACTGATACGCCCATTCAACTAACCGGAGTTTTTAGATTGGTAATTATGATGCATCCGAAACTAGACCCGTGTAGTTATGAATGATACGCCCATTCAACTAACCGGAGTTTTTAGATTGGTAATTATGATGCATCCGAAACTAGTCCCGTGTAGTTATGACTGATACGCCCATTCAACTAACCGGAGTTTTTAGATTGGTAACTATGATGCATCCGAAACTAGTCCCGTGTAGTTATGACTGATACGCCTATTCAACTAACCGGAGTTGTTTGATTGGTGATTAAGATGCGTCAACAACTAGACCCGTTCAGTTACTAACCGTAGCACATAGAGTGGTAATTTTAAAAGATGCCAAAGATAAGCCAGATGTAAACTTTGAGTAGGACGACCTACACATAGATATATTGAAAATTATGGAGCGCCCAAAACCATATTCTAAGTAAAACCTTCATAATGTAAAATTCCAGTTCACTGATTCGGCAGTCTTGGTTAATTGATGGAAATTGTGCAGACGGATTTATACACTTTCAGACGTCAAGCCAGAGTCAATTTATCAACAACGTCTGCTCCCTGTCAGACATAAAAATATTTGCATCTCTGATATGTCGACATTAACTACTAATTTTGAGTATACCTGATGAGTTAAGTAGTCCCACGTTGGACACAATGTCATTCGTGCTGACAAACCGACTTTTCTTTTTTTGGCAAACAAAATACTATTCCTTTGTTTCCCTTCATATAGCGCGATATGTCTTTTTTTTTATCTCAAACGGTTCGGGTCAGCCTATATATCTAGTTCTACGTTCCTGCTATGCCACACAATGTTAAATATCAGGGACTCCAATGGAAATATGAGTTTTTACTTAAACTTTGTGTTGTGTTATCCTTATTCTAACTCTATTAATCCATTACACTTTCATTTAGAAACACCTTTTCTTTGACATTTGATAATTTAATTATGGATTTATGTGATTATAAAAGAAGGTTCGAAAATTTATTTCCAGTGTTTCATAATTAACTATTCAACATAACTCCTCTTTGGAAGTTTGACCAAAGAAACAAAAAAGTACTTTTTTCGTTTTTTGTGTGGACAGTTGTCGTTGACTTTCATCTATTAAAATGGCAAACAACACATACAGAAGCTTTCTGACGCTTCTGCAGCTAACCGCATTGAACACATTGAATAGGATAAACTGCTATCATGATCAATTTCGCCTTTTGGTACAATAATTGTACTCTACTCAATCATTAAACTTTAATGAACAGAGGTTTATCAAAAGTTTTAAATGTAGATGTGTTGTATGTGGGAAAGGGTTTAGCCAAATCATAATTTATGAATCTTTGTCAAAATCAAATTTGTTTCAGAATACCTTGGCTTAATTAGCAGAATTGTGTTTCACAGTCTCATATTTCTCTGCAATAGTAATTGTTTAATTTGATTTTGAGCATTTACAAGTAATACTTTGTTTCAATTGTTACCTATCTGGAAGAATAAACTTGAACATGTTGGAGAAACATGTACATACTATTACCATGTGTCTGATTCCAAGATCAGTTGGTGTCAGTTGTTCGTTGGGAGACTCTCTATAACATATTGATTTGATAAGCATGGCTCCAAGGCGGCATCACAACACGTTCAAAAGGGGATATTTCTTGTTTTACTTGTATTTATGGAGTAAATTCATAGAAAACTATTTAATTTTTGTTAAATCAGGTGAGCGATTTAGGACGATCATGGTCCACTTGAATATATATATAGTGAACACTTTAAAATCTTCTTGTCGAAGTAAAGGTCCTATTTGAAAAGAATTTGGCACACATGTTTCTTGGTGACCTTTTAACATGATATGTTGAAAAACGTGGTCGTCATTGGGCGGGGCTTGTTTCCTTATATATGTAATGTAAAAACGTTAAAAATATCATGTCCAAAAGTAAAAGCTAGATTTGAAAATGATTTGGCACAAATATTGCTTGAGTGTGACTCTATACCAAGAGTGTTCACATTATTCTAACCCTTTGAAAAACATTTGATCCCAGGGGGCGTGTTGGTTTTTCCTAATGTATACATGTCCATTTTAGGTGAAACTTGAACAAAATCTTCATGCCCAAAGGAATAAACCAAAATTTGAACAAAAGTTAGCACAGATATTCCTTGGACGACTCTTTCACAACATTGTTGAACTTATTACGATCCGTTGACACCCATAGGCACCAGGGGGGTTTGCTTGTATTCCTTGTATGAATAATGTTAGATTATAGGAAACTATGCATGTTATATTATATAAGGTGAGCGACATAAGACCACCATAGTCCTCTTGTTTGATCACCTGAGTCAAAGGCCCAATGTGATCTATTCTAATCAGTGAACATACACTAATTATACACTTTTGATCATAATCAATGTCGAATGATAGTATGCATTATCTTGGGTTAAAAACTAGGTCACCAGGTCAAGTCATATAATAACATTATGTGCGCCATAGAGTTGACAGTTACGATATCAATGCATATTGGTTAGAATGTGTTTTCAATAATTTCTGAGCAAAGGTTGAATCTGGGTCACATTTGGTTAAAAAAGGGATCGCATAGCCAACTCAAAGAAAAACGATATAACTCTAAACGCCATATCGATCACCCAATTATCATGCAAATTGGTAAGGTCGCATTTAATATCCAATCTTAGTAAACATAAATCAGAATGCTTGTCTCGAATATATAAAGGCCCAGAGGCGAGACAAAAATCAAAGTCAAAATTGAAGTCAAACATTATCCTCGCCGTACGAACATTGAAGCGCAGAAAAAACGTGGCTTACACTATTACGAGATCATTTGCTATCACGACCATTTAAACAAAGCGCCTAACCCCGATGTGAGACCACGAGACAAAAATCAAAGCCAAAATTATAGTCTCAGATAATGTAAATATATAAAAAGTAAAAAAAGACATTGTGACAGTTAAAGGAGGTGTAATGTCGACGGTTCTGTGTATGACCGATGCAAAGTTTAGATTTATTTTCTTAAGACGTCTAAATTAAGAGTATTTCTGCAAAGGAAAAAAACCCTCTACAACCATACAATGAGAAAGCATTGACAATTCGTCCCCAGGGAAATTCACAAGAAAACTTTCTTTCCTTTTTATTTCCTGAACAGGACACTAATAAACAAATTAAGATCTACTTTTTCTCTGGAGTCTCCAGGCGGAAGACGACATTAGCCGTCACCCTTGGGACCACTTCACACACTTTCACAAAATGTATTTATCCGCCGTGGTAATGTTACAGACAAAACTAGAAGAAGTAAGAAAATGTTCCTTTTAGAAGAGGCATTGTATGTACGCCTTTGATTAGGTCTGGGTCAAAATGCACTGACAAACAATCTTGGGGAAGGTAGATAGCTCGGTCATACATAGACAATTCTATCTTAGCAAATAGTGGCGAAACAGGAATATTCCCAGAGTCATGGTCTGGTACTTAAATACTGCCGATCAATAAATCTGGTTCTAAAAATGCTCCAAGTAACTACACAGAGGGATCTCTCTTCTTAATAACATGTATACAATAGTTTCATTCATTGTCAATGAACGTTTAACGACCTGGTCGAACCAGTTCTAAATTATAGACGAATCGCATTCGGGATTTAAGGCCGGATTTTCAGCGATTGATAATGGCTTCTGTTTCCAGAGCAGGTTTCAAAAGTATATATCTAAGCCTGGTGGTAGATTTTATGTACTTTATGTCGATTTCCAATAGGCTTTTAACTCCTTGAACCATAACAAACTATTTACATATCTCAACACAAAGGGTATAACTGAAAACTTCTTCAAACTTATTAGATCGATGTATTCAAATGTAAAGGCGTATCGAGTTAAAATGGAATACTTCCCATGATTAAAATTCAATTCAATTCAAAAGAGTGTTTTTTTTTTACATACCGAGGGCTTGGCGTGAAACGGTTGTAACTAAAAACCTATTTTGAAAACCCTGGTTTAGGCGCAATTTTGACACCTTTGTAAACAATGCAAATTTAGCAACGAGCAATGGCACCTAAATTTCCATTATTTACCAAGAAAAATGATTTAACGCTTATAAAGACTTTATGGTGAGGTGATTAACCTTGGTAAAAAAATACCAATTTTAGTTACAACCGTTTCACGCCAAGCCCTCGGTATGTAAAGAAAATAATATTTTGAATTGAATTGAAGACCATCGGAAGTATTCAATTTTAACTCTTTCGGCTCCAATGACAATATTGAGCCTTCTGCAAATAATACTAATTAAAGTGAGACCGCTTATAACCAGCTGTCTCACATAAAATCAGCATTGTTGACATTTTAGTGATGACAATTGTATAATAGACTCTTTATACATGGAAAATGGAGTCGCCCGATTTTGAACATGGAATAGTCTCTACTAATTGAAATTCGGCGCTAAAGGGATAAAAGTGACAAGGAACACATTCAAGTTTACTCCTTTCCCTCATATAGACGCTTTCTGACGCCTCTGCAGCAGACGGCTTTTTGAAAAAATAGTGAAAAAAGAAGCCTTCTTTTGCTCCTTTTGCCACAAGGTTTTCCCACTTTTTGTCATAGGTTATCCATTCAATTATGGAGATTTTCTATTTTTTGACAAAATACGTTCAAAGTCGTCTGCTGCAGAATTGTCATATGAGGGACAGGGTTAAAACCTTAATATTACAGTTACGCAAATATTATATCAACCAAGTAAAAATGGAATTCCCCAAACTATTTTGACACGCTGAATTTCGTCTCCGATCTGTGGAAGTGTTTTTTTATTCCCATTTGATGGTTTGAAAGGCTTGATTTAATATCTCGGTAACGCTTGTCAGATCTGTCATTGAAAAGATTGACAGTTGAGATATGATTATTTTTTATTAAATTGAATATAACCGTTAAAACAAATTTCTACGAGGATATTTGTCTCCCGGCCTTATTTTCTGCTCATCCTGTGAGCGTCTACATTTCGTAGTGAGCGGTGATTTTCTAGGTTTTTTTGCGACCAGTGTAGATGCAGATCGGGTAGCGCCTCTGCGCTTTCTTATGTGTTCATGCACTGTTCGTTAATTATGTGAACGTTTCAAGCAATTTCTGTAAATATACAGCTCAGCTTTAGCATTGACAATTGCGTGGCGTCCTGCAAAAAAACAAATTGACGGCTTTTGAAGCCAGTGTAGAACCAGATCAGTTCACGCATCTGTACAGTCTGATTTGGCTCTTAATTGTTCGCTTACTAGTCGTTGAAGGTTTTATTCATAGCATTTTTCATTTAGATCCCTAAGTGTAGAAACACAGGCAGGTGGTTGGAATTCCACATGTATAATAATTGTGTTATTGGTGGGTTTCGTAGACCATCACTCTAATCATTTTCACTTTTGTAAAGTGCTTTTTATTTTTTATACATTATCTATTTCATAATCACGGCTTTGAAACAAGGAACACTGACCCGTTTTTCTATTCACCAGAACACGTTTCTCAAATGATGCATGCTAGACGAAAACTTTGATGATTGCGACCCCGCAGTCTGATCAGTTTATTCGACTCTGCTCTTCTTCCAGGTTAAGATCGTCTCGCTGGTGTAGTGGTAGAGCGTCCACCTCGGATGCGAGAGGTCGTAGGTTCGATCCCCGACCGGGTCATACCAAATACTTTAGAGATGGTAGAAATTACTGCCCCCCCCCCCCCCCCCCCCTCCCCCGGGATTAACAATTAGCATTGCGACTGACTGGCTGGTGTCGGGATAACTGGACCTGTAGTACTGGTAACTTACCTAGAAAAGGCTGTTTTATAACTGAAAAATTGTTGAAAGCGGCGTAAAACACCAAACAATCGTCCAGGTTAAGATTATAAATCCTATTAGAATGTCTAATACCCTGCGTTAAAACTGTGTTGCCCGACAAAAGAGCTGTTTATTTACAGGTTTAAATTATTTACATGGATCTGGAAGACTGGTGACTGTCTGCCAGGGATCTGACGTCTGCCCTAAACCGTTTCATAGTATGGTCTGGTAGTTTGTGATCCTCGCTGGCAGCGGTTTCAAATTCTGGATAGTCCGCTGGAAGAAGGCGTGTTTCTAGCTGTTGGTAGTTGCCTGTACAGTCAAACCAGTACTAATAAAGACAACCTTTGTTTGGCAATTCCCTGTCTATAGCAACACCACTTTTAATTTCCAAATTACTCAAATGACCCTTTAATTAAAGACCACCTGTGAACAGAGACAAGATTGTGGTCTTCCCATGGGTGGTCTTTAAACACAGTTTGGACTGTATTTGATGCAGTCTGTTTGATCTCCTTGTTCTCTGATCGTGGATTCTCAGGTCCATGTACCTGGATTGCACTGTTTATAATTGTGAACATCATGATGACGCTGGCTAAGTAGCGCCGATGTTGCAACGACTCCCAATCACCAAGGTTTTTGCAACATCCGGGTAACACAAGCCTGGTGATGCGATATGTGTACTATGTGATGACAAAGCGGACAGCTGTGCTCTGGACCTGTATCAGGGCATGTGCGTCTATGTCGATCACTGGATAGCAGACTGTGGACGGGCATTCAAGAATAGGTTTTACCATAATGGTAAACAAAGAAAAAGCGTGGCAAGTGTAGTGGCGGATTTAGCGGGGGCCCGTGCTCGACTCCCCCACCCCACGAAAGAAGTCACGTGAACTATACACTGGCGGATTAACCGTGGCGCCGTAGGGGCGGTCCGTGCGTCGAAAAAGCCAACCTTCCAGCAGCCCACAGGTCGTCAGCACTGCAGTGCTTTTATTTTACACAGCAATAGCAGTCGGCAAAGTTCCGTCAAACAAAGCCGATTGTGCGGTTGTCCTTAGCCGTATTAGTGTTGCTGTATAAGTGTATATTTCCACAGGGTGAGGTCGTCACTGATTGTGACACCGAGGTATTTGCTGGTAATAGCAGATTCTAGGGTATTTTCGTTTCACTGGTAAGATGTCTGACTTTTGTAACGCGTGTTGTTACGGGTTCGGATTACAGTTTACATTTCCGCATTTGGGAGTCACACTTCGACTTAACTGAAACAGTGTTGAAAACAGTCTGAACACGGTAATAATCTTATTGGTCCTTGACGAAGGTGGAAGAGGAGGTTATCATCTGAACAACAGCTTCAGAGGAGGTCAAACAAGCTGGCACATCGTTGATGTATGTATGTAAGAAAAAACAAGGGACCGGGTGTCCTGTGACAGACCGGGTATCCTGTGACAGATCGGGTACCCTGGGACAGACCGGGTATCCTGCGACAGATCGGGTACCCTGTGACAGACCGGGTACCCTGTGACAGACAACTTCGATAACATGTAGGCAAACGTATGGAAATATCTCTAATTAGATATTTAAAAATTTAACAGCTTTAAAACATAGTGTGGAAAAATGAGATATTGCTCGTAATAAACTATTTCTCAACCTAGCATCAACATTTTCAAAAGTCGTGTGTGTGCTCGCATTCGTCTGTCCATGGGACAAGATAAGACAAGAAAGAAACACAACCACAGCATGGTAGTGACTGGTAGCTACATGTACTATACATTCCTAAGAAACACAGCGGCAACTTCCGCGAGGATTTTCACAGGTCATAAACTGTAATAAGGCTAATCGGTGTAGATACGTTGCCGGCAAATTGTAGGTTATTGGGCCATAAAGAGTAAACAACCTTTAGTAAATGTCAACAATTATTTACTCGGAAAAGTTTCCCCCAGTACTACGCATTGCTTACATTTCACCCTTAGCCAATCACACTTTTGTTGGGCTGAATTATACTGAATGCGATAATACATTTTTTTTGTTTATTCTGTTTGAATGTTGCTTTGGACACCGCTTTCAGCAGTATTTCAATTTCATCCCGGCGTTTCCCGGGTAAATTTACAGGAGCGTCCGATCTGAGAGTGGGGAACCAGGGTTCGTATTCAGGGGGGGTCGGTCATACCTCCTTGTCTTGTAATATTTCTGAAATCGACAACAAGTCGTCTGAATTAACCCTTTTCCCTCATACGACAATTCTGCAGCAGACGACTTTCAACATATGTTGTCAACAAATAGAAAATCTCTTTTATTAAATGGATAACCTATGACTAAAAGTGGAAAACAGTGTGGCAAAAGGAGAAATTGCTCGTTTTGCGCAATTTCTTCTTTTGTCACTATGTTTTCAAAAAGCCGTCTGCTGCAGAGGCGTCATAAAGCGTCTATATGAGGGAAAGGGTTAAGGAAACACCATTTAACTCATTCGATATGTTTAGATTGCGAAACAAGCGTTCGATGTCTGATTCCTTGATGCCTATCCAGTATAAGCGTCGTTTTCGTGGAAACACCCCAACATGCAGAACCGGATAAATAGTTGAACCAACACGGAGAGCATTTAAGAAGGGATATTTAAACACACAATGTAAGATATATCAAAGCAATATCATTTTAAGGATGCAGTGATATTTTATTGTAATGATTCTGTCTGCGATGTGACGTTCGATCTGCCCTTAAGACTTTCCCATACATACAACAAATCAGTTACAGACAACTTTGAAAACATCTAGGCAATTAGATGAACCAATTCTATAACTATCTGTCAGTACTATAATTGGATACTGTTGAAAAACATCGTGACAAAAAGTTGAAATTAGTCATTATCGGCAATTTCTTCTGTTTCCCTATGTCTATTTGTCATGGAATTTACATTTCAATAAGTTCAAAGTATTTTTTGATTATAAATCAAAATAAAGTTACATTTGAATAATTTTCAACATTTTTTCAGTCATATCAATGCGTCAATATCAATGTGTTTCACACACCAGTTCTCCACACGTTGTCTTTTCAAGCACCTGGCTGCTTTACCGCATAGACTATTAGCATATTAGTGTAGGACGAATGACATATACGCATTGACTTTTGCGTCGGAAGGAAATATGACTGAGTCAGGGTTCGAACCCACAACCCCTGGATTGACAACCCGCATCGCAACCGACTGAGCTATCGAGGCACGGCGAGATATTTTTTCATTGACTGAAAAGAGCAGAAAATAGCTCGCTGCAAATGTATACTGGTTGTTATTCACTGTACTGTGGATGGGTGACCTCCGCGCTGGTGGAGTGGTGGAGTGGTGGAGTGGTGGAGTGGTGGAGTGGTAGAGCGTCCGCCTCGAGTGTGGGAGGTCACGGGATCGATGCCCGGTCGGGTCATACTTAAGACTTTAAACATCGTATAAATGGGTGCCCTCCTTGGCGCTCAGGTTTGCGGGGTTGGTATAACGACTGACTGGTTGATGTCAGGATAAATGGACCAGTAGTACTGGTAACACACCCAGGAAACGCTGTGATATAACTAAAATGTTTTTGAAAGCGGGGTAAAATACCAAACAATCAATCAATTTGTAGTGTGGATGACGGGTGTTCCCCGTGTACATTGTCAGTGTTAGTGTTACATATTTCCCATATGTAGACGCCTTTTGATGCATAAGCAACAGACGACATTTGAAAAGAATATTGCAAAGCGAGCTATTGTTCATAAAAATCGGCCACATTATTTTTTTAACTCATTTCAATTATTAACTTTTATTCTAAGATATATGTTTTTGTTTGCAGATATGTTTCCAAAGTCGTCTATTGCATTTTGTTATATGTGGGAAAGGGTTAATACTACAAAACGTCACATAAATATAAGGAAAGCAGCTTTCCCCCGGACAAATAAGCCTCTTATACCAAATAAAACCTGCTTAACCCTTTAACACATATACTCCAGCCGATTGTATTGCCTGGAAAGTTCTCCCTGGTCGACCTGTGTACTTATAACTACGTTAACCCTTTTACCTCATACGACAATTCTGCAGCGGACGACTTTGAACGTATTTTGTGTCAAAACATAGAACATTTCCATAATTGAATGGATAACCTATGACAAAAAGTGGAAAACATTGTGGCAAAAGGAGAAATTGCACGTTTTGTGCAATTTCTTCTTTTGTCACTATGTTGTCAAAAAGCTGTCTGCTGCAGAGGCGTCAGAAAGCGTCTATATGAGGGAAAGGGTTAATATAACCGTATTCCACCGAGTGAACGATTTGCCGGATACATAGGACGTTTGACACCTCTATAGCAGATTACTTTTGATAACATTAGGTTTTTTTTTCATTTTTTTTTCACTTGATTGGTTTGGGCTAAACGCCGAAACTTTTTACACGGCGGCATGAAATCGGATTGATTGATTGTGGTTTAACGCCATTTTCAACACTGTTTCAGTCATATCACGGCGACCAGTTCACCTACTCATGCGTTTCCTGGTTTTCCCACACCAGTACACCACACAACATACTTTCCAAGCAACTGGCTGCTTTTCCACATAGACTGTTAAACAGCCCATTGGTGAAAGACGAATGACTCAGGTCACAATGACTTTTGTCAAACATCGGAAAGAATGTTGGCCGAGCTGGGATTCGAACTCACAAACCCTGGATTGACAGCCCGCGTCGCTACCGATTGAGCTACCGGCGGCAAGAAATCGGAACTTCTCGGGTAATTCCGTCATCCATCATCATCCATTCATCACTGAGGTATTCCGATTGGGTGTCCAGTTCACCTTCCATGTTTTTCCTGACTTTCTCAGACCAGTATTACACACAACAGTATATCAAAGCAACTGGCTGCGTTTCGTCCATAGACTGTGAGACCACTACTAGTGGACGACGACAGACGCGTGTCGCATTGACATTGTCGAACATCGAGTAAAATATTGACTGATGGGTGTCGAACTCGCAACTCCTGGATTAACAGCCCGCGTCACTACAGACGGGGGATACCGAGGCTCTTTTTCAACAGTATCTTCAGCTCTCTATCAATTTTCGAGAAACCGTTTTAGTCCGACTGTGTCAAAAAAGATACAAGTTGACTTTCGTGACCAGTGTATAACCAGATCAGCCTATACATCAGATCCGCATAGTCTGACCAGGTACTTTATTGTGCACATATCAATTGCAAAAGCTCATAGCTAGCTTCTGTTAACTTGTGTAGAAAATGATAATACAGTTATGAACATACGCTGCTCTGAAATGCCAACATGTACGTTTTCGATCGGGCGGTTTTATAAAACAAATTTCCTTACATTTTTTTCAAAGCAGATGGCTCTCAAATGTCCCTGCAGCACATGGTTCTCTATATTCTTCACATCCATTAAATGTCATATATTAAAGTCCCTGCAGCACATGATTCTCTATATTCTTCACATCCATCAACTGTCATATATTAAAGTCGCTGCAGCACATGGTTCTGTATATTCTTCACATCCATCAAATGTCATATAGTAATGTCCCTGCAGCACATGGTTCTCTATATTCTTCACATTCATCAAATGTCATATATTAAAGTCCCTGCACCACATGGTTCTCTATATTCTTCACATCCATCAACTGTCATATAGTAAAGTCCCTGCAGCACATGGTTCTGTATTTTCTTCACATCCATCAAATGTCATATAGTAAGGTCCCTGCAGCACATGGTTCTATATATTCTTCACATCCATCAAATGTCATATAGTAAAGTCCCTGCAGCACATGGTTCTTTATATTCTACACATCCATCAAATGTCACATAGAGCACATGGTTCTTTATATTCTACACATCCATCAAATGTCACATAGTAAAGTCCCTGCAGCACATGGTTCTTTATATTCTACACATCCATCAAATGTCACATAGTAAAGTCCCTGCAGCACATGGTTCTTTATATTCTTCACATTCATCGCATGTCATACAGTAAAGTCCCGGTAGCACATGGTTCTATATTCTTCACATCCGCCAAATGTGATATAGTTAAGTCCCTGCAGCACATGGTTCTATATTCTTCACATCCATCAAATGTCATATAGTAAAGTTCCTGCAGCACATGGTTCTCTATATTCCTCACATCCTTCAAATGTCATATAGTAAATTTCCTGCAGCTCACGGTTCTTTATATTCTTTACATCCATCATATGTCATAAAGTAAAGTTCCTGCATCACAAGGTTCTCTATATTCTTCACATCCTTCAAATGTCATATAGTAAAGTCCCTGCAGCACATGGTTCTTTATATTCTACACATCAACCACAATTTATTAAATCCTCCCCCTTCCCACAAACAAGAAATCTGCAGCAGACGATTTTGTTAACATCTAGGATAAATTATAAAAAATCATTATGAATGACATGATAAGTTCTTTTTAAAATAGTTGCAAACATTGTGGCTCATTATAAGCAACTTCTCTTTTTTCCCACACCGTTTTCAAATGCCGTCTGCTGCATATGCGTCAAAAAGCGTCTGTATGTGGAAAAGGGTTAAACATAAATATTGCTGAACATATGTTTCAATGCATGTTGTCTGTTCGTTCTCAGACCGTGCATATTTTCTTCGAATTTGGAAGAGTCCACACACACAAGTCCAATATGAGGTCATGATCGGAATGAACCATTTCTCTCATACAGAGGGACTTTTTGAAAACATGGCGAAAAAAGGAGAAATTGCTTAAAACGAGCAATTTCTCCTTGTGTGACCATGTTTTCAACTCTTTCAATTATTGTATTTTCATTTAAAAGGGAGTTTCCAAATATTTCCGGGTTTGTTTTCAAAGTCGTCTGCTGCAGATATGTTTTATGTAGGAAAGGGTTATATCGACAGTCCGTGCAACATATCTAACACAAATGTTCGAAGGAGCTCACGTTTATAGTAGGGTAAAAGCTATAAATTTACAGATGAGTTAATACCAAGAAAAGCTTTACAGAATTTAATCTGAATTTTGTCTACAATTTTTTTAAGATTCAAAGGGCAAAATCTCTGACCCAAATGTAAGTACGGAATAACCATTAGCGTCGGATTTTTTTTTTAAAGAATTCTCTTTGACAAAATTTAACAAAATATTTTTCAGACTGCTAAATTTCATAAAGAGATTTGCGGGCCTGTGTTGTTGTTGTTGTTGTTGCTGCCAAGATAACTTGTAAATAGTAAACCCATATATTTATATATATGTTGAAGTTATTTTTTATATATTCATCCCTATAAGCCCAACGTTCATACTCTCTTAATGGACATCCGTTTTTAAATACATTAATTTAAACAACCGTTTCACTCCAAGCCATCGGTATGTAAAAAAAAAAGACTCTTTTGAATTGAATTGAATATTTATCATGGGAAGTATTCCATTTTAACTCGATACGCCTTTACATTTGAATACATCGATCTAATAAGTTTGAAGAAGTTTTCAGTTATACCCTTTGTGTTGAGATATGTAAATAGTTTGTTATGGTTCAAGGAGTTAAAAGCCTATTGGAAATCGACATAAAGTACATAAAATCTACCACCAGGCTTAAATATATACTTTTGAAACCTGCTCTGGAGACAGAAGACATTATCAATCGCTGAATATCCAGCCTTAAATCCCGATTGGCATTCGTCTATAATTTAGAACTGATTCGACCAGGTCGTTAAACGTTCGTTGACAATGAATGAAACTATTGTATACATGTTATTAAGAAGAGAGATCCCTCTGTAGAAACTTGGGACATTTTTAGAACCTGATTTATTGATCGGCTGTATTAAAGTTTCAGACAATGACTCTGGGAATTTTCCAAATTTCAAATATTTTGTTGAATAATTTCACTAAAATTGGAGGAATTTATTGAAGAGTATTTTTTTGGTAAAATTCAGCTGATATGCAATCTACACCATTTTCTTGTAATTTGAAAATTTGAATATTGCACACGGTTTCGCCACTTTTTCCTATTATAGAATTGTCTATGTATGACCGAGCTATCTACTCTCCCCAATATTTTTTGTCAGTGCATTTTGACCCAGACCTAATCAAAGTCGTACATACAATGCCTCTTCTAAAGGGAACATTTTTTGTTTACTTCTTCCAGTTCCGTCTGTAACATTACCACGGCGGATAAATACATTTTGTGAAAGTGTTTGAAGTGGTCCCAAGGGTGACGGCTAATGTCGTCTTCCGCCTGGAGACTCCAGAGAAAAAGTAGATCTTAATTTGTTTATTAGTGTCCTGTTCAGGAAATAAAAAGGAAAGAAAGTTTTCTCGTGAATTTCCCTGGGGACGAATTGTCAATGCTTTCTTATTGCATGGTTGTAGAGGTTTTTTTCCGTTGGAGAAATACTCTTAATTTAGACGTCTTAAGAAAATAAATGTAAACTTTGCATCGGTCATACACAGTCCCGTCGACATTACACCTCCTTTAACTGTCACAATGTCTTTTTTTATTTTTTATATATTTACATTTTCTGAGACTTCAATTTTGGCTTTGATTTTTGTCTCGTGGTCTCGCATCGGGGTTAGGCGCTTTTGTTTAAATGGTCGTGGCCGAGCACCCGGTCGCTCAGTCGGTAGCGACTCGGGCTGTCAATACAGGGGTTGTGAGTTTCGAACCCCAGCTCGGCCAACATTCTTTCCGACGTTTGACAAAAAGTCACTGTGACAAGCGTCATTCGTTTTTCACCAATGGGCTAACAGTCTATGTGAAAAAGCAGCCAGTTGCTTGGAAAGTATGTTGTGTGGAGTACTGGTGTGAGTAAAACCAGGAAACATATGAGTAGGTGAACTGGCCGCCGTGATATGACTGAACAATTGTTGAAAACGGCGTTTAACCCAAATCAACCATTAAATGGTCGTGATATCAAATGATCTTGTAAGAGTGTAAGACACGACTTTCCTGGACTTCAATGTTCGTACGGCGAGGATAATGTTTGACTGAGGCATGTACTTTGAACATTTTACTGAAGTCTCCAATTAAATGAAACACGTCTAAACGATTTGGAGCCTTAACCCTCATATAGACGTTTTCTGACGCCTCTGCAGCAGACGACATTTTGAAAACATAGTGACAACCACAATGTTTTCCACTTTTAGTCATAGGTTATCCATTCAATTAAAGAGATTTTCTATTTTTTGACAACATATGTTGGTATTTACAAATGACGGAAATTTGTCACAGAACTACTTACAGGAAATCCCATTTTGATTTATAGTCTGTAAGACCTTTACCACACACAACACATCGGTGCAAAGCTATGCAAATTCTCTATATACTAAAGTATGATTATTGAAAAGGGTTGTTAACATAATGGCAAAAGGAGAAATTGCTCATCATGGGCGACTGATAATTTATTCGAGCCTCGGCGCGTTGTATGTCTGTTTAAGCATTTCAATCTCGATTATCTTTTGTTTAACGGTTTATTTCAGTTGTATTATGGCAATAATTCATTTATTCATTGTGGAAGACAGTGGTACAGAGGTAGAGCGTCGGCTTCTTGTACCAAAGGTCCCGGGTTCGAATCCCGTGATAAGCGGGTTCTGCCTTTGGGATTTTCCCACACAAACGGCGCAAGTACTGGTAAAGTTTCCAGGAAGCAGACATCGAGCGTGATTAATATAAGCTTAAAGCTGATTTCGCAATCGATGTAAAATAAATAAGTTTAAATTTCAATTATTCATGATCTCTGGGTAAACAAACAGGTACTTGACTCGTAAATGTGAGTGAACAAACGGGGATGCAGTTCTAGTTTCTCGTCATACGTTATTTATATATGAGCCGTTCCACGAGAAAACCAACATCGTTGCTATGGAAATAAGCTTCGTCAGCCAAAGCTTTCCCCAATGAACCGTGAAGGTCCAGACTAGCATATATCTTGCACTGTATATGAGAAGACCAACAGTATAGACGCTACGTAATGTATCGACCCGGGTCAGCTAAACTGGAAAGACACGTTTCGTCTCCTGTGTTATCCAAACTTATCTGCATTTGCAAGTGGGACAGGGTTAAATGCACATATGTTTTCTGCTTACATTGAAAGAGGACACTAGATTGCGATTTGGGATGTAGAAGGGAAGCGAGATCTTGGTAGTCCTACATGTAGAGTATATATGAGCCGTTTCAAGAGAAAAGCAACATTGTTGACTCTGCGTAAAGTATCGTCCCGGATCAGCCAGACTAGCATATATCTTGCACTGACTATGAGAAAACCAACAGTATAGACGCTACGTAATGTATCGACCCGGATCAGCTAAACTGGAAAGACAAGTCTCCTGTGTTATCCAAACTTATCTTCATTTGCAAGTGGGACAGGGTTAAATGCACATATGTTTTCTGCTTACATTGAAATCGGACACTAGATTGCGATTTGGGATGTAGAAGGGAAGCGAGATCTTGGTAGTCCTACATGTAGAGTATATATGAGCCGTTTCACGAGAAAAGCAACATTGTTGACTCTGCGTAAAGTATCGTCCCGGATCAGCCTAAGTATGCCACGCAGGCTCACCCGGACAGACATTTTCCGCCTTCTGTGGCTTTTCTGTTACAGGAATCATTACTCTATACATCTATCCCCCTGAGGCGAAATGTGTCGGCCCGGATTAGCCTGCGCGTACTGCGCAGGCTGATCCGTGTCGATACATTACGCAGCGTCAATACTGTTGGTTTCCTCGAGGAACGGCTCAAGTATGTATATACTAAGTTTGTAGGCGGACAGTGCAAGGTATAGTGAGTATGTGGTTATACACAGGCTAGTCTGGACCTTCAATGGTTCATTGAGGAAAGCTTTGGCTGACGAAGCTTATTTCCATAGCAACGATGGATTAACAGAACATAGTATGACAGCATTTAAAATGTCATTTTTAAGATGTTCCTCGCTTATTTGATGGGTGGACTATTCATTGTCAGAACTTGAAAATGGTCATTGTTGTACCTATCTTTTATTGTTTACATCAACACAAATAGCTTTTACGTTTCTTGCAGAAAGCCGGCCTTGGACCAATTATGTGCAATCGTTTTCGAATCGGTAGAAGTTTGAGAGAGGAACATTGTTCAAGATGTAGCTATACACTTACAGTGTAACATTTGATGATCGAATTATTCATTGTCAAAACTTGAAAAATGGTTATTGTTGTACCTATCTTTTATTGTTTACATAAACACAAAAATAGCATTTACGTTTCTTGCAGAAAGCCGGCCTTGGACCAATTATGTGCAATCGTTTTCGAATCGGTAGAAGTTTCAGAGAAGAACATTGTTCAAGATGTAGCTATACACTTACAGTGTAACATTTGATGGTCGAACTATTCATTGTCAAAACTTGAAAAAGGTTATTGTTGTGCCTATCCTTTATTGTTTACATGAACACAAAATAGCTTTTACGTTTCCTGCAGAAAGCCGGCATTGGACCTTTTCTGTGCAATCGTTTTCGAATCGGTAGAAGTTTTAAAGAAGAACATTGTTCAAGATGTAGTTATATACACTTACAGTGTAAAATTGTTTAACCAAAGGTACTTTGAATCTGCCCTACTTGGCGCACAATGTTGATGGATAGCATGATGTCATGATAGGCTTACACGCAGTACTGGTAATTCGCCCAGGAAACATCGTGAAATTACTAAAAAAAGTGTTGAAAAACGGTGTAAAAACAAACAAGGATACATACTTATTTATGTAAAGCGGAATGAACAATGCATTTGTAATGTAGGAAGGGGTGTCATTTGAAGCAAAGTGTCGTCTGTCTAAATTAAATATTAACGGCGGACTCAGGATGCGCACGCACTGAAGCTCGCTTTAATCCTTTCCCTCAATATAGACGCTTTCTGACGCCTCTACAGCAGACGGCCTTTTTAAAAAACATAGTGACAAAAGAAGAAATTGCACACAATGCCACAATGTTTTCCACTTTTAATCATAGGTTATCCATTCAATTATAGAGATTTTCTATGTTTTGACAAAATCTGTTCAAAGTCGTCTGTTGCATAATTGTCGTATGAGGGAAAGGGTTCAATGTAAGCTCGCTTTAACTACTTCAAGCTAAGGTCAACTACATTATATATTTGTATTAAATCCACAATTCCGCGTATTTATGGATCGACCCCTCTTTTTTGTTACTACAACTTGTCAAACGTAAAAGTTACCACATCAACGTTTCCTGTTAAATAATTTCGTGATATTCATCCCATGGGCGTCACAGAGAATATTTCCATGACAAAGATGGATTAATAGGTCAGATTATTATAGCCTTATCGGAGATATCTTCCATCTAAGTGTCAGGCCAGCGTTCGTCTCAAACTAAATGATATATGTAAGTTAAATTATTTGGTAAAAATGCTAGCTGTTCATCATTTATAAAATGTTTATTTGTTAAATATCTGTAGAAATTATATATTTGAACGTACATCTAGCTGGCAATATGTCTTTCCGTAACTTCTGAAAAATAATGCACATTTTCGCCCGAACCAGTTTCCCCCCGTCTGCATGACAGATATTCATCGCTCTGTCTCTCATAGTGTGTGATTTGAAGACACGTTTTTCACTAACAAATGAACCGGACTTAAAGAGTGTGTTATTTATCCGGTAAATGATTCCATCAAGCTTTTATATATAAAGTATACACGATTACGCCAGTACAGTCTGATTGATTTCAAACGATTTTTATTTCAATCGATGCTCATGTATTTTTCACGGTTAAGTGTATCATATAGCACACCATGAGTGGGGAATTTCAATAAAATATTCATTGGTAGAGATAATATGTCCCGATTTATTCTTTCTTTGCATGTCTCGCTATGCAAATATAGATACTCTCACAGGCAAGGCAAAAGCGTGACTTTTCCTAATTTTCAGGTTTTTGTCTGATAATTACATTCCAGCTCTGTCTTAGACAGAAAATACTTCTTGTTACGAACAGTGACAGCTCGGGCGAACCCGTGATTTACCACAATCTTCACGGAGCCTTCACTTTTTGTCCACTCACTTTAAATATAGAATGGGTGCAACTTTTGGTCAAAAGGTAAATGTATGATCCCATTGACTTCGCGCCAGTATACTTTTATGACACGTTAATTCGGAGGTGGCGCGACGCTCTCTTTTTAGCACGACGGTGTAGCTAAGCTTTTCTCTAGTCATTAATACCACGAATCCTTCGATAAGAAAAAACCTTGCACTTATTCAACGTTTTTTGCTGACTCTTCATAACGTTTTCGAATTGTGTTTACTATACATCCTTAGAGACCTCCTCGGTGGTGTAATGGTAGAGCGTCCGACTCGGGTGCGGGAGGTGGTCGCGGATTCGATTCCCGGCCGGGTCATACCAAAGACTTGACCAAAAAAATGATAGTAACAGAGGGAAAATGTTGAAAGCGGCATAAAGAACAAAACAAGCAAACTTCCCCAGAAACTGATCTATGCATGTTTATTTTTGTTCTCTTTTAGATAGTCTGATATCGTCATACTTTGGCCAACTCAACTGAAAGACATTTTCAGATTGATGCCCCTGACTAGAAACTGATCTCTGCATGTTTATTTTTGTTCTGTTTTAGATAGTCTGATATCGTCATACTTTGGCCAACTCAACTGAAATATATTTTCAGATTAATGCTCCTGACTTGATGTATAACACGAACTTGTGATGCTCCTGACTTGATGTACAACACGAAATTGTGATGCTCCTGACTTGATGTATAACACGACATTGTGATGCTCCTGACTTGATGTATAACACGAAATGGTGATGCTCCTGACTTGATGTATAACACGAAATTGTGATGCTCCTGACTTGATGTATAACACGAAATTGTGATGCTCCTGACTTGATGTATAACACGAAATTGTCATGCTACTGAAACTATCACCGAAGTGATGCTAATTGGGCGCACAATAACAAGTTGAAGGTTGATGTTTGCAATCGTCTTCGTTATTGTATTATTTACCCCTTGCCCAGATGCATACCCATTTCGACGCATCTACTGCATACAACTTTTGAAAACATTGCTGCAAAAGAGGACATATCAAAGCATTAAACTTTCAAAGTCGTCTAATGCATATGATTTTTTTTTATGTGGGAAAGGGTTAACTCTTTCAGCGCCAAATCGTTTAAAGTAGACTAGTCCATGTTCAAAATCGGGCGTCTCCATAGTTCATGTAAAAAAAGTTTGGTTAATTTTGATAACTAAATGGCAAACAATGCTGATTTCAGGTGAGACAGCTCGTTACGAGCTGACTCACCTGAATCTGTATTGTTTGCAAAAACCTCAATATTGCCTTTGGCGCTGAAAGAGTTAATGTCATATTTCTACAGACTTATGAAAGACATTTTCAGAGTTTTGTTCTTGTCTTGATTCGTAGCAAGATAAGGTAATGATAGTACTAATGATAATGAATCTAGCTCAGCATTAATCTCAAATGTAGCTTAGAATATGCAGAAACAAACTGTTTTGAAACATATCTAATTAACGATCGACTGTTTAGTAATTTTACACGTACACCATACATTTGTATATACGTCCTCGATCGTGTCATCTTTTAATTTAATTTAAACATATTCATTTCACAAGCTTTCAGCCTGTATTAATCACGTTCGATATCTGCTTCTTAGAGACTTTTAAAACCAATACTCGCGTCGTTTGTGTTGAAAAATCCCATATCTGGAACCCGCTGATCACGGGGTTTGAATCCGGGACCTCTCGTACGAGAGGCCGAAGCTCTACCACTCCAACAATGCTTTCTTCGTTGAAACATAAGCTGTATTCACAACAAGAATAACGATAAATTCAAATGGTTGACCAAGTTGATCTCGGCATTTACAAGATTTACCAAATTGATCTCAGTATTTACATGGGTGACCCAATTGATCTCGGTATTTACATGAGTGACTCAATTGATCTCGGTATTTACAAGGGTGACCCAATTGATCTCGGTATTTACATGAGTGACTCAATTGATCTCGGTATTTACATGGGTGACCCAATTGATCTCGGTATTTACATGGGTGACTCAATTGATCTCGGTATTTACATGAGTGACTCAATTGATCTCGGTATTTACATGAGTGACTCAATTGATCTCGGTATTTACATGGGTGACCAAATTGATCTCGGTATTTACATAAGTGACTCAATTGATCTCAGTATTTACATGAGTTACTCAATTGATCTCAGAATTTACATGAGTGACTCAATTGATCTCGGTATTTACATGAGTGACTCAATTGATCTCGGTATTTACATGAGTGACTCAATTGATCTCGGTATTTACATGAGTGACTCAATTGATCTCGGTATTTACATGGGTGACCCAATTGATCTCGGTATTTACATGGGTGACTCAATTGATCTCGGTATTTACATGAGTGACTCAATTGATCTCGGTATTTACATGAGTGACTCAATTGATCTCGGTATTTACATGGGTGACCCAATTGATCTCGATATTTACATAAGTGACTCAATTGATCTCAGTATTTACATGAGTGACTCAATTGATCTCAGAATTTACATGAGTGACTCAATTGATCTCGGTATTTACATGAGTGACTCAATTGATCTCGGTATTTACATGGGTGACCCAATTGATCTCGGTATTTACATGGGTGACCCAATTGATCTAGGAATTCACAATGATCTCGGTATTTACTATTTACAGCGGTGAACCAATTGATCTCGGTATTTACATGGGTGTCCTCTAATACATGAGGTCGGGGTAATACCATTATAAATTGGCGTCCAATTGAAAAATGAGCGATGCTTCAAGAAAAACAGCCTAAACGTAATTATAACATGTATATATGAGTGGTGCTTCAGGATGACCAACCTAAACGTAATTATAACATGTATATATGAGTGGTGCTTCAGGATGACCAACCTAAACGTAATTATAACATGTATATATGAGCGGTGCTTCAGGATATCAAACCTAATGGTATTTATTGCACTTTTGAAAATGACCTGCCTATGTATCCATGCCGAGGATCCAATAGGTGTCTTGAAATCTTCAATGATTAATTGGCGAACAGTGCATATCCAGATTTGACTGCGCTGATGCGCTGACTGATGTTGATATACACTTGTCGCCAATGCTATGCAGGTTGGTTTTCGGAGAGCGCCGCTCAGATAAATCTTCAAAAGAAAATCGATTTATCGATATATTTCCCTTGGCCGCAATCTAGTATTGCAAGCATTCGATCAATAATTAATAAATCCTTTATTGATAAATAGCGACACAATTTGTCTGTGACCATTTACAGATTAGAAGAATATGGCGTATCAAAAATTAAATAAATATATACTTACACAATATGTCAGATAAATATTCAACTAGAAATATTTGGTATATCAATTGGAAAGGGAACACAATCTAATAGGTTAGGGAACAGTAAAATACCTTATCACGTCATTTGCGAATAGAAAAATATATATTATATATGTAAGGAATATTATGTTAAAGTAGCGATACATGTTTTAGTATTGTTCTACGAGGGACGTGGATAATTGATATCTCGCGAGACCGTAGGACAATCTGCAGATATATAATAAATAAATTGATTAATACTTGCTTTTTTTTCAACAACCGAACAGAACAAAACATACTCTTTATTACACCCAAGTATACAATATACACTATGGGGGTTATAAATAAAATTGATATGCTTAAACAATGATTCCGGTGTAATGTTAAAGTTTATGAGTTAAATATTTATTTTTTTAACAGTTTCAAATATAAACATGAAAACATTTTTGTAATATCCAAATGTCCAGTTCATTGCGTTGTGCATTGATAACCGCCTCTGTGATGTAGTGAAAGAGCGTCCGCCTCGATTGCGGGAAGTCGCGGTTTCGATCCCGGTCGGGTCCTTCCAAAGACTTTTAAAATGGTAGTATTTGCTATCGTCCTTGGCGCTCAATGTTGCGGGTTTAGCATTACGACTGACTGGCTGGGACCAGCATAAATGGACAAGTTGTACTGGTAAATATGCTAGGAAACGCCGTGATATAACTGAAACATTGTTGAAAACGGCGTAAAACCCCAAACAATAAATCAATGTGAACGGATACGACTCGAAGGCGATAAACATTAATATTACATTATTTGCATGTCGTTTTTCAAACAATACATATAAGCCGATCCACGTGAAAACCAACATTGTGGACTCTGCGTAAACTATCGACCCGGATCAGCCTAAGCGTGCCGCGCACGTTTCGCCTCCTGTGGATTTTCTGTTTCTGGTATCATTACTCTATACCTTTATCCCCCTTATACGGAATGTGTCGGCCCGGATTAGCCTGAGCGGACTACGCAGCCTGATCTTGGTCGATACATAACGCAGATTCAATAATGTTGGTTTTCTCCAGGAACGGCTCACATGTATTTATCTATTTATTTATGTTAGTCTCATTCATCTGCAAACAATGTCATATATACATAAATATACTATTTCATATACATAAATATACATACTATTTCATATACATAAATATACTATTTCATATTTCATAAATATACTATTTCATATTTCATAAATATACTATTTCATATACATACATATACTTTTTCATATTCATACATATACTATTTCATATTTCATAAATATACTATTTCATATACATACATCTTTTTCATATTCATACATATACTATTTCATATTTCATAAATATACTATTTCATATACATAAATATACTATTTCATATTTCATAAATATACTATTTCATATACATAAATATACTTTTTCATATTCATAAATATACTATTTCATATACATAAATATACTATTTCATAAATATACTATTTCATATACATAAATATACATACTATTTCATATACATAAATATACTATTTCATATTTCATAAATATACTATTTCATATTCATAAATATACTATTTCATATACATAAATATACTTTTTCATATTCATAAATATACTATGTCATATACATAAATATACTATTTCATATACATAAATATACTATTTCATAAATATACTATTTCATATACATAAATATACTATTTCATATTCATAAATATACTATTTCATATACATAAATATACTATTTCATATACATAAATATACTTTTTCATATTCATAAATATACTATTTCATATACATAAATATACTATTTCATATACATAAATATACAATGTAAAAACAAATCAAGACAAGTATTATACATGATCGTTCAACCGATAATTATAGGAGACTTGTGATAAAAGCACATCGGACATTCATTGCATTATCCCACTGTTTACACCATTATGCCAAGAATCAGATGCTAATATACTTCTTAAGTGACTTGAAAGAAAGAGTTCATCTCGTCATTTCATTTTTGGCTGATTCAAATTAAGCTACTTATACATGAATTGTCTATTTAACCCTTTCCCTCATACGACAATTCTGCAGCAGACGACTTTGAACATATTTTGTCAAATAATTGAAAATCTCTATAATTGAATGGATAACCTATGACTAAAAGTGGTGAACATTGTGTCAAAAGGAGAAATTGCTCGTTTTGAGCAATTTCTTCTTTTGTCACTATGTTTTCAAAAAAAAAAGCCGTTTGCTGTAGAGTCGTCAGAAAGCGTCTGTATGTGGTAAAGGGTTAAGTCCTCAAAGCGCATTCAAATTTGGCGCTATAAAAACATTGTCCAAAACATTGTAGGCATATAGATGCAGGCAGAATCAAGCAGGATTAACTGAGGTTAATTGCCCCGAAGTTTTGGCACACGCTGTCAAAGGTGCTGATCAATGCCATTCTACCTACCACTGTGCACTCATTAATTACAAGTTTGCATGTGTGTGTGCATTGCAATGAATGAGTAATTACATGAACTGATGTATGTCGAGAATGAACTTTAACTCTTTTCCCTACATACCGGTAACTCTACAGCAGACGACTTTGATAACGTCTGCAGAACTATGGAAAATCTCTATTAATGAAAGAACGTAATTATTGAATAGAGTTGAAAACATTGTGGCAAACCATTTGTTACAATGATTTCAATAGTCAATGGTTTAGATGCGTTTAATTAACCCTTTTCCTCATATAGACGCTTTCTGACGCCTCTGCAGCAGACGGCTTTTTGAAAACATAGTGACACAATAAGAAATTGCTCAAAACGAGCAATTTCTCCTTTTGCAACAATGTTTTCCACTTTTAGTCATAGGTCATCCATTCAATTATAGAGATTTTCTATTTTTTTGACAAAAAATGTTCAAAGTCGTCTGCAGCAGCATTGTCGTATGAGGGAAAGGGTTAAATACGTCTGTACATGGGAAAGGGTTAATCTTCTTCTTCTAGAACACAAGCTGCTAAACCGGCATCAACTCCCTTGTTCGAATAAGGCTAAATGAGGACGTACGTGTGTAAAGCTAGGTTTGCATTTGTGAACAGTGAAGATTCAGATCAGCCGGAACATCCGCATGGTCTTCTATTATTAATATGTATACTGTTTACATATTACTTACGAAAGGTTGTTAGAAATTATGTCATCTTGTTTCTGGTAAGTCGAAAAAGATGTACAGGCTGATCTGAATGAACCTACACTGTCAAAACACCAACTTGCAGAGGCTGATCTGGGTTTACACTGTTTACAAAAGCCAACATTAACCCTTTACCAATGGACGGACTCATTTCGCACTAAAATATTTTTAAAACATACGGCTCTAACAGAATGATAAGAGGTAAACGATGGAGGCCTTCGTCCTCTTAGGGACAAATCATTATATCAAATAAACGATTCAAATACTACAATTAGGAGGGCAATTAGTTGTTTCTATGAAAGCAGGACCATGGGAAAAAAAAAAAAAAAAAAAAAAAAAAAACCACGTGGTATTTATGTCTGTGTTGTTCTTCTAAACCTTTCCCTGATACAGAAAGCTTTGGTTGCGTCTGTAACGAAACATAAACAGTTATTTGTTTTACCACAATGTTTTCAAACGTTGTCTTTAGCTAAAAAATATATAAAGAGGTTTCGGTATAGCCAGGTATTAAAAGGACGACACACTGTTGGGCAAAAGGAGAAATTGGTCGTTCTTTGCATTTTCACCTCTTTTCCTAATTGTATTAATTTAAATAGACACAGTTATCTATTTGAATTAATACGATTAAGAAAAAGGCAAAATTGTTTAAAACTAGCGATTTCTCCTTTCACACCACAACGTATAGTCCTTTTCTTTTAAATAACTCCTCTATACCATTTTTTTTTTTTTTTTGCTTTTTGCGAAAGACATGTTAAAACAAAAAAAACCTGTCTATTTTTTAAAAGCATGGACATATACTTTGACATAGTTATTTTGTTCTAGTATTTAGGTCACCAGTCCACAATGCAATTTAGAATTCGATACATTTCAATTAAACAGGGAATGACAGTAAAGCATTATAATTGAATCAGCGTCTAGCAAGTTACAGTATTTACGACAAAGAGACGCTTTCTGACGCATCTGTAGCAGACGACTTTTGAAAACATTTTGACAAATGGAGAAATTGCTCATTATGAGCAATTTCTCCATTTGCCAAAATGTTTTCAACACTATTTAATAATTATACTATCGATTTAGTATTTTTCCATATTTTGTTTGAGGGTATGTTTTAAAAAGAAGTCTGCTACAGATTTGTTGTATGTCGGAAAATGGTGAATGACTCACTAAAAGTTAAAACGGCGTAACACTTAAGGAGCTACAGTTCTATTGTTTACTTCTAAGACTAAATAACATGTAATTACACAGTGAAATACTTTGGCGGAGACTCTGCAGATGCGCATGCTCGGCGAGATCGCCTCGGTTGTGTAGTATTTGAGCGTCCGCCTCGGCACGGAAGGTCGCGGGTTCGATCCTCCGCCGTGTCATACCAAATACTTAAAAAATGGTAGTTATGGCTCTGTCCTCCTATACGCGTAGGGTTGCATGGTTAGCAGTACAACTGACTGGCGTGTGTTACGATGAATGGGTCAATAGTACTAGTAACTTACCCAGGAAATGCCGTGATATAACTTAACACATTGTTGAAACCGGCGTAAAAACAGCAAACTATCATGCTCGACTGAGTCTTTACTATATGCGGATGCATTAACACATTCCAATTATCTCACGATGTTACATGGGCGATGTGGTGACGCGCTAGCTAGGTCGGCTCTTGAGCTCGAACCACGACGTAGGCATTGTCTTTCCTTCTGACATTTGATTGCTTGGGAAGAACTGGTGTGAGAAAACCAGGAAATGCATGAGTACGTGAACTGGCCGCCGTGATATAACTGAGAAATTGTTAAAAACGGCGTTAAACCCCAATCAATCAATCAATCAATCAATCAATCAACCAATCTGACTTTTGACTAAAGTTATCGCGTGACTAGCGGCATTCGTCTTCCTCTTATACGCTAAGCAGTTCAGAGGTAGAACTCATAAAACGCAACACCCGGAAGCTGCTTCTACAGTGGTTAATGAACCGAGAGGATGCGAAAACTGATCCCACCGATTGCATATTCCGAAAGGTCAATTTCCCTATGGTGCAGAAAACGGTTGTCGACAGGGCCAGGGACGTAGATAAGAGGGATAGGCAAATCCACCTGTACACCTGTTATCTGGTTAAAATATCACACACAGAAATAGAATTGTCCAAATGTTCACATTTTGTAGCAAATAAAACTTTGAAGTCACATTTGGCACATAAACAAAACATACATATTCTGAAAGCTTAACATTTCAACAAAAGTTAAGAGATACAATGAAAAACTGGATTTTTTTTTTGTATTTTGAACACTGACTGGTTTAAAAGACACAGATATTGGGATTTCTGAATTATATCATTTTTTTCCAAATTAGAATATTTTTATCTACTGCAATAGAAGAATGTTTAAACTTCCAGAATTTTTATTTTTTATTTTCATATCTTGAATAGTTTTTTAGTTTTACTTGCTACAAATGTTTGCACGGGTGATATATATTATAGTATACAGTTTAGTTACCTATCCCTCTTATCTACGTCCCTGACAGAGCATAGGATTCTGCCGTGATCCAGTGGTTTTGGAACGGGCATCCGGGCACATTTCCTAGCACAGTACCCGTATGTTTACCAAGGGATCATGAATAAGTGAACTATCGCCGTGATATATCTAAAATAATGTTGAAAACGGCGTTACAAATTCAATAAAAAAAAAAAAATCGACATACCACTAAGGACGGGACAATTTCTTTAACCACCATGAACACACACCACCGAATGCGAATCTAACTAACTAAACGTGAAAGGGTTTCAATAAAAAAAAGAGGTGAAATAATCAATAGGTTTAACGATCGAGGGCAAAAAAAAAATATTTTCCCCCGGTACAATTCTCGAAGGAGAGACGTGTGATGTGATAAAGCATTAGACCCTGGTTTGCTAAAATGAATTTTTATGAGTGGTGGTGCTGCAACCTTAAACCCTTTTCCCTCATATAGACGCTTTCTGACGCCTCTGCAGCAGACGGCTTTTTGAAAACATAGTGACAAAAAGAAGAAATTGCTCAAAACGAGCAATTTCTCCTTTTGCCACTAATGTTTTTCCACTTTTAGTCATAGGTTATCCATGCAATTATAGAGATTTTCTATTTTTTGACAAAATATGTTCAAAAGTCGTCTGCTGCAGAATTGTGGTATGAGGGAAAGTGTTAACCCTTTCCCGAATGCAACACATCTCGTAGCTGACAACTTTGAACTCTTAAAGAATAAAGTTGAAAATATTGTGGCAAAAGGAGAAATTGCTCATTATGAGCAACTTCTCCTTTTGTCACGTTATTTTCAATAGTTCTCTACAACTGTACAGGTGTTAAAAAAGCGGTTATATGTGGGAAATGGTTAACCTTTCCCCACATACGCTGTGGTATACGACTTAAAGCAAACGAAGGCAACCCATTCTATGAATGGAAGAATCCTTATTGAAAAGAGTTGTGGCATAAGGAGAAAAACTGCTACCAATGACCTCTATTTGTCACAATGTTTTTTCAAAAGTCTTCTGCTGCAGATGCTTTAAAAAGCGTCTGTTGGAGGGGGACATGGTTAACGTTATCATTTACACGAGTGTAAAAAGACTTTCCCGTGCAGCCATTCTAATGGATACTGCGTCACAGAAGCTTCGTGAAACCTTCTATGACTAATTGGCGATCAGCGCAGAGCCACATCAGACTGCGCGGTTGCGCTGGCTGATCTGGATCTACACTGGTCGCTAAACGCATTACGGTTGGTTTACGCAGAACGCCGCCCTTTTAGAGAGTGACATTCAATCCGGGGTCTTCGCGACCTGCCACAAGTGAAATCTAATTTGTTTTACGGCAGTCACTGTGGTGCTTAATAATAGTATTTTATGCTGTAGCTGTGCGCAAACAAGAACCCACAGCTCAGCCACGTCAGCTGGGTTATTTTGATATTTGCCTGTGTGTTAGAGGTACATTTGGCATGTCATAGGTTTGATGAATATTAAGGCACATAATAAAAATGTACGTGTTACAAGACAGCGTATGCCTTCACTATTTTTTGCCAGTATGTTTTGTTCCTATATGATTGCATTTTTATTTCGCTTTTTGTTCCTGTATTATTGCATTTTTATTTCGCTTTTCAATGTCTTTGTTTTGTTTCCAATAATAGCCGATATTTTAAATGCAATTTCGACCATATGTTTTGTATATTTCTTTAAAATTTATGTTTAATTACGGATACACTGAGCTGTATGGTTTGATTCCTTTTTGGCCTGTATGTTTTGATCCAATTTGTGTAAAAGTTTGTGTAACGTGGACCAGGTCCTTCACGGATTTAAGCCAACGCGCGACACCCACCCAGGCACTAACCGCGATGTACGTTGCTTAATTTTGTGAAAAAGCCAACCAGTCTAACAACGTCGCTGTAAAAGCCGGCTCCCACGGTAAGGCTGTAGAAGTGTTATTTGTACATATACCCCATTCGCGCTTTGGCTGTATGTGCGTTTCCCGTCAGCACATGTGTTTAGTTCCCTTTATTCTGTATACTTAATTTCCTTATGTCTGAATGTCACATTGTTTAATTGCACTTTCGAGTATTACGTAACATCTCTTGGTTATTGACTCGAAGTTGGCGTCTGGGTAATCATGCATTTTCTCTTGCATATATTGTGTCCTGTCCAGATATGTCAAGAATGATTTAACAACATAGCTACAAGGCATTGCAAAACAATCCGTTTTCAATTCACTTTAGTGCTATGCGATTATTTTACCCATACAAAGTGAATTGTGTTGTTTAGAGCATGCGGTACCGTTCTCCTACATAACATAGTGAACTGTGCTGTTTGAAGCCTGCGGTACCACAATGCTACATAACATAGTGAACTATGGTGTTTGAAGCCTATGGTACCACAATGCTACATAACAGAGTGAACTGTGGTGTTTGAAAACTATGGTACCACAATGATACATAACATAGTGAACTGTGATGTTTGAAGCCTATTGTACGACAATGCTACATAACATAGTGAACTGTGATGTTTGAAGCCTATGGTACGACAATGCTACATAACATAGTGAACTGTGGTGTTTGAAGCCTATGGTACGACAATGCTACATAAAATAGTGAACTGTGTTGTTTGAAGCCTATGGTACCACAATGCTACATAACAGAGTGAACTGTGGTGTTTGAAACCTATGGTACCACAATGATACATAACATAGTGAACTGTGGTGTTTGAAGCCTATGGTACCACAATGCTACATAACAGAGTGAACTGTGGTGTTTGAAACCTATGGTACCACAATGATACATAACATAGTGAACTGTGGTGTTTGAAGCCTATGGTACCACAATGATACATAACATAGTGCATTGGTGTTTGAAGCCTATGGTACCACAATGATACATAACATAGTGAACTATGGTGTTTGAAGCCTATGGTACCACAATGATACATAACATAGTGAACTGTGATGTTTGAAGCCTATGGTACGGCAATTACAATGCTACATAAAATAGTGAAATGTGGTGTTTGAAGCCTGTGGTACTACAATGCTACATAAAATAGTGAAATGTGGTGTTTGAAGCCTATGGTACTACAATGCTACATAACATAGTGAACTGTGATGTTTGAAGCCTATGGTACGACAATGCTACATAACATAGTGAACTGTGATGTTTGAAGCCTATGGTACCACAATGCTACATAACATAGTGAACTGTGGTGTTTGAAACCTATGGTACCACAATGATACATAACATAGTGAACTGTGATGTTTGAAGCCTATGGTACCACAATGCTACATAACATAGTGAACTGTGATGTTTGAAGCCTATGGTACGACAATGCTACATAACATAGTGAACTGTGGTGTTTGAAGCCTATGGTACCACAATGCTACATAACATAGTGAACTGTGATGTTTGAAGCCTATGGTACGACAATGCTACATAACATAGTGAACTGTGATGTTTGAAGCCTATGGTACGACAATGCTACATAACATAGTGAACTGTGGTGTTTGAAGCCTATGGTACTACAATGCTACATAACATAGTGAACTGTGATGTTTGAAGCCTATGGTTCTACAATGGTACATAACATAGTGAACTGTGATGTTTGAAGCCTATGGTACTACAATGCTACATAACATAGTGAACTGTGATGTTTGAAGCCTATGGTACCACAATGCTACATAAAATAGTGAACTGTGATGTTTGAAACCTATGGTACCACAATGCTACATAGCAAGTCCTCTGTACCTGAACTTTCTTCCAGTGACGAATTCCCCAAATAAGACTCTTCCATGTTTAACATCGGGCGACTCCAATTTTATGTCGGAAGAGTTTTAGAATATTTCGAAATGACTACAGGGTAATCGATGATCATCGTTACGAGCTGACTCACCTGAATCTATATCGATTGCAAAAATACTCATTATTGCTATTTGCGCTGAAAAAATAGCATTTGTTCACAGTTCGTCTGTAGATTTCATTTTCTTCTCGTCTCCAGTTGTTTCATTTTTACTTTCAACCAAATTCCGTGGATGTTTGTGTTTAGGGGTCTTATTTCGAATTCAATTTCGTACTCGTCTGTTTGATAGGAGGTCAACGGAATATCAGGTATATCCCGACGACCGGTTCACACAGCGTGTGGATTCTGACTTTCTTGCACCAGTATCCAACACAACTGTCTCCCCCTCACAACTGACGACCTTTCTGCATAGACTGAGCTACTGCGACTCGACTATGATAGAAATACAACAAATCTGCGGCAGACGACTTTAAACAAATCTGCAGCAGACGACTTTAAACAAATCTACTGCAGACGACTTTAAACAAATCTGCAGCAGACAACTTTAAACAAATCTGCAGCAGACGACTTTAAACAAATCTACAGCAAACGACTTTAAACAAATCTGCAGCAGACGACTTTAAACAAATCTACAGCAGACGACTTTAAACAAATCTGCAGCAGACGACTTTAAACAAATCTACAGCAGACGACTTTAAACAAATATGCAGCAGACGACTTTAAACAAATTAACAGCAGACGACTTTAAACAATTCTGCAGCAGACGACTTTAAACAATGCTGCAGCAGACGACTTTAAACAAATCTGCAGTAGGCGACTTTAAACAAATCTACAGCAGACGACTTTAAACAAATCTGCAGCAGACGACTTTAAACAAATCTGTAGCAGACGACTTTAAACAAATATACAAAAGACGACTTCAAACAAATCTGCAGCAGACGACTTTAAACAAATTTGCAGCAGACGACATTAAAATGAAATGAAAACATCTCTATAAATGAGTGTAAAATAATTAAAAAAATAAATTATGTCTGCTTCAGAGGCGTCAGAAAGCGTCTCTATGTGGGAAAGAGTAAACGAATACTGTTTTAATGAACTCTAAATTGCTTGGTAGATGTAGTGACAACTTTCAAGTAGCTTTGTTCAATATGGTTATCATATTATAAGAGAATGAGCGGTGCTCCCTGAAAACCGACCTGATCTTGATCTCCACTGTTCTCAACTGGTTCTAAATCCACCAACTTTACTTAGCGTTAAGAAATAAATGAATACTTAAGCTCGTATTTCATCATTTCTTTTCCCTAATATGTGTACAATGAAATGTGGAATGTATTTATGTAAATGACAAAGTTGTTATAAATAGGTACTTTGCTGACAAACAACACTTGTAACGAAATAAAATAGACACATAATGACAATTTACTCTTTACGTGATAGAACCTGATTAACACGTGTGTAGTAGATGACTTTGAAAGCTTTTGTTGGAAAAAGAAAAGAACTGTTCATGCCTAGCAATTTCTACTTCACCCCTCCAAATGTTTTATTCTCTGTCTTAAATTTCGACTATCAATAGTTAAAACAAAGATTACCATTCTTCAGACCCCCATATTGTTTAAACGCTGGATAAGTCTATGAAGGGACACTTAAGGACCGACACGTTGCAAGCATCTGGTCTTGATTTGACATGGGAATTCGTGTTTCTATTCACAAGGATATCTCAGCTTGCAGGAGGCTTGGAAATATAGCGAAGTTATTTATAATTCATGACAACGAGAAGCCGCAATGATTATCGCTTCTCGCGATGAGGTTCTCGACAGTTACCGTCTCTGCGCCAGCTGGTCTCGATTCAAATTAGTGTGTGTTATGTAGGTCAGTCGAGGTCTACAGCTCCAAAGGGCGTCAGTTTGAGACCCGGCTCGGCCATTTATACTCCTCGATTTTAAAGTATTTATGACAAGTGCCAACCGTCTTCCACCAATGGACTAAAACGTCGTTGCGGTAAGGTAGCCAGTTGCTTGCAATGAATGATGTGTGGAGTTCTCGTGCAATAACACCAGGTAATACATTAGATGGTGATCAGACCTCCGTGATATGACAGGTGTGTTTTTTATAAAATAGTGCTATACAAAAAAAAATAAAAAAAATATGATACATCTTCTTCCATTACTTCCAATCAGTTGCATTGCTGTTCCTGCTATCTGACTGCAGATTAGTCGCCACTTTTTTCCTTGATACGCTGACTTCCAAACAGTCGCAATGTTCAATTTCATTGAAATCAGATCAATGTACTCTGCTTTGCGTATATTGGATGTGATTACAGCGCATAAAAGGTCGTCTCGAATTAACCCTAAACATAATGCAGGTGCGCGTTTTTCCTTTCAATGAAATCACCCGATACAACCTACGCTCGGTTCTGCTATTAAAATATGGTTACTATACCAGCGATTTTCAATCTCGTTTAAAGGTTAACCCTTTCCCACCTGCAGACGCATTTTGACACAATAGCAGCAGACGACTTTTGAAATCCTTGTGGCCAAAGGTGAAATTGCTCATGATGAGCAATTTCTCCTCTGACCACAATGTCTTCAACTTTATTTAAAAATTAAGCTATCTTTTATGGAGATGTTTCAGGTTGATACCACTATGTTTTCAAAGTCGTCTGCTGCAGAGTTGTTGTATGTGGGAAAGGGTTAACTACGCTGTTGATACATAACGATTTTAATTGCGACAAATTGATTGGCTGACGCATATGATAGGCTGATAGACCACTTGTAATAGTCAGTTATCAGATATATACGAGTCAGCTGTACCAACTCAACCAGCTACCCTGACTGTAAAATAAGAAAAAAGTGAACCATTCTAATCTGACTGCCAAACTGAGAATTTTAAAACACTTAGTCAAAATATAAAAAGAACTCTCTACACATGAAAGATTAGTTATTGAATAAATATTTGAAGGAATAAGCTCATAATGAGATTTTTCTTTTTAACCCAATGTTTTCAAAAGTCTTCTGCTGCAAAGGTGTTAGAAAATAAATAAATCCTGGTTTTGTGTCTAAACAAGTATTGTTAGTAAGCAATACAACTTTTGATATCATACAAGTCATTCACTTAAATAAATTCCACCATTCTCATGTTTTACAATATATTAGGGACACTTAAATGACGAAATATGTTTTTAAGTTTAAGTATTACTAAACGCTAAGCAAGGTTGGTGATATATGAATCTGTGCTAGGATAGAAAACGTACCTTACTGCGACATCACCGCTGCAAGTGGTGATCGAACCCGGGACACCCAGTTCTATATCCCTCAATATAACCATTCGTTCAACTGGGACATCTTAGCAGCAGTCAGGGTCACAAGAAGAGCATAACTACAGCTTAGCAGTCGGGTAACAGGAAGAGCATAACTACAGCTTAGCAATCGGGTAACAGGAAGAGCATAACTACAGCTAAGCAGTCGGGTAACAGGATGAGCATAACTACAGCTTAGCAGTCGGGGTAACAAGAATAGCATTGCGGCAGCTAAGCAGTCGTGCTAACAAGAATAGCATTGAGGCAGCTAAGCAGTCGGGGTAACAAGAATAGCATTGCGGCAGCTTTGCAGACAGAGTAGAAGGAACTAAATTTCGACAGATTAGCAGTCAGGGTAGAAGGAATAACATTACGACAGCTAAGCAGTCAGGTTAGAAGGTATATAATTGCGACAGTTAAGCAGTCTGGTTAGAAGGTATATAATTGCGACAGCTAAGCAGTCAGGTTAGAAGGTATATAATTGCGACAGCTAAGCAGTCGGGGCAGACGGAATACCATTACGACAGCTAATCAGTTAAGGTATAAGGAATAACATTACAACAGCCTAGCAGTCTGGGTAGAAGGTATAACAATACGATAGCTTAGCAGTCTGGGTAGAAGGTATAACATTCCGACAGCTTAGCAGTCTGGGTAGAAGGTATAACATTCCGACAGCTTAGCAGTCTGGGTAGAAGGTATAACAATACGACAGCTTAGCAGTCTGGGTAGAAGGTATAACATTTCGACAGCTAAGCAGTCTGGGTAGAAGGTATAACATTACGCCAACTTACAGTCATGGTAGAAGGTATAACAATATGACAGCTTAGCAGTCTGGGTAGAATGTATAACATTTCAACAGCTAAGCAGTCTGGGTAGAAGGTATAACATTCCGACAGCTAAGCAGTCTGGATAGAAGGTATAACATTCCGACGGCTAATTAGTCTGGATAGAAGGTATAACATTCCGACAGCTTAGCAGTCTGGGTATAAGGAAGACCTTACAACAGCCTAGCAGTCTGGGTAGAAGGTATAACAATACGACAGCTAATCAGTCTGGATAGAAGGTATAACATTCCGACAGCTTAGCAGTCTGGGTATAAGGAATAACATTACAACAGCCTAGCAGTCTGGGTAGAAGGTATAACATTCCGACAGCTAAGCAGTCTGGATAGAAGGTATAACATTCCGACAGCTTAGCAGTCTGGGTATAAGGAATAACATTACAACAGCCTAGCAGTCTGGGTAGAAGGTATAACAATACGACAGCTAATCAGTCTGGGTAGAAGGTATAACATTCCGACAGCTAATTAGTCTGGATAGAAGGTATAACATTCCGACAGCTTAGCAGTCTGGGTAGAAGGTATAACAATACGACAGCTTAGCAGTCTGGGTAGAAGGTATAACATTGCGACAGCTAAGCAGTCTGGGTATAAGGTATAACATTACGACAGCTTACAGTCATGGTAGAAGGTATAACAATACGACAGCTGAGCAGTCTGGGTAGAATGTATAACATTTCAACAGCTAAGCAGTCAGGGTAGAATGTATAACATTGCAACAGCTAAGCAGTCAGGGTAGAATGTATAACATTGCGACAGCTAAGCAGTCAGGGTAGAATGTATAACATTACAACAGCTTAGCAGTCTGGGTATAAGGTATAACATTGCGACAGCTTAGCAGTCGGAGTAGAAGGAATAACATTGCGACAGCTTAGCAGTCGGGGTAGAATGTATAACATTGCGACAGCTAAGCAGTCAGGGTAGAATGTATAACATTACAACAGCTTAGCAGTCTGGGTAGAAGGAATAACATTGCGACAGCTTAGCAGTCGGAGTAGAAGGAATAACATTGCGACAGCTTAGCAGTCGGGGTAGAAGGTATAACATTGCGACAGCTTAGCAGTCGGGGTTGAAGGAATAACATTGCGACAGCTTAGCAGGCGGGGTAGAAGGTATAACATTGCGACAGCTTAGCAGTCGGGGTAGAAGGTATAACATTACGACAGCTTAGCAGTCGGGTAGAAGGTATAACATTGCGACAGCTAAGCAGTCAGGGTAGAAGGCATAACATTACGACAGCTTAGCAGTCGAGGTAGCATGTATAACATTGCGACAGCTAAGCAGTCTGGGTAGAAGGTATAACATTACAACAGCTTAGCAGTCGGGTTAGAAGGTATAACATTACGACAGATTAGCAGTCGGGGTAACAGAAATAGCATTGCGACAGCTTAACAGTCAGAATAGAAGGCATAACATTACGACAGCTTAGCAGTCGAGGTAGCATGTATAACATTGCGACAGCTGAGCAGTCGGGGTAATAGGTATAACATTGCGACAGCTTACCAGTCGGGGTAAAGGGAAAAGCATTGCGACAGATTAGCAGTCGGGGAAGAAGGAATAACATCACGCCTGATAACCAGTATAATGCTAAGCGCCCCAGTGTTGATCATAAAATAAAACGTAGTTAAGAGTAAACAAAAGTCGGCGGTAATATGTCATTAATCATAATATATATCCCACAAATGCTTTCTTTGTATTGCTAAGAAAACACTGAACATATTAGTATGTGCAAACACTCCTTTTCCCCCCTGATTGTTTTCTGCTGCGAACTTGTCTAAGAAGTAAATTTCATCTAAGGAAATATATATATTAGTGAATTGTTTACCCCTTTTGCTGAAACAGATAACATTTGACGCCTCTATAGCAGACGGCTTCTCAAAATGTTATGGGAAAATCAGAAATAGCTCAAAGCGAGATATTTTTCCCCGTTCCTAAATCTGTTCAAGTATATATCAAATTAATTTAGGTCCATGTTTCTAGATGTTATGGTTTTTTTAGGCAGGCGATTTAAACGGTCCCCTACTCCTCTCTCTCTCTCTCTCTCTCTCTCTCTCTGTCTGTCTCTCTCTGTCTCTTATTCTCTCTCTCTCTCTATGTCTCTCTCATTATCTCTCTCCTTCTCTCTCTCTCCCTCCCGTGCGCTCATTTTTATCTCTCCAAACTATAAGAAACACCTGATATGTACCCCCGTAATATTCCTAATCGCCTGGCGAGATCTAATTGAAATCCCCAAACAAAACAGTTCCGTTTTCCTGTGACGAGACTGATAACTGTTTCAATCTCGATCGAGTTAACAGTGGGAATCGGATTTCAGTTGTGATACAGTGAGGGTATAGGGAAAACGCGGGCAGACTCACTCGTGTTGTTTTATTGTTTTTACTCTCTCCCTGTCTCTGACAGAAATACACGCACACACCATCTCTTGTTTTTATATATGATAAACTTCGCCTGCCTTTAAGTTGATAAAACTCAGTAAAAAAAAACTTTTGTAAAGAGAGCGGCTAAAACGACGTCCGAATAGTTCTGTGTGTATATTTTTGCGCCACGTGTGGGGTTGCATTATTTGTATGTATTACTTTTCCCAGATGCGTTTCTACATTTGGATTTAATTTTCTTACAGTGTTTTGTGGAATATTTCTCAAAGACGTGTTTGCACTAGTATATCAGTAGAATTGTTATGTGTGATTTTTTGGAGTTTGCTTAGTTTCGTGTATCTATATACATAGTAAAAACTCTCAGGATTTACAGATTTCTACATTAAAAAATAAACTTCATCAATTATCAAAAGAGTATTTACCGTAATAATATACTCAACGACAAGCAGCAATGGAAGGTCACTCTGATGGAGCTGAAAAGGTCAACACCCATATATCTATCGTGGTTCCCCCGGAGAACTACCCCGCAGGACCCCGAGGATGGACGATGAGGCTGAGAAATAGAAACTGGGGACGGGTGGCAAAAGGCATGAAAGAAAACCTTTTACTGATTTTCTTACTGGGCGCCGTCATATTTGGCTGCGTGCTTGGATTTCTTTTGAGAAATTCATCCGACCAGAAATGGTCGAAACGGGAGATTATGTACCTCCAGTTCCCGGGAGAAATGCTGATGCGAATGCTGAAAATGCTGATCTTACCCCTTGTGGTGTCAAGTTTAATCGCCGGAATCGCCGGATTGGATGCGGGCACCTGTGGCAAAATGGGACTGCGAACAATCGCGTACTTCGCTACGACCACGTTTAGTGCTATTGTACTGGGTATAATCGTCACCTACATCATCGGACCTGGTAAAGGGAGCGGCAAGGAGGGTATCAAACGATACGGGAAACCAGCCGAACTGAACCCAGCAGACACATTCCTCGATCTCGTCAGGTCAGTACAAATCTCAATGTTGTAGATAACACGACATCAACCCCCCACTTTCAATTTTACAAACGTCTTTGAATGTCAAATGTAGCAGATTAAATTACATTTAGAACTTTATGGTAAACGGAGAAATTGCATGCAACACATACGACTCTGAAAACGTCTATGAAAAACTATGGAAGTGAGCTTAAAATAAAAGTTTTACTTTCTAATGGCGTAGAAAACTTTGTTACCAAAAAGGGGAATTTCCCGTAAACATTGTTAATTTTCTTCAAAATCACAGTTTTAAATTATCCATATATCACTGTATTGATACGTAAGATGTTTTTAAAGCAGATGGAACTAGTTATTTGACCAGTTCGTACATTCAACAAGTTTGCAACAGAAGACTTTGAAAACATTGTGGCAAAAAGGAGAAATTTGTCACAATCATGGTTTTGAAAAGCCGTCTGCGGGAAATGTGTTAATTTTACTCTTTCATTGCCAAATTTCACAAAGTCGACTCTTCCATGTTGAAAATAGGACCACTCCGTTTTTCGTCGAATAGGACATTTTGTAAAATGTAATGTCTAAGTGGCAAACAATGCAGATTTCATGTGAGACAGCTCGTGACGAGCTGTCTCACATGAAATCTGCATTGTTTGCACAAGCCTTTAATTGTCTTATGCAGCATAAAAGGCCTACCACCTGCTGTTTAGCATGATTATGTCGGCATACTTTTTTTTGACAGAGCGTGACTATAGACTGAAATAAGTCCCTAAATGTAGTAGAGATATCAACACTGAATAACACATTATCTGATATCAAGTTTATTGCTAGTAAAACCTAAGGAACCATTTATTTCAATATCTTAAATAGAATATCTTCAATTACATTCATACGTTTTGGCCAGTAGAATATCACCCCGCCTTTTTTTTTTATTTACTGCGCCATTTCCCTCATGCTGATGAATGGTAAAGGTTCTGCAGCAGACGGCTTTTATTGCAAAAGGAAAGTTTACGCATAATGAGCAATTTCACCGTTTGCAACACAATCTTCTACCGAATTAGAAAGTCAACATATTATTTTTAAAGGTTTTGCAACTATTTTCAAAGTCGTTTAATGTTGTTATGTAGGAAAAGGAGATTAAAAGACGAACTGTTTCTAGAGTAGTATAAATAAAAGATGTGATTATGGGCGTCTGGAATCATGGCCACATGTGTTTTTAGATTTAACACTTCTGCTGGATTAAATAAACTCAAAACAATATGTCAAAGCTGTTTTACGTAAACAGATCGTGTTGCTGAGTTAAGTTATGCAAGGTGGCATTTCTGCATTGACCGTGAGAGACGACTTTTTACACATTTGCAGCAGACGATTTGTGTGGGAAAATGAGAAATTACCAAATCAGCAATATTTCTTAATTTTCACAACGTTTTTAAATATGTTCAAAGATGACGACACTTGATACACCATATCGAGGGCTTGGTGTGAAACAGTTGTAACTAAAATTGGTACTTTTTTACCAAGGTTAATCACTTCGTTAGAAAGTCTTTATAAGCGTTAAATAATTTGTCTTGGTAAACAATGGAAATTTAGGTGCCATTGCTCATTCTGAATTTGCATTGTTTACAAAGGGGTCAAATTTGCCCCTAAACCAGGGGTTTCAAAAAAGGTGTTTAGTTACAACCGTTTTTCACGCCAAGCCCTCGATATTATGTTAACAAGTAAAACTTCACCTCGTCATAAAGTCTTTGTAAGCGTTAAATGATTTTTCTTGGTAAACAATGGAAATTCAGGTGCTATTGCTCATTCTGAGCAATGGCACCTAAATTTGCATTGTTTACAAATGGGGGCAAATTTGTCCCTTAACCAGGGTTTTCAAAATAGGTTTTTAGTTACAACCGTTTCACGCCAAGCCCTCGATATTATGTTAACAAGTAAAACGTCACCTCTTATGTCTTACAGCAGAAGAACATTGAAAACATTGTGGCAAAAAAAAAAAAAAAAATATGCTCATAATGGCCAGTTTCTCCTTCTTTTCTACAATGTTTTTAACATTCTTCAATAAGTATTTTTCTTAACAGATATATTCCATATAATTATTTGCCTTGATGTTTTCGAGGTCTGCCTTTCTCTCTCTATGTCTGTCTGTCTGTCTGTCTGTCCGGCCTACCGTATACACATAATCTCACGATGAGCTGCGAATAAATGCGTTCTGTATGTTTTCCTATTTCATTTCATTTTATCGAAAACATAATATAAATGAAATAACCTTTGAATCATTGGAATACTTTTCACTAAAATATGGCATCTCTCAGTCACGTTTTCGCTTCCCTTTCCAACTATAGTAAACAAAACTGATATGTACACAGGCACCTGTATATGATTAAGATGTCAAACAAGTAACACATCAGATAATAAACAAACAAAGCAACTCACGAAATTGCTAAAAATTCAAAGCAAAACAAAACATCATTTTTTCTCGGATATAACACGATGTTTATGTATACCATGTGTGTGGAGGGTCATGAATACGTTGCGAATGAACCTACTACAATCCCCCTGCGTTCAGTAAGATGTAACGATAGCGAATGGTAGCCAATCCACCAGTCACATGCATTACAACTGTACAGCCGAACCTGTGCTAAAGACTACATTGGAAGGGAAATTCCCTGTCTACAGCGACCATATTTTGTGTTCCCATAAATACATATTTTCTGAAGAAAATAACCCTGCAATTCAGACCACTTGCGAACAAAGACCAGATTGTTCACTTCCTATGAATGGTCTATAAACACAGGTTTGACTGTATGTGAATGATCTTACAAGCCGCTATAAACCGCGAGCTATCAAACTGCTACAATACGCACAATGAATCGGCTGTGGTCGGGTGGTAAGCGTGGCGGATTTTAAAGCGAGTGTCCCGGGTTCGATCCCAGCTCATGGCGGCCATGTTAGAGTGTTCTAGGTAAGGCATGTCTTGTAGCATAGTACCGGTTGCTTTGCTAAGGGATCGCGAGTATAAGTTGTCTGTCGACGTGATATAACTGACACACTGTATGTGGGAACACCGCACAGTGTTTTACTTAATCACCACACATGTTCATTGAACGCACCGCGGATTCTAACTGGTATAACAAATTGACCCGTTCAACGAGAAAGCCAACATTATGGACTCTGCGTTATGTATCAACCCATAACCAGCCTGTGTAATCCGCGCAGGCTAATCCGGACCGACACAATCCGTCTAAGGGGGATATAGGTATAGAGTAATGATTCCTGATACAACAAAATCCACAGGAGTGAAAATGTGTCTGTCCGGGATAGCCTGCGCGGCATGCTTAGGCTGATCCGGGTCGATACTTTACGCAGCGTCCACACTGTTGGTTTACTCGTGGGACGGCTCATATGATGTACGCATGAGTTGTGTCAGGCGATACGGGGTGTACACCGAATGTACAATTATTAAAAATAAAAAGATTTGAAAACTTGTGACATAAGAAGAAATTGCTCTTCATGACTAAATTCTTCCGTTCTCAAACATTTTCTCTCTCTAAAATTCGCCTGTGGAAAATCTGTAGGTTGGTACGGGATAAACGGTCTTTCCGGTTTGGCCTCATTTAACTTTACATTGGCGTGTAGCTAATAGGTTATTATATTGTTTCGTTTTATTGACATTTTGGATGATTTACCATATATATAGGCGGACAGTGAGGACTCTGGTGAGACTGTGTGTATGTACTCGGTTAATTTATAGAGACACCCAAAAGTGTCTACTCTCGATTGATTGATACCCTACGTCACTTTCAACAATGTGTCAGTTATGTTATGGCGTTTCTTGGGTAAGTTACCAGTACTTCCGGTCCATTTATCCTTACACCAGCCATTCAATTGAATCCTAACCCCGCAACCATGGGCGTCATTAGGCCAGCCATTACTACCACTGTATAAGGTAGTGTCTATTTTCGAATAGGGCCTCTTGATTAGTTTATTTGGAGGATACTAAAGAGTAACTACCTACAACTTTCTACAGTAGTGTCTACTTTCGAATAGGGCCTCTTGATTAGTTTTATTGGAGGATACTAAAGAGTAACTACCTACCACTTTATACAGTAGTGTCTATTTTCGAATAGGGCCTCTTGATTAGTTTTATTGGAGGATACTAAAGAGTAACTACCTACAACTTTCTACAGTAGTGTCTATTTTCGAATACGGCCTCTTGATTAGTTTTATTGGAGGATACTAAAGAGTAACTACCTACAACTTTCTACAGTAGTGTCTACTTTCGAATAGGGCTTCTTGATTAGTTTTATTTGGAGGATACTAAAGAGTAACTACTACCACTTTATACAGTAGTGTCTATTTTCGAATAGGGCCTCTTGGTTAGTTTTATTTGGAGGATACTAAAGAGTAACTACTACCACTTTATACAGTAGTGTCTATTTTCGAATAGGGCCTCTTGATTATATTTATTGGAGGATACTAAAGAGTAACTACCTACAACTTTCTACAGTAGTGTCTACTTTCGAATAGGGCCTCTTGATTAGTTTTATTTGGAGGATACTAAAGAGTAACTACCTACAACTTTCTACAGTAGTGTCTACTTTCGAATAGGGCCTCTTGATTAGTTTTATTTGGAGGATACTAAAGCGTAACTACCTACAACTTTCTACAGTAGTGTCTACTTTCGAATAGGGCCTCTTGATTAGTTTTATTTGGAGGATACTAAAGAGTAACTACCTACAACTTTCTACAGTAGTGTCTACTTTCGAATAGGGCCTCTTGATTAGTTTTATTGGAGGATACTAAAGAGTAACTACTACCACTTTATACAGTAGTGTCTATTTTCGAATAGGGCCTCTTGATTATATTTATTGGAGGATACTAAAGAGTAACTACCTACAACTTTATACAGTAGTGTCTACTTTCGAATAGGGCCTCTTGATTAGTTTTATTTGGAGGATACTAAAGAGTAACTACTACCACTTTATACAGTAGTGTCTATTTTCGAATAGGGCCTCTTGATTATTTTTATTTGGAGGATACTAAAGAGTAACTACCTACAACTTTATACAGTAGTGTCTACTTTCGAATAGGGCCTCTTGATTAGTTTTATTTGGAGGATACTAAAGAGTAACTACTACCACTTTATACAGTAGTGTCTACTTTCGAATAGGGCCTCTTGATTAGTTTTATTTGGAGGATACTAAAGAGTAACTACCTACAACTTTCTACAGTAGTGTCTACTTTCGAATAGGGCCTCTTGATTAGTTTTATTGGAGGATACTAAAGAGTAACTACTACCACTTTATACAGTAGTGTCTATTTTCGAATAGGGCCTCTTGATTAGTTTTATTTGGAGGATACTAAAGAGTAACTACTACCACTTTCTACAGTAGTGTCTATTTTCGAATAGGGCCTCTTGGTTAGTTTTATTTGGAGGATACTAAAGAGTAACTACTACCACTTTATACAGTAGTGTCTATTTTCGAATAGGGCCTCTTGATTATATTTATTGGAGGATACTAAAGAGTAACTACCTACAACTTTCTACAGTAGTGTCTACTTTCGAATAGGGCCTCTTGATTAGTTTTATTTGGAGGATACTAAAGAGTAACTACCTACAACTTTCTACAGTAGTGTCTACTTTCGAATAGGGCCTCTTGATTAGTTTTATTTGGAGGATACTAAAGCGTAACTACCTACAACTTTCTACAGTAGTGTCTACTTTCGAATAGGGCCTCTTGATTAGTTTTATTCGGAGGATACTAAAGAGTAACTACCTACAACTGTCTACAGTAGTGTCTACTTTCGAATAGGGCCTCTTGATTAGTTTTATTGGAGGATACTAAAGAGTAACTACTACCACTTTATACAGTAGTGTCTATTTTCGAATAGGGCCTCTTGATTAGTTTTATTTGGAGGATACTAAAGAGTAACTACCTACCACTTTATACAGTAGTGTCTATTTTCGAATAGGGCCTCTTGATTAGTTTTATTGGAGGATACTAAAGAGTAACTACCTACAACTTTCTACAGTAGTGTCTATTTTCGAATAGGGCCTCTTGATTAGTTTTATTTGGAGGATACTAAAGAGTAACTACCTACAACTTTCTACAGTAGTGTCTACTTTCGAATAGGGCCTCTTGATTAGTTTTATTTGGAGGATACTAAAGAGTAACTACTACCACTTTATACAGTAGTGTCTACTTTCGAATAGGGCCTCTTGATTAGATTTATTGGAGGATACTAAAGAGTAACTACCTTCAACTTTCTACAGTAGTGTCTACTTTCGAATAGGGCCTCTTGATTAGTTTTATTTGGAGGATACTAAAGAGTAACTACCTACAACTTTCTACAGTAGTGTCTACTTTCGAATAGGGCCTCTTGGTTAGTTTTATTGGAGGATACTAAAGAGTAACTACCTACCACTTTCTACAGTAGTGTCTACTTTCGAATAGGGCCTCTTGATTAGTTTTATTGGAGGATACTAAAGAGTAACTACCTACAACTTTCTACAGTAGTGTCTATTTTCGAATAGGGCCTCTTGATTAGTTTTATTGGAGGATACTAAAGAGTAACTACCTACAACTTTCTACAGTAGTGTCTACTTTCGAATAGGGCCTCTTGATTAGTTTTATTTGGAGGATACTAAAGAGTAACTACTACCACTTTATACAGTAGTGTCTACTTTCGAATAGGGCCTCTTGATTATATTTATTGGAGGATACTAAAGAGTAACTACCTACAACTTTCTACAGTAGTGTCTACTTTCGAATAGGGCCTCTTGATTAGTTTTATTTGGAGGATACTAAAGAGTAACTACTACCACTTTATACAGTAGTGTCTATTTTCGAATAGGGCCTCTTGATTATTTTTATTTGGAGGATACTAAAGAGTAACTACCTACAACTTTATACAGTAGTGTCTACTTTCGAATAGGGCCTCTTGATTAGTTTTATTTGGAGGATACTAAAGAGTAACTACTACCACTTTATACAGTAGTGTCTATTTTCGAATAGGGCCTCTTGATTATTTTTATTTGGAGGATACTAAAGAGTAACTACCTACAAATTTCTACAGTAGTGTCTACTTTCGAATAGGGCCTCTTGATTAGTTTTATTTGGAGGATACATCATACTAAAGAGTAACTACTACCACTTTATACAGTAGTGTCTACTTTCGAATAGGGCCTCTTGATTAGTTTTATTTGGAGGATACTAAAGAGTAACTACCTACAACTTTCTACAGTAGTGTCTACTTTCGAATAGGGCCTCTTGATTAGTTTTATTGGAGGATACTAAAGAGTAACTACTACCACTTTATACAGTAGTGTCTATTTTCGAATAGGGCCTCTTGATTAGTTTTATTTGGAGGATACTAAAGAGTAACTACTACCACTTTATACAGTAGTGTCTATTTTCGAATAGGGCCTCTTGATTAGTTTTATTTGGAGGATACTAAAGAGTAACTACTACCACTTTCTACAGTAGTGTCTATTTTCGAATAGGGCCTCTTGGTTAGTTTTATTTGGAGGATACTAAAGAGTAACTACTACCACTTTATACAGTAGTGTCTATTTTCGAATAGGGCCTCTCGATTATATTTTTTGGAGGATACTAAAGAGTAACTACCTACAACTTTCTACAGTAGTGTCTACTTTCGAATAGGGCCTCTTGATTAGTTTTATTTGGAGGATACTAAAGAGTAACTACCTACAACTTTCTACAGTAGTGTCTACTTTCGAATAGGGCCTCTTGATTAGTTTTATTTGGAGGATACTAAAGCGTAACTACCTTCAACTTTCTACAGTAGTGTCTACTTTCGAATAGGGCCTCTTGATTAGTTTTATTCGGAGGATACTAAAGAGTAACTACCTACAACTGTCTACAGTAGTGTCTACTTTCGAATAGGGCCTCTTGATTAGTTTTATTGGAGGATACTAAAGAGTAACTACCTACAACTTTCTACAGTAGTTTCTACTTTCGAATAGGGCCTAATATAGGGATACTAAAGAGTAACTGACAGGTGCTTTCTGAAAACCAACAGTTCTGATGTTTAAGCGGTGCTTCATGAGAACCTAATACACCTGTCGTAAATGACCTGCTTGTGGATCCAAACTAATGATCAATATGGATACTGCTTTACCGAAATTTCTTGAAACCTTCTTTAACTAATTGGTTAACAGGGCAGAGCTAGATAAGCATGTGCGAACGCACGCTAGTGTATCTAAATCCATATTGGTCGCAAATACATGACTTTTAACTTCCGCTTGGTGCCAGTCAATTTTAATACAGATTGACAGGGGAAATCTTGTCAAAAGAAATGAAAGAGTACACTTGTTTTCTAGCTCCCGTATGTTGTCTCGGTATCAAATGCATATTGTATCAGGGACAAATTTAACCCTTTCCCCCATACGACAATTCTGCAGCAGACGACTTTAAACATATTTTGTCAAAAAATACGAAATATCTATAATTGAATGGATAACCTATGACTAAAAGTAGAAAACAGTGTGACAAAAGAAGAAATTGCTCGTTTTGAACAATTTCTTCTTTTGTCACTATGTTTTCAAAAAGCCGTCTGCTGCAGAGGCGTCAAAAAGCGTCTATATGAGGGAAATGGTTAACATCAAAACAGATTCGTGAGGAGTTGTAAACCATCTTGTACCTGCCAGTTCGAAAGTTTTCATCAAGGTTTGTTGTTGTTTTTGTACACAAATTTATGCATGTAGAACATGGATCTTCACTGTACACAATACTTTTTCAAAGAGATATACATTGAGCAATTGATTTCCCTCCCACACACAAACACACACACACACACACACACACACACACACACACACACACACACACACACACACACACACACACACACACACAGACAATCAATGGTTTCAATTGTTGTCTGCATTAAATAAAGGGATAAGAGATGATATCAGCTTTAAAAATGTTTTTTTATGGGAAAATGATAAAATATATAAACCGGGGGCAATTTTAATTATTTCCAATGAGGTGTGTGCGTTCTTATTGGCATGTTTGTACGACAACGAGAGTAAAACAGATGTGCACAACGCAATTGTGTTATATAACATGTGCAAAACGCAAGTGGGTTATATAAATATTTACATGTGCCGCAATGTATATCTTCAACATGTGGGAATAAGGGCGAAAACCTCAAAGCGAACATTTTGGACAGAGGCAAACCACCTTGCCAAACAATTTCATTAACCTATCGAATTCTGACATTTTCGAGCTATGCATTTTTCAAACGGATATATAGCAAGTTCTATGATTAAAACACGCAGCATTTGGTTAGCCAGCATTTCAAAGCCAGCTGGCTTGGCTGTATACAGGGTCCAATTACACCAACCTTACTAGGCGCTAAGTAATACTTAAATACTTAAAATCCCTTTTTCATCAATTGTGCTTTCCTAATATTTTTTAAAATATGAATGGTGAAATGTATTTAAGTAAATGACTAAAGTTGACATTAATAGTAAAATTGCTGACTAACAATACTTGTTAAGAAATAAATTAGTTTTTCCTTTTTATTAGGAAAACAAAAATGGTAAAATACGATCTTAACCCTTTCTCCCATATAGACGCTTTCTGACGCCTCTGCAGTAGACGGCTTTTTGAAAACATAGTGACAAAACCAGGAAACACATGCATAGGTGAACTGGCCGCCGTGATATGACCGAGAAATTGTTAAAAACGGCGTTAAACATCAATTAATCAATAAATATGATTCTGACACACAATATTTGCTGATATAAAAATATACGTGTAAACAAAAACTATTACAGTTGTTTTTATGTAAAAGGTTGAACTACAAGTATACAAAACGTAGTCTGGTACCCGGCGTTTTTATAGCAAATCAGTACGCCTGGTATTAAGCAACACTGGCGACTAGATTGGCAACCAACCCCTTCCATATCGATATCGCATATATAGTTAAATAGTAAATATACTAATCCTCGTCAACTTTACAGTTGACCATTGCAGCTTGATGTTTTGAATCAATATATTTACAAGACGAATTTTGATGCTTAGCATCAAAGACGCCGCGCATGCTTTTAAGGCATGACTTAAAGGAAAGCAGATGCAGTTCAATACATTTAAATAACCTGTGCAAACGGACAGGATGTAAAGAATGCCAAATGTACCTTTATCTTAAACAAGAAGGCCGAGATGTTCCTTATTGCTCACCTGGATACCATAGTCTATAATAAAATGTTATCAATAGCAAAAAGGGTCCATTTTGACGTAGGGAGTGGAGTATATACTTTATATGCTACGATCTATATGATATTCAGCATGTAAAATTTAGTCGTGAAATGACGAGTTAAGTCTTCAAACTATTTGTTTTACCGTTTGCTTAACATTGACTGCAACAAAACAGGCTGAAGTTTCTTAATTTTAAATCTGCTCTAACTAGATCAATTAGACAAACAAAAAACATAGATACTGAAATATTAACAGATATTAACTTAAGTGTTAATGCCTCTAGTTATAAGTTAAGTGTGACACAAGCTTTGGAAGGAGAGAGGGAAGTCGATTCTCCTTCCAGTTGAGCAGAAGTATGATAACAAAAAACGAGAGTATATAAACAAAATATACAAATAATTCTAACAAGTTTAAAGATATTTAATATCGAAATTAAGCATTTATGAAATTAAAAGAAAAAGTTTTCATGTATAGTCAACATATAGCAAGAATACAATTGTCTGAATGAACAACTGTATGGGGAGGAACGTTTTAAGTTTAGTAATACAACAGAAATAAATTGGAAACAAGAGGGCCATGATGCCCTGGAATCGCTCACCTGAGAATGGGTTATTTAAGACTTTACTCTTTCAGCGCCAATGGCAATATCATCTAGACAAATTTTCTGACAAAATTTCAAGCTGCTCAAGTCAAAAATGCAATCTCTATAGTGTTAACTAGATTGTTCTGCAATTTAGCCTAGTGACCTAGTTGTCCTGACGTGACCTATATTAGAACTTTACCTAGATATCACTAAGACAAACATTCTGAGAAAGTTTCAACATGCTCAACCCAAAAATGTGGCTTCCAAAGTGTTAATAAGACTTTCCTTAAATTTGGCCTAGTGACCTAGTTTTTGACCGGTCATGACCTACATTCAAACTTAGCCTAGGTATTACTAAGACAAACATTCCAACATAGTTTCATCATGCTCAAGCCAAAAAAGTGGCTTCCAAAGTGTTAACAATATGTTCCTTACATTTGGCCTAGTGACCTAGTTTTTTACCGGACTTGACCAATATTCAAACTTGGCCTAGATATCATCAAGACAAACTTTCTGAGAAAGTTTCAATATGCTCAAGTAAAAAATGCGGCTTCCAGAGTGTTAACAAGATTATCTTTAAATTTGGCCTAGTGACCTAGTTTTTGACCCGACATAATCTATATTCAAACTCGGCCTAGATATCACTAAGACAAACATTCTGACAAATGTTCAACATGTTCAAGCCAAAAATACGGCTTCCAGAGTGTTAACAAGATTTTCATTAAATTTGGCCTAGTGACCTAGTTTGTGACCCGACATGACCCAGTTTCAAACTTGGCCTAGATATAATCGAGACAAACTTTCTGACAAAGTGTCAACATGCTCAAGTTTAAAATATGCCTTCCAGAGTGTTTATCAAGATTTTCCTTCAATTTAGCCTAGTGACCTAGTTTTTGACCCGACATGACCTATATTCAAACTTGGGCTAGATATCATAAGACAAACATTCTGACAAAGTTTCAACATGCTCAAGTCAAAAATGCGGCTTCCAGAGTGTTAACAAGATTTTCAATAAATTTGTAAACCAAACAATTAAAACAGCGTAGCCTAGTGAACTCCGTAAATCAACTCATAAAAAAAGCTTAGCCTAATTAGTTGGGGAACAGTTATTAAACACAATTTAAATGTATCTAAAGTTTTGTAACAACTGTGAAAGATGTACATATTTTGTATCTTGTTGTTTCTTAAATCGGTTAATACAATTTATTCAACCATAAAGGCTGTTTTTTCAAACATATTACAGAGTTTTTCTTTACAATAATATCTGTGGGTTTCTCCCTTTTTGATTACGTCACCCCATGGTACAAAATTAAAACCTATCCCATACTGACGCCGCGCTTCCACGCGGCGTCAATAATATGAAGTAATCTCTGAGTTTGAAAGGTCAATCGGTTCGTCCAACATAATGTTCATCATTTCCAAAGGGTGTCGCCATTTTTGCCGTATGCCTGACTCTATAATGTAATTGTAAGTACGAGTTACTCTGAGCGTTTTCGACTTCTTTACTCGCGCAACGAGAGTAACTGGAGTTGAAAGTCGAACATATCGAGTAAGCGAACTGCGCATGCTCTTAATCTCTAATCTACTCGACTAGAACGACCCCCACTAATTGACGGGTAACACGGGATCAAAGATGGCGACGGCTGATGCACAGAAGGTCGCCATTTTGTAAACAACACAAGACTGGGGTTAGGCGTTCTTGAATGGTTACTCGTGTCGTGTACTGCGCATGTACATATTTAATACTCGAGTAACAGGATTGCAAAAGCCGAAAAAGCACGCTTAAACTATACAAAACTCGGTACATATGATCATTTGTGGCAGAGTTGCATTGTCGTAATTATTATACATATTTTTAAATCTTAGGAATTTAAAACCTAAACATAAACAACAGTTTGTTCATAAACGCCCAATCGGCCAAAATATAGTGTCTGAGTTATAGAAGTAACTTTGGTTCCCTATGCAAATTCCCGCGTCGCGTTTTCAAAAGACATCAGTACCAGAGAACGCGTTAAAGCTGGAGACCGACCAACGCACCAATCAATCAAACACTCAAGTTATTCTCAACCACTGATGACGTGTAAACATTTACCCTTCGGGAGTCGACTTTTTCTTCACCTTTTCTCCTATTTGAGACGATATCCTATATCCGACTCTGTACTGTACCATCTAGATACATGCTTGTGATTTATATCAGATATTGATGTTTTACATACTTTACGTACACTGCATGACAGTTCCTTATATTTCATTTCATGAAAGGCCATGTGCCTTATATTTGTAAACAATACATGTAAATATATATGATTGTCCATGGATGAGACTTAAATAAAATATGAAACGGTTTTCATTTATGTTCTTACTCTGACGCAATTGTTTTAAAAGAAGATTTTATTCTTAGTCCGCATTGAATTTCTTTGAATTTAACCCCGATAAAGATGTAGTTCTTTTCAGGTTTTTTTTGTGTTCTCATTTGTATTTGACTTTATAATCTGAATTTTTGGATATTTAGGCAACACCAAATGAAAAGGTCCCCGTTTCGTGCATTATATAAGGAGATGCCAGAACGAAAAACAAACATGGCTGCAAATCTCATTCGGTTGGTTATTTGCGTCACATCTTTGTTTAATCTAAGTATATATTCTAACCCCAAAATCACGTTGGAACGTCATCAAATTAATCAATAACTAGGATATATACAGTAAACGCAATTATTATTACAACTCTAGGTACATGTAAAAAGAGTTTTCAGCAAACACAATTGCCATTTTTTCAGATGTCAGAACGAAAAACAAACATGGCTGCAAATCTCATTTGGTCGGTTATTTGCGTCACATCTATGTTTAATCTAAGTACGTGTGAACGTCATCAAAATAATCAATAACTAGGATATATACATTTAACACAATTATTATTACAACAACTCTAGGTACATGTAAAAAGAGTGTTCAGCAAACACAATTGCCATGTTTTTCGAATCCTATTTTGAAGGTCTTTGACTAATTGTTAGTTGAGTTAACCTTACCCTCATACGACAATTCTGCAGCAGACGACTTTAAACATATTTTGTCAAAAAATAGAATATCTCTGTAATTGAATGGAATATGACTAGGTTATGACTAAAAGTGGAAAACATTGTGTCAAAAGGAGAAATTGCACGTTTTGTGCAATTTCTTCTTTTGTCACTATGTTTTGCAAAAAGCCGTCTGCTTCAGAGGTGTCAGAAAGCGTCTATATGAGGGAAAGAGTTAAGGCAAATGATTAAATATGCGCCTAGCTGAGCGATCTGGGGTCTTAGTGCAGTTGTGTGCAATGAAGCCTATATTTCTCACTTAACTCTTTAATTGCGGAATTACACAAAGTCGACTCTTCCATGTTGAAAATTGGACCACTCCATATTTAATGTCTAAGTTTGTTAAACAAAGCAGATTTCAGGAGAGACAGATGGTTAGAGCTGTCTCATCTGCATCTGCATTGTTTGCAAAAGCGTGTAATTGCCTTTGGCAGCGAAAGTGTTAAATGTGATTTTATTAGCTGCATATTTTGACAACAAAAAAACTAGGACTGTAGCCAAAATAAGTTTACGCCAACCCGATTCAAATGATATAAGTTCCATTTAGAAATAAGGACGCCAACCCGATTCAAATGATATAAGTTCCATTTAGAAATAAGGACGCCATTAATATTAACTCTCAATTTACTCCTTTTATTATCCAGGGTTATATTCTATTAAATATTCTTTGTTCTCTTAGAAAACAGGTAAAAATCGATTTTTATTTCTTCTTTAATACACTACTCTTTACCATATAAGTAACATTAATTATATCTCTTTTATAAAAAAGATTGTTCCCCGAAAACATGGTTGTTAAAAGTGCCCATTTTAGGTATTTACCCTTCAAATCATTCCCGAAAAATAAATTGATTAAAAACTTATAAAAATGGAATGTTAACGATATGTGTATATTTAGACCGTTTTGTTGTATTCTATTCCCATTTTAAAAGACCAATGTTAAGGATTTCCATCAACGTATCTTTGTGTTCGCACACAATCAAACTTGTTGCTCTCCGTCATCTATTATTCAGGCCTTGTAACGCAATTAGCTCTTTGGTTTTAAAAGAACCCTTCGTTTCTCATTAGACGTTTTAGGTATCCCCGTTGAATCCTTTCCAACATACGACAAATCTGTAGCAGACTAATTTGGAAATATTTAGGCAAAAATAGAGAACATTGTGGCAAAAATGACAAATTGCTCATAATGATCAATTTCTCCTGTTGTCACAATGTTTTCAAAATAATTCTGCTGCAGAGGCATCATTACGCGATTAAAGTTGGAAAGGGTCGAAATTGACAATGGTTGGCCGATATTAAATAGAATACAGTCTTCAATGAAACAGTATTGCCGTAACAGAAATGTTCGTGGTGACCGGGCCCAATAGTATACGTGTAAGCAGCCATTTATTAAAACCAGTCATGCGCAAGGAAAACCAATCTTCACCTTTACCCATATACAAACGCTTTTTGACCCCTCTGCTTCATATGACTTTTTAAAACATTGTGGCAACTGAAGAATGGCTCATAATGAGCTATTTCTCATTTAGTCATAGTGGTTTCAAATTTACTCGTATTTAATAATTGTTTTTCCTCATCTTTTTTTTTTAGAGAGCTTCCAAATGTTTCACTAGATGCTTTCAAGGTCGTCTTCTGCAGGTTTCTTGTTTTGTGAACAGGGTTAAAATATCCTATTTAAGACAAGTTCGTTACGAGGTTTGCATTCTGATCCAGATTCACAATGTTTGCCAGACGTTTCTTTGGATCATAATATTGTGTGATTCATTGATGAACCAGAAAGCTGCGCCAGTTCGCAGGTTCGTCTGGTTATCAAATTGTCTCAAATGCTGTTTTGTCTCGTTGGTCTTCTTGTAGCACCGTTCACCATTTTGTGAAGACCGTCTTTTTGGTTTAGTGGTTAGATTGATTGATTGTTTGGTGTTTTCACCGCTTTCCTCGGTAAGTTACCAGAACTACTGGTCCATTTATCCTTACACCAGCCAGTCAGTCGAAATGCTAACCCCGAAAACCGGAGAGCTAAGGAGAGTACCCATTACTTACATTGTTAAAGTCTTTGGTATGACCCGCGCGTGATAGAACCCATGACCTCCCGTGCCCCGGGCGGACGCTCTACCACTACACCACTGAAGGGGTCTTAGTGGTTAGAGTATTAGTTTCTAGCGGCGAGATACCAGGGTTGCATCACAGTAAGAGTCATACGAAGAACTAAAAAAATTAGAAATGTCTTCTCTCCTATCAGCTCCGACTTGCGGGGATAGCTAAACGACTGGTGCATTTATACCAGGAAACAAATACAGGGAGTACTGTTAAATAATCAAGAAACCGTCGTGATATAACTGAAATATTGTTGCGGTAAATACGGCAAACAAATCAGATGTTGTGACCCCCACCCCGACTGGGTTATACCAAAGACTTTAGAAATGGTAGTATGACTCTCCTTCTTTGGTGTTAAGGATTGTGGGGTAACCATTACGACTGACTAGCTGTTGACAGGATAAATGGACCATAAGTACTGGTAACTTACCTAGACAATACCGTAACATAATCTTTTTTTTCAAAGCGACCTTAAAAACCAAACAAACGGCCAAAACGACAACAATGACGGAATTTATAATACAGTCAAACATGTGTATGAAGACCACCCGTGGGAAGTGAACTATCTGGTCTGTGTTTGCAGGTATTTTTTGAAAACTAAAAGTACGGTCGCTATAGTCAGGGCATTGCTATTTCAATGTGGTCTTTAGCACAAGGTTCGACTGTAATAAAAGATGAAACACCATCTAGATTATTCTGCCGATACAGTCAAAAGGTATACACTTTAACAACAGTGATGAACAGTGAAACGCTGTAACTAATAAAGCAAGTTAATCCGAACGAGAATGTATTTCCTGGAGTAAAATATCAGTTACCGAGTTAATCAATATAGTACTAGATCTGGATTCTTTTTTTAAAATAAATCAAAGCACTGAAAGTATTGAAATCTGGTAGGCTGAATTGTTACTGGCAAGGAAATTGCCGTGGTACAGAGAATTATACCAAATAGACCAAATTCCTAAATAACTTACATATCAGTTTAAGAGTTAATCAATATAGTGTTAGATCTTGGTGTTTTTTTAAAAACAAATAAAAGCACTGAAAGTACTGAAATCTGGTAGGCTGAATTATTACTGGCAAGGAAATTGCCGTGGTACAGTGAATTATTCTAAATAGACCAAATTCCTAAATAACTTACATATCAGTTTAAGAGTTAATCAATATAGTGCTAGATCTTGTGTGGTTTTTTTTTAAACAGATCAAAGCACTGAAAGCAGTAAAAGCTGGTAGGCTGAATTATTACTAGCAAGGAAATTACCGTGGTACAGAGAATTATATTAAATATACAAAATTCCTAAATTACTTTAATCCGTTTAAGAGGAGTCTCAAAAGTCGAATAATCCGAACTATGTCAGTCATTAAACAGCTTCTGTTACACTGTCAAGTAGCTGGGCTGAATAAAGTTCCGTTTGACTGTCAAAAAGGTCAGTCGTGTAGATTGGTGTAGCCTAATATTTCCGCTATACTAAACCTTTACTTCTCGTTAACAAAATATAAATGGTTAATTATTCTAGATACATTTGGCTTAGTTCAAACATATTATACTCAATACAAGTGACATGGTAAAAGCAATATATAATGTATTCAAAACGAAACTGTTTAGAACGAAAGATCCATTTCTACATCATTTACCCGATGTGTAAAGTTGAGATTAATCAAGTATTCAAAACAATGCATTTTGGACAGAATGAACCTTTTGTCCTGGGAAACGGTTTTTGTGAAGCGTGTGCCACCAGGACAACACTGGAAACGACTTTCTGAAGCATGTGCCATCAGGATAGCGCTGGAAACGATTATTTGAAGCCTGTACCACCAGGATAGCACTGGAAACAACTTTCTCTGAAGCCCGTGCCATCAGGAAAGCGCTGGAAACGATTTTGTGTTTGTGAGACCAGTTTCGCGCTGTCTGACCAGAATCTATATTGCTGGCTGCATTACTCAACATTTTATCTTGATATTCATTGAATTCGCTATGGACTCTTCCATATGTATAATCTTGCTTAAATCATTTTTAAATTCCTATATTGTAAGGGTCAATGGAAATGCGGTATTCTAAGAGATAATTAAGATATTTTGACGATGCAGGTGCACGTTGAGAACGTGCCAGTGTGGGCGTGTTACGTGCGGAGATAAGCAACATTTCGAGCAACCGTCTTCGTGGTGCAGTGGTTATAATGTGCGTCCGCCTTTTTAACTAAGAGCCAGTGGCTTGATCCCTTGTTGGGTCATACAAAAGACTTATAATTTGTAGTAACGGAACCCTTCCTTGTCGCTCAGGGTGGCGGGTTGTCAGGATAAATCATACTGGTAGTTCTGGTAAGTTACCCAGGAAACCCAGTGGTATAACTGAAATATTGTTTAAAAATGAATCGTACTTGTCAAATTGCGATCGTTTTCCAGAGGCTTTTAAGATTATAAAAAGGTGAGATACTGATCATACTGCACCATTAATCATGTTGATCTGTATCTTCACTGCCCGCAATGTTCGAAAAGTGCGTCTGCCCAAGATGTGTCAAAAGGTGTCTGCAAGGGGGAAAGGGTTAAGTGATGAATCATTTTTTTTAAAAATTCGAAGTTCGTTTCACGTAACTCTTGAGACTTACATTCAGCTTATTCAAGAGAATGAATTTGAATCATTATTGAAAATAATAATGGAAATCTTAAAAAAAAAATCGGCGGATAATCTACATACAGATCAGTTTACGCTGTAGTAAGGACTGATGTTTTGTCTTCACATTTCCCTGCCATGTGTGGTAGAACATTCGATTTGTACGGCGTTTCCCAATTAGTTTTCCTCGCTATAGCGACCGGGGTGAGGTCTTGTCTCTCAATTCACATACACTAATACATCATTCCGTATGCGCTTCTGACAGCGGGAAATTAAACATGCTCGCCATGCCTTCTGCTGAACGAAGGCATCTTCCCATCTACAATGACGCCCATGTCAGCCTTGGTAACCATGGCAACCCCACAATCAAAGAAACTAAAAATGTCTTCTCTCGAAATCTGACCTACGTTGTTGCCTTCTCTCCGAAGGAGTTCGAAAGTATTGTTGAAAAAAGGGAATTCCATCCTGGTCACGTGGTAAACATCGGGAATTCGTACTTGGTTCGTACTTTGTTCGATCCCCAGTCGAATTAGTCATGGTGGAGGGAGCTTGGACAAGGCACATTTGAACGTGGTTGAACGTGCACTAGATAGGAGGAGGTTATTCTCCGTCCGAACTTAGAATGAATCATCATTAATACATTTATATAGCATTGCACCATCACCAGACTGCAGTGAAATCTTATGATTTTCAAATGTAGACCGACATTTCATAGTCTAGGTACAGGGAGTGTGTCATTGAAAAAATGGTGAAAACGACGTAAAAACCCAATAAAACAAATCTCTCCCCTACAAGGATTTATGAGTTGGCGGATTTAAAATTTCATTGGACGCTAACAGTTGCAAAATAATATAATATTTTATAATAGGAAAATGCTTAAATTGATGTTCGTAAAGCACTTGCCGTTTACAAGAAGTGTTATAAATACAGTGTTAAAATGTTATTGTATGTTATCGAATCTCTTGGAAGGATTTTCCAAACACTTTCACCACAATCGGAAACCCTTGGTAATCTCGATTACTGGGTAATCACTCAACAGGTTGTGCACGGTAATAACAGAGATGTTCAGATTGTTTCACAATGATTTGCGTGATACCATATTATGTTTAACACCTCTTTCCTACATTTGAAAACCCCGGAATTTGAAAACGACCTTAAAAACATTTAGGCAAAAATGAGGTAGATCCCAACAAAAATTTTTTTTTTTTAATAAAGTTGAATTTTTTTGGACAAAAAGTAGAATTGCACATTTTGACCAATTTCTCCCACACTGTTTTCAAAAATCGTCTGCTGCAGAGACGGCAGAAAGGGTTAAATAGAGGACGGATACGTCGAACTCAATTAAATGTAATGTGTTGCTTCGTAATAGGTGTAAAGTAATTAGAATTAATACTCTGTCATTTCGTAATCATTCTCAATGGATTAGTTTGTAATGAAGATAACTCAAAAAGCAATAAAGTGCAAATGGGACCCAGAATACTTGTCACATTTTACCGTTTGGCACATAAAACAAATGCATGCAGGCTTCATTGGAAAAATCTTGGCGAAAATATGGAATATCTGTCAATTAAAGTATGGTAATGTGTAGAAAACATTGTGGCAACATGAACAATTGCTCCGTTTGCGCAATTTCTCATTTTGTCTGCTTCGGAGGCGTCAAAATACGTCCATGTGTGGGAAAGGATTTACAAACTTAATGCTGATGTACATTGAACGCTAATAATAGCTTACAGACTTTTACCAAACGGGGCCTTTAACAATTGTTTAAATTTACAAACATGAACCAGGCCGGAATCAGAAAAGTTCACACATTCTACTAGATTGTGCAGTTTCCTTAACTTGACCCAGACAGAATCAAGAACACTTGCTACATGTTTACAAGCAGCTTGACCTAAACGGAACAAATTGCTTGCATCAATGTTACAAAACTAACCCATTCTGACTTCAGTACGCTTGCTAAATTTTACAAACTAAACGATTCTGACTTCAGAACGCTTGCTAAATTTTACAAAATAAAACATTCTGACTTCAGAACGCTTGCTAAATTTTACAAAATAAACCATTCCGACTTCAGAACGCTTGCTGAATTCTACAACATTGATCCTGACAGTAACCACAACACGTGATACATGCTTTTAAACCGGACTAAGACGGAACCTAGAACGCTTGCTACATTTTACAAAATAAACCATTCCGACTTCAGAACGCTTGCTGAATTCTACAACATTGATCCTGACAGTAACCACAACACGTGATACATGCTTATAAACCGGACTAAGACGGAACCTAGAACGCTTGCTACATTTTTACAAAGTTGACCCCGACGAACCCAGAATGCTTGCTACATCTTTACAAAGTTGACCCCGTAGGAACCCAGAACGCTTGCTACATTTGTGCAAAGTTGACACAAACGGAAAATAGAATGCTTGCTACATTTATACAAAGTTGACACAGACGGAACCTAGAACGCTTGCTATAAGTTTACAAAGGTGACACAGACGGAACCCAGAACGCTTGCTACATTTTAACAAAGTTGATACAGACGGAACCCAGAACTCTTGCTACATTTATACAAAATTGATCCCAGATGGAAATGTTTACGCTCGCTAACAAAGTTGACACAGACGGAACCAAGAACTCTTGCTACATTTATACAAAATTGATCCCAGATGGAAATCTTTACGCTCGCTTACAATAGAGTTGATTAATACATAATCAAGAACGTCTGCTTCATTTCACAATCTTGTTAGTGACTGGTCCTAGAACGCTTGCTATATTTCACAAACTTGACCAATAATGAACACAGAGAGACTGCTACAATTCTTCATACTTGACACTATACAAAAATACTTGCTACATGTTTACTGAACCCAAAACACTTGCTACATGTTTACTGAACCCAAAAACACTTGCTACATGTTTACGGAACCCAAAACACTTGCTACATGTTTACTGAACCCAAAACACTTGCTACATGTTAACGGAACCCAAAACACTTGCTACATGTTTACGGAACCCAAAACACTTGCTACATGTTAACGGAACCCAAAACACTTGCTACATGTTTACGGAACCCAAAACACTTGCTACATGTTTACGGAACCCAAAACACTTGCTACATGTTTACGGAACCTAAAACACTTGCTACATGTTTACGGAACCTAAAACACTTGCTATATGTTTACGGAACCCAAAATACTTGCTACATGTTTACGGAACCCAAAATACTTGCTACATGTTTACGGAACCCAACATACTTGCTATTTGTTTTTACAAACTTGATCTAGACTGAATTCAGAACGCTGACCTCAATTAATAACTTTACACTGATCGCTTTGTACATTTCACAATATTGACCAATTCTGAACACAGAACGTTTGCTAAATGTGTACAAACTTGACACTTTCTGAACCCAGAACGCTCGATATATTTCACAAACTTGACCCAGACTGAACGTGGAACACTTGCTACATGCTTACACGCCTGACATAGCCGGAACCCAGAACGCCTGCAACATTTTACCAAGTTGACCCAGAATGATGTTAGAACGTTTGTGTCAAAAACAAACCTGAATACGTCTCAAACTCAAACGCGTGCTACTTTTTTTAAAAAGCTGATATAGACTGAGCTCAGAGAACATGCTACATTTGTACACACTTGACACATACTGAACCCGAAACACGTGCCATATATTTACTCATGTGACCAATAGATGGAACCCAGAAGGCATGCATCATTTTAACAAACCTTTTCTGTTCGATCGGCCGGCTAATAAACTGTATGAATACTTCGATAATATGAAAGGCACATTCCCGGACGGAACCCAGAAAGCTCGCTACGTTTTAAAAACACTTATCATTATGCGCATGGGAAAAAAAGGCAATCATCTCTGTACATTTCGGGTTGAAGTTGTTAATGTATTATCCCCATTGTCCTTAATGTGTATGTTGCTTGTTATATGCGAATATGATATTACGTTCTAATCCAGTCACAAGTGATACCTTAGGCCAACATTTTTTAATTATCTGTTTTACGAGATTTTTTGTAAAATAATTGGGTCGGTAGGGCGAAATAAAAATAAATGTCTCTTTAATTGAGCACTGTACCAAAAATATAAAAATAAAACAATAAAAAGGCAACTATTTTTTTTTTTTTTTTTACTACAACTACACAGGGACACTATATTACGTAATATAGTGTCCCTGAACTACATAATAGTGATAGAAAATGCAGTTTTATCATCTTTACAAGATGAACGTTAGTATTAAAAATGCCTGTATTCTGCATTGGATATAGGATAACAGTTTTTGCATTGCAGAAGGGGGAGGGGTACCTCTCCCACCAACCCCGACAGTGTGTTTAACACATTTTGGGGAAACCTTGATCCAAGTGCTTAGAATGTTGGAAATACAGAATAACACGCTTTATTTAAACCTCTGACAGACCATGATTATCTGCGTTTTCTCTCAAATATATTGTCAAATTTATTTCTGTTCAACTGAAATAATGAGGTCTGCGAAAAAAAAAAAAAAAAAAATGAACTCAAAACTGTTTTATTTTTTATTTCAATTTTGGAAACAATTGGGCAGGCATTCTCGTAAAACAGAAAATAAAAAAAATGTTGGCCTAAAATAGGACAACATATTTATTAAACATTCGTACATATTTCGAACAATCGTTTCACAAAGTTTCAATAAAATCTCGTTTCTCATGTCGTCACATGGATGTGTGAAAAGGAGGTGACAGGGTTTAATTCGTTAATTTACTGCCCTTTGAATGATGGCCAGAGGTCACAGTTATCAAGTTAGCGAGCGGGAATCTGAAAATGTCAAATTTGATGATTTTTTAATGATTTTTTGTCCGTGGAATAAAAAGCCCTTGGGACAGATAGGATCATTTGATTCGCGGCAATGCAATTCGGACCTTTAGTTTTTTTAATTTAGCGGAGCATGCTAAGAAATGAAAACGTGATATCTCAGCCGGTAATGAGTTCGAGCTCGGCCATTCATATTTTCCGATGATTGACAAAAAGGCATTGTGACTAGCGTCTTCCGCCCATCGGCTTAATAGTTTATGCGGGTGTGTAGCCAGTTACATTGGATTAATGGTGCGAGAAAGCCAGACATCGGCGTTAATCTCCTGCCAATACACGAATCAATCACTCAATCAATCACTCAATCAATCAATCAATCAATCAATCAATCAATCAATCAATCAATCAATCAACCAATCAATCAATCAATACATCAATACATCAACCAATAGACCCATGGGAAAATATGATATTTTCTTCATTCAGTCGTCCATGTATCATTGGTGGATTTTCATTTGACAAAGCTATGGTAGCAAAGGCTTTCGAAAGTTTGTTCGTCCTTGCCATGTCATCTCAGTCCTCATCATTATAATTTAATTATTATTATTAATTAAAAGTTGTAACATGTTGTTTACAATCAATGTTTATGACGTCTTTAGAATGAGAACATTGCCAAAACAAAGAGATCAATTAAACCTTTCCCAAATTCGAAAATCCGCAGCAGACGACTTTGAAAACATCTGGCCAAAAAATGTGTAAAATCTATAAAGATCAAAGAAAAATTATTAAAAAAGAGTTGAAGACATCGTTGCAAAACGGGAAATTGCTCATGATGAGTAATGTATTCATTTGCCACAATGTTTTCAAAAGTCGTCTTCTGAAGAGTTGTCAACTTGTTCGTGTAAGTGGAAAAAGCTTATGGGGGAATTTGCTGCATCACACCCTCTTTTTTCACAAACAATTCAATATTCATGCGTAATGTATCGACCAGATCAGCCTGCGCTGTCCGCGCAGACTGATCCGGCCAACACATTCCGTCTAAGGGGGGGATAGATAGAGTAGTATTCCTGAAACAGAACATCCACAGGGGGCGAAATGTGTTTATCCGTGCAAACAATTCAATATCCATACGATGTAGAATCGTTCAAAGTTCAGTATTACCATAAAAAGGATGCAGGATCATTTTTCAACTGGCGCAGCTTAATTTTGTTCGCAAGTTTTGGAAGCAGCGACCTAGATATCGGACACGCCTCGTAAGTTCATGAAATCGCGCACTATCGTGAGATAACGCCACGAGATACGGGTTTTGTTCTGTGGGTTGTGTGACCCATATTTTAGACTGGAATTAGTCAATAGATGTCTCTTCTATATTTCGGTGAAAACGATGTTGAATGTGAATTAGCGTTTTCCCACACAGTTTGACGCATTTGCAGCAGGCAAATTATATTTGTAGGACCGTTAACTTACCCAGGAAACGCCGTGATGTAGCTGAAAAGATGTTGAAACGGCGTTAAACATCAAACAATCAAATAATCTGTGGGTAATGTATTTATCGTGTTTTTTAAACCGCTCGAAGAGTAGGAGACAGTTGACATGGAACTAACTAACTGAAGATAAATCAATCGATGCTTGATACAGACGCCTTTTAATGCCTCAGCAACATACTTTAATATTGAAAACCTATATTAAATGTTTTTTTGCCACTTTTCCAATATATGTTTTTACCATAAACTAATAAAACCAAAACAGATTACTTTCAATATGTCATAAAAGTATAATATATTTCATCCTCGCATGTTAGGGTGGGAGGGATGGAGGCAGGAAAAATATAAAGCCCCGAAAAGAGATATTTTGTTTGAGGAAAAAAATGAAAATGCCATTCAATCCATTAACTTAACAAACCGGATGTTTCACACACTCGGTCGAACTTTGCACCAGACAGAAAAAATTGTTGGTGATGACAAGACAGATAACTGCATTTGACAAGCGCTGTTTTACCTCATAGATATAATGCAAGTGACTTTTCTAGTACGTAGACGTCTCAAATCTACGAATTTTGAATGTATGCGATTTTTTTTGTATAGTCATCTGCTTTGATAATATCGGAGAAGGGGGGGAAAATGTTTAATTTTAAAAAGGAGTTTGAAAAATAAAAAAATAAAATTCTTTGAAGAAGGAAGAAAATATTTGTTCTTATAGTGTTAAGCGTCAATCCTAAATGTTTTCCAATGTTTTCCAATGTCGTTTTGCTGCCTAGGCGTACTAGGGACATGATGGCCTATAAAATCGACATAAATTACTGAAATAAATGGACACAATTCTAGATAAATAGTTACAAAATGGCTTCTTTCTTGGTGCATATGGTTGCTCTGACAGCAGGGGCGCGTAGCTCGCTTTAGGCACTGTAGGCACGTGCCTACACATTTTTTTCTAAAAATACCCCAAAATGCAGCTGCGGCGATACACATCTGCGTAATGTATCGACCAGATCAGCCTGCGCTGTCCGCGCAGACTGATCCGGCCGATACATTCCGTCTACGAGGGGGATAGATAGAGTAGTGATTCCTGAAACAGAAAATCCACAGGAGGCGAAAAGTGTTTATCCGGGTACGCCTGTGCGGCATACTTATGCTGATCCGGGTCGATACTTTACTCAGAGTCCACAATGTTGATTTTTCTCACGAGACGACCTACACATTGATTATTTGCCCAAGCTACGCCCCTGGACAGCATTACGACAGAAGCGCTGGTGTCCGGATAAGCTTAGCATGGGGGTACCAGAAAAGTCGTAATATAACTGAAATACTGTTGAAAGCGGCGTTAAACACCAGTACAATCAAACTAGACCGACGGGTGTTTATTACGTTCTCTTTATTCCTTTAATTAACCCTTTCCCTCATACGACAATTCTGCAGCAGAACGTCATCAAGTTAATCACTAACTAGGATATATACAGTAAACACAATTATTATTACAACTCTAGGTACACAAATGTAAAAAGAGTTTTAAGCCAACACAATTGCCATTTTTTAGAATTCTATTTTGAAGGTCTTTGACTAATTGTTAGTTGAGTTAACCGTTTCCCTCATACGACAATTCTGCAGCAGACGACTTTGAACATATTTTGTCAAAAAATAGAAACTCTCTATAATTGAATGGATAACCTATGACTAAAAGTGGAAAACATTGTGGCAAAAGGAGAAATTGCTCGTTTTGATAAACACGTTATCGGTAATAATCGTCTTACTACTATCATTAATTCTAATACAGTCATTACTCATTGCTAATTATATTTCTAATATCTAATTTCAAATTAAAAACATATTCTGACTGAAATGAATAAATCATAAAAATCAAAGACTGAATTTCGATAAGAATGTCATCCAGTCTAGTTCGTAAATGACGAGTCTGCGTGTGAAAGTGCAGGCAGACAGTAATAAGTAAACGAACCAACCGGTTATCTGTTATAGAAGATAATTGGCTTCGTTATAGGGGGACCTACTGCATCGTGTGAGAACCTAGCTAATGTCAAATATCATCAGGGAATCACGTAGAGTGCACGTAGTAGTGCATGTACCAGTCCTCAATTCACAGTGTTTTAAAACTAGCTAATTTATGAACATCGTATCAGGTTTATGTTTTTCTAATGGTACGATGTTCATAAATTAGCTAGTTTCTTAAGTGTTAACAAATGTCTGCGTCTGCAATGGATGCCTCAAAAAAGCGTCTACAAGTGGAATTTTGAAATGCGTCTTTGACTTATTCGAAAACAGTGAAGATCCAGGTCCAGACTGCGCGAACTCGCATGGTGATCTGGATCTACACTGGTCGCAAATGTCATTCTGATAGGTTTACTTTAGTGCCGCTAAATTTTGTAATTCTTAGTCTTAGTCCCCATGGATTAGTGACGTATTCCAGTCCAAGTATCTGACATGCAGTCTAGTTATTTATCATTATAACTGTTCCTGCATTACGTATATTTATTATGTGTATTTACAATCTAGAACAATTCAAAAGCGTGCTTCACATTCCCCTGTTATATTTAACCAGAAATGCATGTTATGATATTATTAATTGGCTGTATTTCATTATACTTTGAAGTTAGTGTATAATTAGTCTACGCATGCGAAATAATGCACATCAATTACTAATAATGTTTGAACATGCATTTCAATGTTCTTCATGGCGACTTTATCGCTGTCTTTGAACTTATATTCACCATTACTACGTTAATTATTTAATTTAAAAAATCTTTGTCATAATTAGGGAACATGTTTACTCAGGGTCTTGTTCTATATAAAACAAATTATTTTACATATTTGATACAGATAAATATTCACGCAATGCAATGTTAGTTTTACTATTCAGTGTTCTTAAAGTTGGTTTGAATACGCGGGATAGGGCAATGAGTATATCGAGGGCTTGGCGTGAAACAGTTGTAACTAAAATTGTTTTTTTTTACCAAGGTTAATCCCCTCGCCATAAAGTCCTTTTAAGCGTTAAATCATTTTTCTTGGTAAACAATGGAAATTTAGGTGCCATTGCTCATTTTGAGCAATGGCACCTAAATTCGCATTGTTTACAAAGGGGTCAAAATTGCCCCATAACCAGGGTTTTCAAAATAGGTTTTTAGTTACAACCGTTTCACGCCAAGCCCTCGACTTATATATATATATATTCAACATGAAAGGAATGGTGTGTGGCTGCAATCTTGTTGTATCTGCATCAAGTGAAGACTAGATGGTATGCAGGGGCGTAAATTTGCAATAATCATTGTGTAGGCCGTCTCGTGAGAAAATCAACATTGTGGATGCCACACGGGCCTACCCGGATAGACACTTGTCGCCTCCTGTGGCTGATCTGGTCGATACATTACGCATATGTCTATCGCTGCAGCTGCATTTTGGGACATTTTGAGAAAACATGTGTAGGCACGTGCCTACTGTGCCTTAAGGGAGCTACGCTCCAGGTCTGCCTGTGTAAACGTGCAGTCTCACCAGAGACTTCACTGATCGTCTTCACTTTAGAAAATCCATAACCTGTGCTAACAAGGTCACAGACGTTAATCTCTTTACGAATACTAGAATTGTAGCCATCTCTATTTCAACCTCCATACCTATTTATTCGATACAAAAAAAGGGACTCCTTCAAGCCTAACACCGCTTAAATGTTTTCACTTTAACAAGATACTGGCAAGAGGTTATTAAAGTTCATGTTAAATAATGGACGTATTCAGATTACCCTAACACACCGAGTTATCAGTGAGTCTTAGTCAGAAGCTGTTGTTTGATTGGTTAATTCGCATTGCGCGTGCCAGAGAGGTTGCTATGTTAAGACAATCTGAACACAACTATTGTCTGGTTATTTGGCGTCTTGTTGCATCTGCGAACAATGAATCCTCATGTGAGTCAATGAATACGCAATGTCTCACTGCCTGTTTGAATGTGGTGTATATAGGGCATGTTATGTTGCTATATAACGATGCAGGTTGTAGTAATGTACTAAGAGGAGAGTGGGCAATTGGTATCTCGCGAGACCGATTCGCTACAGCAACATAATATACCTTTTAGTATATACCTTGTATAACTTTTAAGATAAAATTTACACGAAAATTACAATAAATGATTGGCTCACGCACAACTTCCACATTTTGAATGACGTAAAAGCATATTTCAATGACGTCACATTATATTTCATTAAATAAATGATTGGCTCACGCACAACTTCCACATTTTGAATGACGTAAAAGCATATTTCAATGACGTCACATTATATTTCATTAACGTACCATTACCATATCTGAAACCGTATTCCGTTGTGTCTAAACTGATTATGACCATCTGTATGCAGTTGGTATATCAAAATAAACCCAAAATGGAACCGTTTCGGTGGTGTAGTGTTAGAGCGTGCATCTTGATTCATACCAAAGACTTTTAAATGGTAGTAAGAGCTTTCTCTCCTTGGTGATCAGGGTTACGGGGTTAACATTATGACTGCCTGGCTGGTATCAGGATAAATGGGCGAGTAGCACTGGTAGTTTACCGAGTAACCGCCGTAATATAAATGGAGACATGTTAAATGCGGTGTAAAACATTATACATAAACAAACACATTTGAGCCATAACCGCAATTCGCGGCTCATTTATGCAATAAGGCTGTTATACGCATGGCGTGTCTCCCTGATATATGACCAATCTTCCAGCTGTCCACGTTAGAAAGAGTTTAACTGGTTCGTGATCTACGCTCCTTTGATTCAAACCGATTTATAACACAGCATTCCAAAAGGTACGGTTTGTATTTGTTCAACCAATATTGGCATCGTTCGGTATCATTATACGACATTTTCAATTAGGTATTATTTTAAGGTTTCATATTTTTTGAGCGGTGCTCTGGGAATACAAATGCTTTTGAAACCAGTGTAGATCCAGATCAGCATATGCATCTGCACCGTTTGCCAATCAGTCACACAAGATATCAATATACCTTAGAAACACACTTCCTGTTTGGATCCAAATAATATTTCACAAAGTCGACTCTTCCATGTTAAAACTTGGACCACTTTTTTAAAAATGTAATGTCTAAGTGGCAAACAATGCAGATTTTAGAAGAGACAGCTTTGGCTGCGAAAGTGTTAACAGTTGTAATATATATGGTAATGTTGATTTTTACTAGAGCACCGCTTATTTCTTGTTTTCAACACGTGTTTACGAATATTACGAGTATCCGTCCAATGTAGTTCATACTACCATGCGCATGACGTTTTGGGTCAAGCACGACACTCATCATCACTAAACAGCGTCATTTTCCTGCGCACAGGATCTGTTTTCCCCCACAGCACTTTCAATCACAACACTCCTCGGGGGAATGGAATCGCGGTCTTTTCTTGTGATCAAATTGAATTCCGTGGACTTAACATCTCGCAAATTCAATGAGACGTAAGAAAGACTACGTTCTTTATATTAACCCTTTTGTGACATGTAGCAATTGTGCAGCAGATAGCTTTGAAAACACAAAGGCAAAAAAAAAAGTGTTGGACACAAATGCGACCATAAGGGAAATTGCTAATTATGAGTTATAATTAAGTCGTGAGGAATGTAAAAATATTCAAAAATCAGACCGAAGTATATAGTTATATAAACTACACCAAATACATCTGTCGTCATGGTGATCTAGAGCCAAATAGTCCTTAAAAAATACACTTGATTGCGTAGAAATTCATTGTAAATGTGTATAGGAAGCACTGGAAATGATTGATTTGATCATTTTCATTTTTAATATTTTTAGTTTTTTGCCTAGTTTGAAAGTGATAGTATAGAGCATGTGAAAATCCAGTTTCGTCCTAGCTCGATTTCGTCAAAAATGACGGTAACAATTTTTCGCGGGGTGAATTCTTTCTTGCATAATACATGACGATAATCTATAGATATTAGCGAAATTGTTTTTAAATTGCATAATAATCATACGCTATACATGGGAACTTTGTAAAGTGTATTACTCCGAGCTCAAAAGTATTTCAGTTTTAACACCAAGGAGGGGAACTACCACCGTTTTAAATGCCTTTGGTTTGTATGACTCGGACTCAATCGGAACTTCTCGGGTAATTCCGTAATCCTTCATCATCCATTCATCATCCATTCATTGGTGAAGCAGTCATCACCGAGGTATTCCGAATGGACTCTGGTATCACGTTCTTGATTCGTGTGCACGGTGTATTTACGCCGCTTTCAACAATTGTTCAGTTATGACCTCTGTTACGGTCATGGTGAGCCGTCCCGCGAGAAAACCAACATAATGGCCTCTGCGTAATGTATCGACCCAGATCAGCCTGCGCTGTCCGCGCAGACTGAACCGGGCCGACACATTCCGTCTCAGGAAAATAGAGGTTTAGAGTAATGATTCCTGAAACAGAAAATTCACAGGAGGCGAAAAGTGTCTGTCCGAGTAAGCCTGTGCAGCATGCTTATGCTGATCTTGGTCGATACTTTACGCCGAGTCCACAATGTTGGTTTTCTCTCGGGACGGCTCATACAGGTAAGAGTTGATTGATTATTTGGGGTTTAAAGCCATTGTCAACACGTTTCTCGCGGCACTACGGTCATGGTGGAGTGCCGTTGGGCAAGGCACATTTTCTAGCCTAGTACTGGTTTGTTTACCCAGGGATCATGAATAATCAAATTTAATTGCGCGCTAAATGACCTTAGCTGTCGATGCGCCATAAAACAATATACATTCATTCATTCATTCATAATGACCTCTGTATTTCCTGGGTAATTTACCAGTACCACTGGTCCATTTTTCTTGACACCCGGGCGCCAAAGGTGGACTGCCATTGATACCATTTTTAAAGTCTTTGGTATGTCCCGGTCGTGGATCAAATCCACGACATCATGCGCCCTCCGCGGACGCTAGATACTACTCCACCACTGAGGCGGTATCCCGCTTTGGTAACGGACTCTCTTTACCAGCGCATCATTGAGGCGGCAATCTATCGATGTATCATGTATCGTTCAGATGCCGTCAACCCATCCGTCTTTATTCCATATTTCAACAATCGGAAAATGTACAAGATGGCATGTGTGTACAGTGTATGTTCAGATATAACCCATACATCTCCTCCGTCGTATCAAAATCTACACAAGCTGACAGTTGCTTCTAACAAGCTTGCGTTTATGTAACATGCGAACAGTATGAATCTTGTTCAGACTGTTCAAGATGCACATATTGTTCTGGATCTTCACAGTCCACTAAAGTCAAATTATTCCCTTTTACCAATGGACGCGCTCATGTCTCCCCGTACAATCATAAAAGCCGTGTAGATACCAAAAGCAACATTCTACGTCATGCTTCAGATATTTATGGATCATAACTTCTTAGCCATCAATGACATTATGTCTTCCTTCATTAAATCGAGATCCCCAATTCTTAGGTACGTTGACATTGAAACAAAAGAGAGAACAGAAATATCGAAGGAGAAAACATTAATGTACGCACCAAAGAATTTGTAAACATTCCAACTTATTCATTTTTTAAGAAATGCAGTTTTTAGTACAAAAGGATACATTTTAGGCGTTTTTTTGTAAAAAGTATTAGTTTGGAAAGTGGTCATAAAAAGGTAGACTTTATTGGGGAAAAAACGTACTCATCCGTCAAAAGAACCTTTTAGCAGCTATTACGTTCTAAGAAATAAGACAGCTAAGTTCTTAGCAATTGACAAACAGATATTCCGTCCCAGGTTTTATCACATTGGAAAAAATATAACCTCCCCTTTGCCTACCCTTGTGTCTCGCCATCTCCGTGGTGTAGTGACGGTAGTGTCCGTCTTGGGACCGGGAAACCAGAGTTTGTCCCCGGTCGATAATACCCAATACCTTTAAAATACTATTTATAACTTACTTCTTTGGCCCTCAGGGTTGCGAGAATAGCATAGCGACTGAATCATCAGTGTCTCGGGTTTTGCCTTGTGCTAGTTACTGTAGCGAACCAGGAAGTCTGGATTTGGGAAAGGGAGATCGAATGTTCAAATCCTAATGGCGATAGTGGCGTACATTATGCTATGCCCAGTTACAGAGACTAACGCATATAAAAAGTCCCTGATAAAGAGGTCAATAGTCAGGGGTGTATCTGGTTTGTTCTAATACAGCGAGCATTCGGGGCCATTGTTCGTTGAAGCTGTTACCAATTACATCAGCGGCCATGTTGTCAAAGAGCCAAGTAGTCCCTAACAACCTTTGTTTGAGTAGAATTTACTGTATACCTTCAACAGAATTAATTGACTATATGACATTGAGTGTAAATTCATGTGTATAAGATGTGATGTGAATAAATATTTGACCATTTTAGTATTTTTGACCTTGTTTGAAAGAGAAAGTAAAGTTTGTGAAAACCCCAGATCGTCCCAGCCCGATTGTGTCCAAAATGACGACAACCATCTTCACGGGGTGATTTCCCTTGCATAATACATGCCCCTCCCATTTTCTGTCGATAATGGTAAAGCTTAGGAGTTCCTCTTTTCAATCATATAGGGTGATCTACCTAAATAAAATAGCTTAGTGGGTTCGACAATTGAAGGTTGAAACTGGTTGATTTACACGGAAACAAAAAAAGGAATTTATTTGGTGTATTGTTACCTGTAATTCGATTATTTAGTTCGGATACCACACGACCGAGTGCCCACTTAGTGCGTTAAGGTGGCATAACACAGTTGAAAGCAGATTTTCTGTTTCCTGGGACATCCCATCTTTTATTCTCTCATTATTTCTCATAATATCCATACTGGTTCGATAAAAAGGGTTTTCTTGTATCAAGGAGTGCCAGAATTGTAGGAAAATGAACTGAAGTCACACTCTCAGTCAATATTATGGAAAGAATTGGCCACAAAAGTGGTCTGAAACAGGGTAAAAAAAGGAGGACAGAAACATCAATTTGACCCTTTATTCCAGAAATCACTGCAATAAAGAGCTGCTAATTCTCTCAAAACAATAGGCAATCTGTGGATGCAGTCAGAAATACCACGTTTCCAGCTTCTTTTCAAGCAATTTTGGACGCGAAAGCTGGTATTCAAATTTACCTCTAAATTCACGCCTAGCTCTGCAACCAGTGTTGTCAAACCGGAAGGAGAAGTGGATTCAACTGAAAAATTCAATCCCATGCTTGGAGCTTAATTTTCACATTTATAAACATCAAAATCAACCATTTACCTAGATATGTACCCAAAACTTACTATTTGTCATTATTTCTATTCCCTGGCCAAAATCCGAATATCCCGACAGCAAGTGTTATGTGCCACCTTAAGATAAGCTGAATACACCAGAGCAAGTGACTGTGCTAGTGATGAAAAAAAATGTCTCAGGAATAAGTCAGAAAATGTCTGGCATCTTCAATAATAAATAAGCTTAAATGCGATTTATATTAATAACCGTGATTTTAAAGCGCATAAATATTTTCTAGAGACATATTGTTCAGGATTTATAGCTGCTAAATTAACAACGTAAACTTAGTTTATACTGCACAAACTCGTTTCGATGTAGAACAGACAACAGACTGCTATGTGTCTAAAGTTATGGAAATGCAGACATAACCTTTCTCTTTCATAGTATTGTGTGTGTGTGCAACCATTACAGATTCATCGTAACTATCTGTCTCAACTGAAATCTGCCTTGTTTGTTTTTTATTTATCGAAATATTCCAAAACTGTTTTATACATGAAAAAAATGCAGTGGCCCGAATTTTAACACGGAAGAGTTTACTTTAGGAAAATCGCATGATTTAACCGTGACATTTTGAAAATAGAAATAATCAAAACGAGCAATATCTCCTTCATTTTGAAAATCGGATGAAATGCAAAGGTGACAACATTTGAGGAGAAAATAAATAAATATTTTGCATGTTTTCTCTCACCCCCCCCCCCCCCCCCCCCCCCCCACACACACACACACACACACACACACTGTCGTCTGTAGATGTCCATACATATCGTCTGTATAATAAGGGAAAGAGTCAGAATACATTATGTAAATAGTTTTGTGAAATCGGAGCTGACAGGTTGTTCTGTTTTGTGATATATGTGTGCCAGCTGGCCATAGACTTCAACATGTAAAACATAAGTTTGACATGTTTCATTTGGGTAAACTGAAAGTAAATACAGCGGTGGTAAACGTCAGACGAAAAGGGGGTCTTACTTATAGCATTTTTGGAACAGTGAAGGGCACGCAATAACGGTCTCACTGATCCTTCACTGTATGCTTGCATACTCTGAATACAATAAACAATAAACCTTGATATTTTCTCACATGCAGACACAAGTGCATGCATCTGCTGCAGCAATCAGTGTGATAACAGTAAAACGTGCTCTTTCTACTTCTGCAACCATGTATTCATCTACATTATTCAACAATATGCATCCTACATATAACAACATATGCCATCAATATTTACTAAAATATGCATGTATGATCATGCCGTCTTACTGTGTGCACATTGTTCGCTTCTCCTTTTTTTCTTTTTTTTTTCTTTTTTTTTAAATTTATTCAAATATTCAAATACTACAATTACCAATGTAATTTATATCAAAACAATTAGACGAGGTAAAAGAGATGTGACACAGAGAGGTAGCGAGATAGAGAGAAACATAATGGAACCTTAATGATTTAATAAGTCACATTTTCCTCACTGTAGTATCAATCTAGAAGACGATGAAAACGAAATGTCGCTAGAATGATATAGTGATAAGTGTGATAGAAATTCGCAATGTGTAGGCATGGTTCCTCCTTAGCCAGGAGGAGGATATGTGTAATATTTGTTTTGGTGTGATGGTGCGCGTGCGTGTGTGTTCTTGTGGTATTGCTTTTGATGTGTTTATGCTTGAGAGTGAGCTATCAGGCGTACGAAGTTTATCAACGATTAACTCTATACAAATAGTGTACTCCGTATAAAGGCAAATAATTTCTAAAATCAACAGTATTTATTGTGCTTGTCGGGATACATTTAACGATAGTACAGGGTTCAATTCCACCAAACTAGCTTAACGCTTAGTAATACTTAAACACTTAAAAGTATATTACATATTTCCCTAACAAAATGCCTAAATATTTACTTTTTTAACAAGTATTGTTAGTCAGAAATGTAACTATTTATGTGAACTTAATCATTTACTTTAAAATATGCCAATATTCATGTTCTACCCAATTTTACGGAAACAAAAATATGTTGAATTATGCTTTAAAGTATTTAAGTATTATTTAGCGCTAAAACCAGGTTGGGGAAATTGGACCGTGGTAATTTACCACACAGAGGTTTCTCCACACTTGTAATGATTGCAAGTCATTACACGTGCTTGTGTTATTACACGTGATAATCAGCCGAGTTCGAGTGGTTTGCGCTAAACCGTTGTCGAGTGGTTTGCTTCCGGCCGTTGCAGAGTGGTTTGAGTTAGTCTGTTGTCGCGTGGTTATCTTTTGGCTATTGTCGTGAGGTTTGCTTTCGGCCGTTGCAGAGTGGTTTGAGTTAGTCTGTTGTCGCGTGGTTATCTTTTGGCTATTGTCGTGAGGTTTGCTTTCGGCCGTTGCAGAGTGGTTTGAGTTAGTCTGTTGTCGCGTGGTTATCTTTTGGCTATTGTCGTGAGGTTTGCTTTCGGCCGTTGCCGAGTGGTTTGAGTTAGTCTGTTGTCGCGTGGTTATCTTTTGGCTATTGTCGTGAGGTTTGCTTTCGGCCGTTGCCGAGTGGTTTGAGTTAGTCTGTTGTCGCGTGGTTATCTTTTGGCTATTGTCGTGAGGTTTGCTTTCGGCCGTTGCCGAGTGGTTTGAGTTAGTCTGTTGTCGCGTGGTTATCTTTTGGCTATTGTCGTGAGGTTTGCTTCCGGTCGTTGCCGAGTGGTTTGAGTTAGTCTGTTGTCGCGTGGTTATCTTTCGGCTATTGTCGTGAGGTTTGCTGTCGGCCGTTGCCGAGTGGTTTGAGTAAGTCTGCTGTCGCGTGGTTATCTTTTGGCTATTGTCGTGAGGTTTGCTTTCGGCCGTTGCAGAGTGGTTTGAGTTAGTCTGTTGTCGCGTGGTTATCTTTCGGCTATTGTCGTGAGGTTTGCTTTCGGCCGTTGCAGAGTGGTTTGAGTTAGTCTGTTGTCGCGTGGTTATCTTTTGGCTATTGTCGTGAGGTTTGCTTTCGGCCGTTGCAGAGTGGTTTGAGTTAGTCTGTTGTCGCGTGGTTATCTTTTGGCTATTGTCGTGAGGTTTGCTTTCGGCCGTTGCCGAGTGGTTTGAGTTAGTCTGTTGTCGCGTGGTTATCTTTCGGCTATTGTCGTGAGGTTTGCTTTCGGCCGTTGCCGAGTGGTTTGAGTTAGTCTGTTGTCGCGTGGTTATCTTTCGGCTATTGTCGTGAGGTTTGCTTTCGGCCGTTGCAGAGTGGTTGAGTTCTGCCGTTGTCGAGTGGTTTGTGTTCGGCCATTGTCAAGTGGTTTGTGTTCGGCCATTGTCGAGTGGTTTGCGTCAAACCGTTATCGAGTGGTTCGCGTTCGACCGTTGCCGAGTGGTTTGAGTTCTGCCGGTGTCGAGTGGTTTGTGTTCGGCCATTGTCGAGTGGTTTGCGTCAAACCGTTATCGATAGGTTCGCGTTCGACCGTTGCCGAGTGGTTTGAGTTCTGCCGTTGTCGAGTGGTTTGTGTTCGGCCATTGTCGAGTGGTTTGCGTCAAACCGTTATCGAGTGGTTCGCGTTCGACCGTTGCCGAGTGGTTTGCGTTCTGCCGTTGTCTATTGGTTCGCGTTTGCGTTGGGGATTTGAGATCTGACCTCAAACAAAAAAAAATTGAGATGGGCGGCGCCAGGTGAAAAATAACGACAGGGCTTTTGAGACAAGTGTCGATCCAGATCAGACCATCTCCTTGTGCAATAGCCTCGGTGACGTAGTGGAAGAGCGTCTGCATGGGAGGTCTCGAGTTAGCTCACAGGCAACGACTTACCAAATACTTTAACAATGGTAGAAATGGCTGTCCTCATTGGCGCTCTTGGCTGCGAGGTTAGCATCACGATTGAATAGCTGGTGTCTGGATAAATGTACCTATATAGCTGGTAACATACCCAGAAAATGTCGTTATATAACTGAACTATTGCTAAAAGCACCATAAAACACAAAACAAATAATCGATCTCCTTGTACAAACATGCTAACGTATCCACGTAAATATGGTTTTGCAGATGTTTCTCGAAATCTACTACGATGATTTGGCGAAGAGTGTATATTCTGATCAAGCTGTACGGATGACCATGTTGATCAGGATCTACACTGATTGCACATTTGTCATAAGGTTTGTTTTTGCATAGCGCCGTGCATCTTCACATTTTGATGAAAGACCATCGATGTTGTAAAATCATTTGTATAAATCGAGCAGTACTGGGGATCAGATTGTAAATTTGTGTCAACAGTGTTCAGTGTAACAGATTACTTCATCACTTGTAGTCCCTCCCCAAAACGCAAGTTCGTCGCTTCCATCGGGGGGAAAAAGAGCTCTGTCACATACTCACGACGCTTTTGTTATCTCTGTGCCATTAGTTCAATATCATGCACGGACAATGAGATCCATTTTGTTGTCCCGCAGTTTGCTTTCTGTTCATGAATCAAAGAATTAGGTTTGGTATATAGTATATGTGTACGAACAATGCAGGCTGTAATTAGAATGTCATGCTTTGCAAGCTCATCTAAAATTGCATATATCCGTGTTTGTAGAGAAAATAGCTCTTTTGACGTGGCATGTCTCAAATGTTTTAAGTGACATAAACCAGACTTTCAATTCATTATTCAAATTCTAAATTTCTCCCAGAACCTTTCGAGACAATTCTAGTGCATTGTCACCCTTTATAGTGCACCCTTATTACTACTGTTGCATAACATGTTTCTTTTAGTTCATTATTCCAGTGTACATGCACATATGCCCTGATGGATCATAATTCCCGATGTATTATTTTGAGATCCATAAAGCGAGTTAGGGTCTCGTTACCTGTGTGAATTTCCAAGAACTCGTGCGAGATTGTGAATACGGAAAGTCTCATTAGCATCGTCACTGTCCGTCCGTCTATATAAAATATTGTTTGTAATGGGTTTTTTACGCCTCCTTCGACAAGTTTTCAGTTACAAACATGGCATTTATCGGCTAAAAAATCAGAGTTGCTGTTCCAGCGAGTCTGTCGTAGTGCTTACCCCCCCCCCCCCCCCCCCCCCCCCCCCCCCCCCAATCCTGGGCAAAAAGGAGGGAAAGGCTATATCGAGGGCTTGGCGTGAAACGGTTGTAACTAAAATTGGTCTAACAATGGAAATGTAGGTGCCATTGCTCGTTTTGAGCAATGGCACCTAAATTTGTATTGTTTACAAAGGGGTCAAAATTGCCCCTAAACCAGGGTTTTCAAAATAGCTTTTTAGTTAAAACCGTTTCACGCCAAGCCCTCGATATATTCGATGTTTAAAGTATTTTTGTATGACGCCTATATTATTTTAATATAGTCCAAGACGCATTGACTGACTAAACATAGAAGTCTAACACCGCTGGTTTTATTCCAGTATAACCTTTACCCCTTTCCCACATACAACAAATCTGCAGCAGACGACGTTGAAAACATATGTGCAATAATATGAACAATCTCAACTAATAACAGTTTGTTTATTAAACAGATCATCATGAGCAATTGCACCTTTGCCACAATGTTCTCAAAAGTCGTCTTCTGCAAGCGTCTACGTGTGTGAAAGGGTTAATAACGTCACAACTGAGAGTCAACCAGATCGCAAATCGCAAGGCACACGATAATGTGGTTAGACAAGATTCATGTGCGTTAGTTGGCACAAATGATCGGTGCTCCGTGAAAACCAAACTTAACGTAATAACTACATGTGTGGAAAACGACGTTACAAAAAGTCGTATGCTGCGTCTGCTTGTGAACAGTGAGTTATATTGTCAAATGGTTCACGTCGGGACATGTCCTGTGTTTTGTTCTTGTTATTATGATACACACATTTGTTTTGCTATTCGTTTACACAACGTCAGTTAAATCACGTTGACAGGTCACTTACAAATGCTCGTTGTGTTGATTAGAAGAACTTAGCTTTGCAATACCTTAGGAACGAACCTGGATCGTTTGGTCTCAAATTCCCAACACAAATCACTCGCTCGGGACGGGTTAATGTATCATGTATGGTCCAATTCCACCCACCTTACTTAGCGTTAACCCATTTCCTCATACAGACGCTTTCTGACGCCTCTGCAGCAGACGGATTCTTGAAAACATAGTGACAAAAGAAGAAATTGCTCAAAACGAGAAATTTCTCCTTTTGCCACAATGTTTTCCACTTTTAGTCATAGGTTATCCATTCAATTATAGAGATATTCCATTTGTTGACAACAAATGTTAAAAGTCGTCTGCTGCAGAATTGTCTTATGAGGGAAAGGGTTAAGTAATACATATTTCATCACAGCTGTTTCCCTAATAAAAATGCCAATGTTTAACAAGAATTGATAGTCAGCAAGATAACTATTTTTATTATACCTCACGTGACTTTTTAATGTTAAATTATCATATACTCATCATGGGCAATTTCTTACTGTCTGTTTTTGACCCGTTAACAGAATACTGTTACAAGGCACGCGCGTTAAAATGTTGGTTATGCACGTGCATGGCGTCATTTTAAGCAATAACGTCACCTTTTAGATGCGCGTGCCATATAACAGTATACTGTTAACCGGTATTGTGCATATGTGTTTGTTACATTATAGTAGATCTACCCATGTTCACCTCCCCTACAAAGGTACAGAATAAATTGAATAAATGTGTAATTTTGTTCGGTATAATAAAATAAATATTGCATGACTTCCAGTATGACAGTACGTATTGTCACACTGGAAGCCATACAAGATAACTATTTATGTCAACTTAGTCATTCTCTTAAAAAACATTACACCATTCTTGTATTTCTTAGCACTTAGTATAATTAATGTTGGTTGAATTGGAAACCTGTTATCGTAAGAAGGCTTATGAAAACGTTTCGTTTGGCCCTCAAGTCTAAAAGGTTTATTATTATACCTCAGTTAAAATTCTCTATGTAAATTTCCCATTCCCGATCAGTCAATAATGTTTATTATTATACCTCACGTGACTTTGTAATGTTAAATTCTCATGTACTCATCATGGGCAATTTCTTACTGTTTCATGCTAACAGTACGTTTTTGACCGGTTAACAGTATACTGTTACATGGCAGGCGCGTGAAAATGTTGGTTATGCACGTGCATGACGTCATTTCAAACAATAACGTCACCTTTTAGATGCGCGTGCCATGTAACAGTATACTGTTAACCGGTATATTCATATGTGTGTGTTACATTGTTGTAGATCTACCCATGTTCACCTCCCCTACAAAGGTACAGAATAAATTAAATAAACGTGTAATTTTGTTCGGTATAATAAAATAAATATTGCATGGCTTCCAGTGTGACAGTACATATTGTCAACATTCGGTAAAATACTGTTAACCTCGGCTTCGCCTCGGGTAACAGTATTTTCCTCACGTTGACAATATGTACTGTCACACTGGAAGCGATGCAATATTTATATAATAGTGCCCGGTAATAGTGACCGGCAAAATAATACCACATGCGCAACTTTGATGCGCTCACGGTTCGGCAAAAATAAAGCCTCAAAATCCGCGTTTTAAACTTCCGAAATTGTTTTTTCGGTATAATAAAATAAATATCACATTCCTGTGAGGGCGCTATTAAAAATTGTAAACCTTCGAAAAATAATGTTGACCTAGGCGTTGCCTCGGTCAACATTATTTTTCTCAGGTTGACAATTTTTAATAGTGCCATCACAGGAATGTGATATTTATATATTACTTCATGTTAAATCCATTCGTTTTAGCCTTGTCAATATGTTGATGCTTGTTTACAATATTCAATTCGAGAGTTTCTAAAATCACACTATAGTGTCTTCGTTTATATTTTGCTTAGACATTGTTTTCAATTGCGAAGAGTTTAAAATACCCCAAACTAGGTATTGGATACAAACGTGAAGGGTGTCTGTGATATAACAGAGCGTGAACTCCTGAAATATGGTTGATCGCATATTTTTATAGAAAATTTAGAAACGAATTGTCGCTCATGGAAATTGCTTCAAATTCAATTTACACTCCGACCTAGAAATTAATGGATTTTACGGATATAATGTGAGCTGATACCTAATAAAATGAACCATCGTGGAAACATTAAACATTATAGACCACCAATAGGTTTCTACTCTTGATCACCTCTCTGCAATGCGTCATCCACAGCCCCGTAAGCGACGCCTACGCGGGAGTTGTTAGTTCGAACTCCAGCTCGGCTTACATTCTTTCCGACGTTTTCCCAGACAAAATGGCTACTTTTCCATATAAATTATTCAGCCCATTGTTGGAAGACAAATTTGTGAGTAGGTCGTATAGACCTTTATCAGTTATCAGAAGGGATATTTACCAATCCGGGTCCCGAACTCACGAGCGACGTTTGTGTGACGTCACACACATTATAACTTAACACTTTCCCACATACAGCAAACATGCAGCACACAGCTTTGAAAACTTCTAAGATAATCAATGAAAAATGTCTACAAATCTTAAAATACACCACCACCATAAAAAACGTACAGTCATGATAATACTTATGATGACAACGACAAATCGTGATGATGATTATGATCAGAAAAGCCTTCTGGAGGATTTTCGCAAGGCGCCGTCGCTCATTTAATAATTATGGAATAGTTAAATGCATCGTATCTGTTGTCAGGGAGTTTAGGTTTAACATATTTGATTCAATATACGTTACATAATATATATACTTGTTATAAAAGTAAATGAATAGGATAATAAATACATGTGTTAAGTTGTTAACACTTTCCCTCATACGACAATTCTGCAGCAGACGACTTTGAACATATTTTGTCAACATATGGAAAATCTCTATAATTAAATGAATAACCTATGACTAAAGGTGGAAAACATTGTGGCAAAAGGAGAAATTGCTCGTTTTGAGCAATTTCTTCCTTTGTCACTATGTTTTCAAAAGCCGTCTGCTGCAGAGGCGTAAGAAAGCGTCTATATGAGGGAAATGGTCAATGAAGAATCAGGCCCGAATATTATCTTAATATTATAACGCTTTTTGTACATACATATATGTCGAACTGTAATGTTGTTAAATATATATATTTTTTTATTACAGCCTGTATTTCTATTTCTATATGATACTTTTAAACACCAGTCCGGCTGATCACTATACGAAATTCCTTCTCCTCTTACATAATATAATAGCAAATTTGTAATACGTAGTTAAATCAAAAGACGCCTACATCACGCACCGGGTCGAACGACCTAAATGCATGTACATACATAATTATTCCTCCCTTTCCCACATTCAAGAGATATGCAACAGACAGGTTTGAAAACAACCAAGCATCCATTTCGAAAGTCATAATACATGAAAGAATACTCATTGAATACAGTTGTGGCAAAAATAAAAAGAATTGTTCATCATGAAAACAATGTCACCTTTCGCCACAATGTTTTCAAACGTCGTTGTCAAATGCGTCTGGATGTGGAAAAGAGTTAAATGCTCACCGCCATACGTCTCTCCATTTCCGAAATTACCATGGGAATACGGATCAATTTTACGTTCTAAATCACAAGAGCTCGACGCAACAGTTAAAGTTGCCTTCTGGCCCATTTCTTCTTCCAGACTGTTACAGCGCTTAGTGACAATACGACATGATTAACTCAAACTGCCTCTGACGCGGCCCTGATTAATTTATCCGCAGCAATATGTTCAAGGGATAGTTCCATCTACCATGATTAATTTATAGGCGGCGATATGTTCGGGGGACAGATTCTGCCACCATCTATTACAACGCTGTTACACTTTTCTATGGCGAAACTACGAACGAATTTACCAAAAGATGTATGTCTTGTTTTATATAAGTTAATGGGTTGTTCCATTTGCATACGTTGGAGAGAAAGTAGCCACTGACGTTAGTCGACCAAAGGCTAAACCTTATCGTCGACATTACCAAGGTAGCGACCACAAACAGGTAAAACATAGAATATGAGGAATCATTTATTTTATCACTTAGGTTGCTATCCATTTTTCGATTCGAAACCACACGCGCAGGAATACAAAGGGTAAACGCAGCGTGTCAAATGACCGGCACCGGAAGCTTCCGCGGGTAAAGCAATCACACCGGAAATGGGAAATAGTCCGCGTCTGTTTAGACTTGTAAGGCCTGACAGCCTAAAATGAAATCGGTAAATGATGCCTTGTTGCGTTACGACGGTCCCCAGGCTATGTCATCCACTATGTACAGATGGTAAGAAAAGATATGTGCCACCGTCCGAGAAAATAGGTCTTATTATTCCGCTTAATCCTTGCAACTGGTATTACCCTAAATGTTTCATATTTTCTGTTTCATACAATGATGAAGTAGACTGTGCTACACATTAGTACATAATTGGCGAACAGTGTTGCTTGAATGCGTGCACTACGATAAGGGCCTGGTCCATATTGTTTAAGTTGAATATGGTCTGATTGATTGGGGTTTAACGACGCATTCAATCATCTATTATTCAGTCATATCACGTGTGTTGATTGATTTGCGTTTAAAGTCGTTTTTCAACATTTTTCAGTCATTTCATGGCGGTCAGTTCAACTATCCAATTGTTGTTCTGGCTTTCTCACACAAGTACTCCATACACAAAATGTTGTTCATGCAACGGGCTGCTTTTCCACATAGACAGTTAGCCAATTGGAGGAAGTCGAATGACAAGTTTCTCAATGATTTTTGTCCAACGTAAGAGAGAATGGCCAAGCTGTGGTTCGGAATTACAACCAATGAATTGACTTCCCGCGTTGCTACCGGGGCCAAACAGTCATCTTAATATATGGAATAAAGTTTGTGCAATCTGATACGTCGTAGTTCTTGTTAGGATTTGAAACAGGAACCATGGTTTAAGTCGACACCGGTTGACTTGAATGATTGTCCCCTTTCACAGAGATTACTTTATTTCATTTTATAAATGGATTTGAATTCCAAAAAAAAAAAGGTATCGATTATATGTTCTGTAACCTCTGCCTCGTCCCGCTCAAACGGCGTTTGAGCTGTTCTGCATTTGATTAACCCTTATCATTCTATAAACGACATTAAATCATACTTTATGGGTCATTGTGCGCCTTCATTTGTGCATATCGTGGTGCGCGGCTTTTACCTACATTTGTGTATGTCGTGGTGCACGTCTTTAACCTACATTTGTGTATGTCGTGTGCACGCCTTTGACCTACATTTGTGTATGTCGTGGTGCGCGGCTTTGACCTACATTTGTGTATGTCGTGGTGCGCGGCTTTGACCTACATATGTGTATGTCGTGGTGCACATCTTTGACCTACATTTGTGTATTTCGTGGTGCACGTATTTAACCTATAGTTGTGTATGTCGTGGTGCCCGACTTTAACCTACATTTGTGTATGTCGTGGTGCCCGACTTTAACCTACATGTGTGTATGTCGTTGTGCGCGGCTTTAACCTACATGTGTGTATGTCGTTGTGCGCGGCTTTAACCTACATGTGTGTATGTCGTGGTACGCGGCTTTAACCTACATTTGTGTATGTCGTGGTGCCCGGCTTTAACCTGCAGTTGTGTATGTCGTGGTGCCCGGCTTTAACCTACATTTGTGTATGTTGTGGTACGCGGCTTTAACCTACATTTGTGTATGTCGTGGTGCGCGGCTTTAACCTGCATTTGTGTATGTTGTGGTGTGCGGCTTTAACCTACATTTGTGTATGTTGTGGTACGCGGCTTTAACCTACATTTGTGTATGTCGTGGTGTGCGGCTTTAACCTACATGTGTGTATGTCGTGGTACGCGGCTTTAACCTACATTTGTGTATGTCGTGGTGTGCGGCTTTAACCTACATGTGTGTATGTCGTGGTGTGCGGCTTTAACCTACATGTGTGTATGTCGTGGTACGCGGCTTTAACCTACATGTGTGTATGTTGTGGTACGCGGCTTTAACCTACATTTGGGTATGTCGTGGTGTGCGGCTTTAACCTACATGTGTGTATGTCGTGGTACGCGGCTTTAACCTACATGTGTGTATGTCGTGGTACGCGGCTTTAACCTACATGTGTGTATGTCGTGGTACGCGGCTTTAACCTGCAGTTGTGTATGTCGTGGTGCGCGGCTTTAATCTACATTTGTGTATGTCGTTGTGCGCGGCTTTAACCTACATGTGTGTATGTCGTAAGCACGTCTTTAACCTATAGCTATGTATGTCGTGTGCACGTCTTTAACCTACATTTGTGTATTTGGTGGTGCACGTCTTTAACCTGCATTTGTGTTTGTCGTTTCGTGTGCATGTCTTTAACCTACAGTTGTGTATGTCGTGTGCACGGCTTTAACCTACATTTGCGAACATTAATGACCGTGATAAAGACTGTACCTTCGCGCAGTCTAGTCTTGGTACACATTGTTCACTATTCAGACATCCATATAATAGCCAATAATTTTGCAATGACATATAACAAGTAAAAATGGATAAGGCCAGTAGCAGAAATACAAAGGGACAAGGGTAAAAATAAGTTAATATTATCAAGGGAATTTGCTTATCTCCGTCACTGACAGTGTATCGAGTTAATGACTGATAACGGTGCATAAAACTTTTAAAATAATTGATTTTTACACAATAGCTCTAAACCATGATAAAAAGCGTTGATATTTTGAGCCGTCTCGCGAAAAAACAACAACATTATAGCCTCTGCGTAATTTATCGACCCAAATCAGCCTGCGCAGTCCGCGCAGACTGATCTGGGCCGACACATTCCGTCTCAGGGGGATAGAGGTATAGCGTAATAATTCCTGAAACAGAAAATCCACAGTAGGCGATAAGTGTCTATACGGGTAATCCTGCCCGGCATGCTTAGGCCGATCCGGGTCGATACTTTACGCAGAGTCCACAATGTTGTTTTCTCGTGGGACGGCTCTTTTGTTGTAATTGACGGACGCCATGTGTGTAAAACTACTGGAACCTTTCTGTGATTAAAATTGTTTTAATTGAGAGGCGCTCTGTCGAAACAGATCTAAACGCATTTGCAATCAATACATATCCAAATCAGCCTGCGCACCTGCGCAATATGATCTGCCTCTGCACTGCTCGCTTATCAGTCATACCATGATTCAAGAAACTTCTGTAAAGCAATATCCATTAGGATCATAAAGTATGAATGCGCAGGCAGGTTTTGATACCAAGGGTGTACTCATTACGTCAAGAATGGTCCTCTTGAAGCAACACATAACTTTTTGTATGAGGGACTTCGCACCGCGGGGGACAGATAAAATACTTAAACAAGATACCTAAAATAAATAAAGGACATATGTCGATGGTCACTCTGTCGGATGTTTTCAACATTATGATCTCAAAATGTATACCTTAGTAGCACAATTTGAAGACAACCGTTGTCAACTTTGACAATTAGAAGTACATTGTATTCTTTCAAGATAAAGTAGAAATATTATGAGAAAAAAAGTAATTGCTCATAGTAGGTTATATTAATTTAAATAGTTAATACATTTGAAAAGGAGTCTTGTTGCATCTGCAATCTGTGTCCGTTTACATTAAAAGTAGGGTCGCACCAGGGTCGTCCGCCACGGAAGCGATAGATACGGGTTCGAACTCGGTCGAGTCATTGCTTTCAAAATGGTTATCATGATTTGCCTGCTTGGTGCTCATGGTGCGGTGATAGTATTTCAATATGTCTGATACTTGAGTGTAGGAACAACGAATACAGGGTGCGGTGATAGTATGTCATTACGTCTGATACTTGAGTGTAGGGACAACAAATACAGGGTGCGGTGATAGTATGTCATTACGTCTGATACTTGAGTGTAGGGATAACAAATACAGGGTGCGGTGATAGTATGTCATTACGTCTGATACTTGAGTGTAGGGATAACAAATACAGGGTGCGGTGATAGTATGTCATTACGTCTGATACTTGAGTGTAGGGATAACAAATAAAGGGTGCGGTGATAGTATGTCATTACGTCTGATACTTGAGTGTAGGGATAACAAATAAAGGGTGCGGTGATAGTATGTCATTACGTCTGATACTTGAGTGTAGGGATAAAAAATACATGTAGTATTTCATTACGTTTGATACTTGAGTGTAGGGATAACAAATACATGATGTATTTCATTACGTTTGATACTTGAGTGTAGGGATAACAAATACATGTAGTATACGAAAACTGGTCATCGAAGGATATAAATAACATTAGACTGTTCATCCTCGGTACCCAGGCTATTCATAAAATATATCATATAGTTTATGAATAGCATGGGTACCGAGGATGGTGACAAGGTACACGATGGAATTTGTGAGAAGTTGAGGGTTCGCAACTCACCAGAATCACCGAAAAATCCTTTAAGAGTTATTCGTATAAAATTAGATATCTAGATCAGGCTATGGGAATATGCAGGCTGATCTAGATATATACTTGTCGGATGAACTATGTTGTACATTTGTTTGTTTTTTATCATATACGGGCTTATATAGCAAGAACGATCAAATAGCTGAAAATATGACTAGATAATAATCATGAAATATTCTGGTCAGATTTAATACGATTTTCTCTGCTCGTCAAGTGCAGGAGGTTGGTGTGACTTAAATACGAACGTGGAATAGAATATCCATAAGAAGAAAACAAATCTTTTTAGGATGTTATAACCAGATAATCATTTATGATCAATCTCAACACACCTCTGGTAAGAAACAATAAGTATTTGTTTGATGTTTGATGTAATCTGATTAGTATGACAATACATGGTATCTATGGTGCACGAAAGATACGATAACCAACAATAGAGCATGTGGGCTGTTAAATACATATTTATGATAGTGTTTGAAGGCAAAATATTTATCGAATCCATTAAGATAATTTACGCAAGTTTGGTTTCACCGGTTACCATTTGTTCTGTCCAGGTCGGGGATTTCGAAACCTAGTGTCCCGGGTTCGATCCCCAGTCGCGGCACCTCGGTCGTGGTGGAGTGCCCTTGGGCAAGGCACATTTTCTAGCCTAGTACTGGTTTGTTTACCCAGGGATCATGAATAAGTGAACTGTCGCCGTGATATAACTGAAATAATGTTGAAAGCGGCGTAAAACTCAAATAAATAAATAAATAAATCTTCTGTCCAGTTTTGTTTTACTATTTCAGCAGCTGTATAAGGCTGTTGAGCTGTATTGTTATTTTTCTTTGCCGCCATTTAACCTTCATCACTTTCTATATGGTGTCAACATATATTTTGTCATAATCGTTATTGCATACTTTAATTCGGTATTTGTTCACATTCGTTATTAGATACTGTTTTAACATTCGTTTATCACACTCGTTATTGCATACGTTTAGTCAGTTAGTTTATCACATTCGTTATTGCATACGTTTAGTCGTTAGTTTATCACATTCGTTATTGCTTATCACATTCGTTATTGCAAACGTTTAGTCAGTTAGTTTATCATAATCGTTATTGCATACCTTTAGTCGTATATTTGTCAAACTCGTTATTTCATACTTTTTGTATGTCGTAAGTTTGTAAAATTCTTTATTGCATACTTTTAGTCCGTATTTTGTCATCTTTATTATTCCAGTCGGTCTATCGTCAGGTAGGACAACAGTCAATCACACGCAATGATAGTAGACAGAGAAAAGTATCGATGTTTAACCCTTCCACATACCACAAATCTGCAGCAGATGACTTTGAGAACATTTAGAAAAAAATCATAAAATATTTATATAAATGAAAGTATGATCAGACATTGTTGCAAAAGGAGAAATTGCTCGAGCAATTCTTCTTTTGTCAGAATATTTTCAAAAGCCGTCTGCTGTAGAGGCGTTAGAAAGCATATGTGGAAAAGGGTTAAATGTCACAAATTCCCGAAGACTCGCTTTTCGTGTGACGCGGACCTCTTCATCCTCATTGACAGAGGTTTAAAACACATGAAGCATCGATTTCCTTCTCAGAGACCTCGGTGCGTTTTCTCAGAAGCGTTCACCTAAATTAATTATGCAAAAGCCCCCCAACACTGCACGTTATTTTACCATTATCTTACAAACGATAATCTCGCCCCAAAACTTACAAGACAATAGTTAAAGTTCACATGTCTTAAAGGTTCTATTTTGAAGTAATGGGGATACTTTGAAATAAAGAAACTGACAAGCGGTAATCATACTGATTTAACCGGTGCTCCGTGAAAACCGACATTAGCGTGATTTATACAACATGCGTAGAAAAAGAACCTGCATGCGCAGACATAGTAAAGGAACCAATTGAACATGGCTTTACATAAACCTTTTATGATTAATTGAGGAAGGATGCAGAGCCTGATCAGACTGCCTGGATGTCCTGGCCTATCTGGACAAAAGCTACACTGGCAGCTAAAATCTTACGAGGTCAATTACATTAACCAAACCGAAACTATTTTCCTGAACATAGGGCTTATTTGAGAGTTTTAAAACCACCAATGACTCCCGGTTGGGGATTCATACACAATGGTGGCTGTACATGGTATCCAACAGTAGAAGCGTACGAAGCTGCTAAAAAGCTAAACATGCTTTGAACAGTTTCTGTAATTGTTCCAAGAGTGGAAACCAATTGACACGATAATATCTCGGTAGTGTTACCATTGTTTGAACACCGAGACCCACGCCCCTTGTAATTGGTCCAATAATTGGGTGGCCACACGTCGTTATATGCAATTTGTCACGTGTCATCTAGCTATTGTGCAGATCGCAGCGTCGTCGGTCTCAGACAAAGGGCATAGCACTAGACTAATAGATGGGACATTAATAGGATTTCCCCATGTAGATGCATCGAACATGAGTTGCGCCAGAGACATATAAACACAGAGATAAGGTACTCTGGATTTTCAAGCAAAATCACGAATTTTTAAAAATATCCATAATATTGCGTAATATGATCCATGTATTGCAAGCGCTTTATAGAAAATGAAAAGCGTCTGACGTCCCGATTATTCATTCGGAATATCTTGTTTTACTTCGTAGGTTGTATACAATTTTAAAATACCCTGAATTCTAAGCGAAGTCTTATAATTTGTCCCACCTATGTTAATATGTCTCTGGTTGCGCTGCAAGAAAGGCAACGCATTGGATAGTTATGCGAAAAGTGTAGCCAAAGATATATGACCGTGCATTTTACGAATGCTATCTAGTCAAACTAATGATACAGACTGTTTGTTAAATGCTTTTGACAAACTTCTGTGACTTTGGACCAATGCAAGTAAATCTACCCTAAAACGTAGCAAATGTGATATATTTAACCTACATGTATGTGCCGTCTGTAACCAACTATGCCACCGGTACAGTCTGCAGTATCCGCGCCGTCTGACCAGACGCTATACCGTTTGCTGCACAACACAACAATTTCATTTCGATATTCCTAGATTTTGATATGGACTCGTTTAAATCCAAAGTTGGACAAGTCCACGTTAAAAATAACAGTTTCGATAGAATTTAGTTTCCAGCTGGTTTATTGAAATCACTAAACTACAGATTACCACTATTCGTTATAGGTAGATACGACTCTTTGTTTGGTATTAAAGATAAGGCAATTTTGAAAAACAATGGTTGACCCTCATACGACAATTCTGCAGCAAACGACTTTGAACATATTTTGTCAAAAAATAGAAAATCTCTATAAATGAATGGATAACCTATCACTAAAAGTGGAAAACATTGTGTCAAAAGGAGAAATTGCTCGTTTTGAGTAATTTCTTCTTTTGTCACTATGTTTTCAAAAGGCCGTATGCTGCAGAGGCGCCAGAAAGCGTCTATATGAGGGAAAGGGTTAATAGGATCTTTGGCTAAATTCACTGAAAAGAATTATACAAAATCGTTGAAATGCATCTTCTTGTGACAATGTGATAACATTAGTTGAAAAAAAAGATTGATTGTTTAGAATTTTAAAATTCTCTCTTCATGTGTATGTGTTTGTAAATGGCTCCTTACCGTCCTATTCCGTAAATTTAGCAAAATGTCAACTGAATACGGGAACGGGGTTACACTTTAGATGATGTATTGAGAATCGCAATAGCATGCCAAGTTCTATTAGATTGCAAACTGTTTTTCGAGATTTTGATGAAGTTTAATGGTGTATTTTAAATCATTCTAATTATTTTTTGTTTTATTCCATTGTCTTAACGCAGACGATCTGTCTCACTGAAACAGTTTAACCCTTTCCCACAAATCTGCAGCAGACTACTTTGAAAACTAGCATGCAAAAACATGGAAAATCTCTATAAACGAAAATGTAATTATTGAAAAAGATGAAATTGCAATTTATCCTTTTGTCACAATGTTTTCAAAAGTCGTCTGCTGCTGATGCGTCAGAATGCGTCCACAGGTGGGAAAGGATTAACCGCGTCAGTGCAGAAATCGCCTCATGCGGATGGTTTTCGCTCCAACTGCGGTCGTATTGATTCGGCTTTAGTGATAAATTACACGTATATGACGTCATTGATGCTTTCCCACAAACATTCGCTTTCTGACGTTTTTGCAGCAGACGAAGATTGAAAACATTGGGGCAAATGGAGAAATTGCTTATGATGAGCAATTTCTCCATTTTCCCATATATATTTTTTTTATCTTTATTCAATAATAATACTTTCACTTATAAAGATTTTCACATTTTTATTTAGTTTGTTTGTTCGTATGTATTGTGTTTTCAGACGTTTACAAAGCCGTCTGTTGCATATGTGTTGTTTATGGGAAAGGCGTAATAGAACAAATAAATAATCTACGATCTTTCCCTACGATTTAAATGGTTTGTTTACAGATACATAGTTTCCGGTACCACAGAACTTACCTCCCCTCGCGGACATTTTGATAGGCATATTGACTTATATATTAAAAAGAGGAAGATCAAATATAATGTTATCAAACATAAAAATGTGCATAAATCATTAAATCAAGAAGCGGATATAATCAGTTGCTTCAATGAGATGTGTTGACAAACTCAAATTACTCCCTGTTTTCTTAATTGTTACATAGTTTTGATAGTTTAATCTAATGCTGCCGCTCGTCATATTTGCCTATTAAAATGGCCGACTAGGGAGGTATTTGTTTAGTAGATCTACTTGGATGTATGCATTTCTGTCAGTATGCCAGTTTTGCATTGTTTCCAACCTCTTATCGAATACATGTACATCGTTAAACCTTTTCCACGAACAACACAACTGCAGCAGACCCTTTTCAAACATCTAGGCAAAGTTATTAAAATGTTCCCTAAATGCAACTGTAATTTTTGAATTGAGTTTAAATATTTTGGAACAGAAGAAATAGGTCATTCTAAGCATGTTCTCCTTTTGCAATAATTCTTTCGAGAGAGTTAAAACCAAAACGTTACACATACTTGTCTGACGAAAGGTCTTTAAATAAACTTAATTTCCGTTCAGTGCATGCCATTATTTGGACGATATACGTAAACCCCCAATATTACAACCGGTACCAGTGCGTTGGATGTAGCTACGATTCTTTTCAGTCCCATCGTGGTCCTGTGAAATAGTACAGTTTAATTGGTTTAAACGGTTAGAAATATGAGCACACCCTAGCTCTTGTCCAATCAAAGCAGTCCGTTTACTTCGTCACGGTTCGTCTGTGTACAGAATGGTATTACCCCTCAAACCATCGTTAACAAGGCCCTACAAGTTAGGCTTTTTCAATATAAAACCTAGAATCAATTTGCTCTTTTGAGACACTACAGAGGCACGTAATCGCCTGAACCGTCACTGCTTGTTAATGCGTCACCAACGATAATTCTAAAAGTAGAGTTCAGTGCGTCCCTAAACTTCGGAGTACAGTTGTAATCAATTGTACTCAAAAGTAAAAATTAAAAATACGTTATTTTCCCCTGATTCAGATGATATCTGGCGTGTTTTTAGCAGGAAACATTCTTTGATAACATTATGAGAAAAGGAGAAAGTGATTAAGTCGAGCAATTTCTTCTTTTTCCCAAACTGTCCTCAACTCGGTATCAAGACTATATTTCCCATTGTCCACGTGTTATTTACGCTCAGACCTATTTAATGGACGTTGTATGTTGGGATAGAAGATAATTGTGATGCTCTACAATATCGAGGGCTTGGCATGAAACGGTTGTAACTAAAATCGGTATTTTTTTACCAAGGTTAATCACCTCGCCATAAAGTCTTTATAAGCGTTAACTCATTTTTCTTGGTAAACAATGGACATTTAGGTGTCATTGCTCATTCTGAGCAATAGCACCTAAATTTGCATTGTTTACAAAGGGGTCAAAATTGCCCCTAAACCAGGGTTTTCAAAATAGGTTTTTAGTTATAACTGTTTCACGCCAAGCCCTCGATATGACCTTACCCCCAGCCAGGGGAATGGCTGAGTACCATTTTTCCTTGACGCCATGCTTTTTAAACCCTTGTTTTTAAGCATCATTTTAATTGAAGACATAATATCAAACCCACGTCTCTCGTGATTACAAAGTCTCGAAGCGAAATTCTCTGTCACGCGAGAAGTGAATTGATCCAGTTTAACAATGAAAAACAATCGCAAAGATTATTAAACATGTATACATGTGGGAAAAAAAACAGACTTTGAATCAATTTCTTTTAAGCCATTAGGCTCACCGACCTTCACGTTATATAAAGTTACGTTTTCAAACATTCTGAAGTATATGTTTTGATCGAACACACTGATTTACCCTTTCCCATATACACCTACAACTCTATTTCACACGACTTAAAAAACATTCAGTAAACAACGCGGAAAATAGATGTATATCAAAGTATGATGAATGTATTGGAGTTTAAATATTGTGGCAAAAGGTAAAAAAATCATTTCTAAAAATCGCCTGCTTTCACATACCACCAAAAACATTGGCATTGAATTTGATTTGATTTGATTTATTGGGGTTTAACGCTGTTTTTAACAATTTCTCAGATATATCACGGCGGCCAGTTCACCTGCTCATGCAGTTCCTGGTTTTCTCACACCAGTACTCCACACCATAATCTTCCCAAGCAACATTGGCATTGAAGTGGGGAAGATTAAATCTTTAAAAACTATTTTCAAAGACTTTGAAACATCGTTAGTAATGGTTGCACTCATTAACGTTCTGGATTGCGGGGTTAGCATTACGACTGACTGGCTGGTGTAAGGGTAAAGTGACCAGAAGTACTGGTAACTTACCCAGGAAACGCCGTGATTTAACTGGGGAAAAAAGGTTGAAAAGGGCGTAACACACCAAACAAAAAAATCAATAAATCTGATTGGCTAAACCAATGCAATTTAGTCAATCAGATATTATGTTTAGTTCAATTGTAAATACTCTTGTAATTTAGAAATTAGAATAAATAAAAAAAAAGGCTTAGTAAGTACGGGATAAAAAAAAACGAGAATTGTCAAACCGTATTTTAGTCTGGAATAAAGTGTTGCCCATAAATATATCGTCATACGGGTTTTACTCATACGACGACTTAATTCAATAAATATCTTTTTCCAAATGGTGTGTGTATGTGATAATACAAAAACAATGTCTGGCTGAAAGCAGAAACTTGATTCTTGCATGTCAAAAGATCATTTGCATTGTTAGTATTGGATTTGACTACAGTCAGAACACAAGCGACTCAATATACTTAATTAGACGTCAATACTCTCCCATTGTTTCCCTTTATTATTTATTGATCTATGGGTTTGATTGTGGAATTAAGTATCAGAACTGTAGTCATGTTTCTAAAATCCTGATTTGAGTCCAAATCACTGAAACGATACTTTAGAATACCAACAACATAGGGTTGATTATCAAAATCAGGGAACTATCCCGGAGAAAGACTAGTTTACTCTTCCACTGTTTCCCTTATTTTTTTTTTAATCGATCTATGAAACCTAGTTCCAGATTTGTAGTCGTTTTTCTAAAATCCTTATATGACTCTGAAACTCTATGCGGGCAATCAAAGGAACCATCTATCTGAGACGATTATTTTGAGTACCCACAACATAGAGTTTAGTTCTGAAATAATAGAGGTATTACGGGGATTACTCTCTAGTTAATTCTCCTTTGTCTGGACCCGCAATATATCTCAGTATTGTCTTGTTACCATCTCGGATGACTAATTTGTTATTCCATTTTAATTTACCAGTGTACTTCCGGTACGTTTATTATGACGTCAGTACATCAGTCCTTACACCACCATAGACATATCGAGTGTTAAGCGGTGGGTTTATCAAGCTATTTAACCCTTTCCCACCTACAAACGCATTTTGTCGCATCAGAAGCGAACGATTTTGTAGAAACCATTGTGGCAAAAGAAGAAATTGCCAAGGCATAATTATATATTTATTTGATGAGAAATGCTATATTTTGCATTCATATTTTAAAGTCGTCTGCAGTATACATTCTGTACGTGCAATATTTTTTTTAGAATAGTTGACGTGATCCTACCGTGGATCGAGTTAAGGTCTCCCGCTTTCACGGCGGAATCTATATGCAAAGGAACAGCCACACACATGTATAAAGCATCATATAGGAAAACATATTTTCAAAGAAAAATTATTTTTTCGTGTAATTCAGAATCATCAATGCTGGGAGAAAAAAACGTCAAATCGTTTAAAACGGAATTAAATTTATTGGAGAAATGAAATTCAAAATGTATTTGAATAGAAATATCATGAGCATTAGCCAATTTATAACACGTTCAAAGCGTTAAATGGGTTTAGATGACGAGGAGTAAAAGGGTCTTTGCCAAGAATTATATTTCTTGTGACTCCGTTACATATTATAGTGTTGGTACTTATAGCACTAATAGAGGGTTGGCAATCTAGTAATCCGTTTTTGGATACGAAAAACGACCACAATCTGGAACTATAGATTAAGTTCGTTGGGGTTTTGTTTGCAAAAGGTGGCTAAAGGGTGACCTAATCAGAACCAGAAATCGGACGTAATGGAAATACCTTCAGGCGCACGGATCTGGTGAGATGTGGGAGTAACTTTATTATGGCTTTAAATTTACTGTCAGCAAACTAAAAATAAACATCCCCCTAATTAGACTGCAATTGAGAGCTGCATCAAGAAAAACATCCCTCCCACATCAACCCTGTTCCCACATAAATAAACAAATGAGAAGCAGTGAATCTTCTTTGGGAGTATTTGATGACATATCCGAACTGCAAAACCGAGCAGGTACTTCATAGCAAATTACAGATTCTTGCCCTAACTAAATTATTGAGTGGTACAAATCGAGGGCTTGGCGTGAAACGGTTGTAACTAAAAACCTATTTTGAAAACCCTAGTTTAGGGGCCATTTTGACCATTTTGTAAACAATGCAAATTTAGGTGCCATTGATCAGAACGAGCAATGGCACCTAAATTTCCATTGTTTACCAAGAAAAAAAGATTTAAAGTTTATAAAGACATTATGGCGAGGTGATTAACCTTGGTAAAAAAAATACTAATTTTAGTTACAACCGTTTCACGCCAAGCCCTCGAAATAGTGTTTGTGTCCAAAATACTACATGTAGTTTACAGACCAGTAACGTGATATAAGTAAACGAATCATCGAGGTTTGATTGATTGTTTAATGTTTTACGCCGCTTTAAAACAACCTTTCAGTTATATCACGACATTTTCTAGGACGGTAACTAGTTGTACGTGTACTGGTCCATTTATCCTAACGCGAACCAGTCAATCGTATTGGCTAACACCGCAACACTGAGCGCCAAGGAGGGAAGGTACGGTGTTCCATTAGGGCCATATCGTAATATCGTTTGTTTTCGCGGTTTCGACCTAGGGTCGATAGTACGATAACGCGATGCGATAGTACGATAACGCGATGCGATAGTACGATAACGCGATGCGATAGAACGATAACGCGATGCGATAGTACGATAACGCGATGCGATAGTACGATAACGCGATGCGATAGTACGAAAGTCCGATGCGATAGTACGAGACCACGATGCGAGATTGCGATATTAATATCGCACTATCGCATCGCGTTATCGTACTATCGCATCGCGTTGTCGTACTATCGCATCGCGTTGTCGTACTATCGCATCGCGTTATCGTACTATCGACCCTAGGTCGAAACCGCGAAACAGCGATATTACGATATGTCCCTAATGGAACACCGTAGGAAGGCCATAGCTCCCATTTTTAACGAATTATTTTTTCTCAAAAAATAATACAGTTAACGCGATCGTTTTTTTTTCCGGAAGTCACGGTTAAACTACACTTCCGCTTAGAATACACATTCGCTGCACCTAAATAGTCCTAGTATTTTTTCGATATTAAAATGACTTCTACTTGTTATTTCAATACAGTGAAGTCATAATTATACTATCGAATCATCATAGATAATCAATTTTCTAGAAAATATCAAATTAACAGTACGCGCATATATATTTCATTTGTCGGCAGGTACGTATAAGGCACGAGTATGAATTTTAGTCGTATGCCCATTCACTAGAAGTCGACCCCACGCTGTATAGAACAATGTTAATCTCACAAATATGCCACTACGCAGAGCTAATTATAGATCATGGTTTACATACGCGCGCATTCAGTTAGCTTAATATATATGACAAAAGTAACGCTCATACGTTGTATCAAAGTACCGTGGTGTAATGCAGAGCGTGTAGAACTTCTAAGCATGGACTATTTATGGACGCGAGTTGGGGTCCCAATTGGAACTGTTCTTTTTTTTTTTTTTTAATTCTTATTTTATGCGATTTTTTAAACATTATAGATTTATAATAATTAATTCACTCACATGAAACATAGTTAGGATCCGCCCCTGGTGACGAAAACAAATCAAACTAACAATGTAAATCTCACAAATATGCCATGGGTGTTTTGACAGACTTTACGCAGAGCTCAGTGAAAGAGTTAGTGTGCATGTTAAACGCTCGCATCGCCGTTGAAATGCTACATTTACTAAAACTGTCAACTGATAAAAAAAATCTCTGGACAAAAATATTAATAATAATAAAATAGACTAAATTGTGCAATAGCATGATCAATTGCATTCATAAATTTGATTTTACAATACATGTTCAAAATAATTCGTTACCAGTACTTTCTGTACTTTGATTATAGTATGTCAATGATCGCGGGAGAGACACGTGATAACAAAGTTAATCACAACAGTCAAAAAGGAAATTCATATTTCGATTTCCCTCATATAGACGCTTTTTTACGCCTCTGCAGCAGACGGCTTTTTGAAAACATAGTGACAAAAGAAGAAATTGCTCAAAACGAGCAATTTCTTCTTTTGCCACTATGTTTACCACTTTAGGTCATAGGTTATCTATTCATTTGTAGAGATTTTGCATGTTTTGACAAGATATGTTCAAAGTTATCCGCTGCAGAATTGTCGTATGAGGGAAAGAATTGAGGATTTGTTTTTTTATTTTATTCTTTTATTTTTACCGAAAAAAAAAAAAAAAAAATAGTTTGATAGGCGTCGATATTTCTATTTCCATACAGGGACCAGTGGTTTGTAAAACGCATTTCGTTACATTATCTACGATGTATTTTTCTTTTACATTATCTCGCGCTATTAGACCTGTTTTAACCTCTTTGTATCAAAACATATGGAAGCTCTTGTGTGTATGAGTTGTGCTCTACTTTAACTTATCGTTTACGAATCGTGTTCACCCACAGATCAGAATTCGTGATTATATCGAGGGCTTGGCGTGAAACGGTTGTAACTAAAATTGATATTTTTTTACCAAGATAAATCGCCTCGCCATAATGTCTTTTATAAGCGTTAAATCATTTTTCTTGGTAAACTATGTAAATTTAGGTGCCATTGCTCGTTCTGAGCAATGGCATCTAAATTTGCATTGTTTACAAAGGGGTCAAAATTGCCCCTCAACCAGGGTTTTCAAAATAGGTTTTTAGTTACAACCGTTTCACGCCAAGCCCTCGATATCTGGTTCAACACCAGTCGCATATATATATATCGAGGGCTTGGCGTGAAACGGTTGTAACTAAAAACCTATTTTTAAAACCCTGGTTTAGGGGCAATTTTGACCCCTTTGTAAACAATGCAAATTTAGGTGCCATTGCTCAGAACGAGCAATGGCAACTAAATTTCCATTGTTTACCAAGAAAAATGATTTAACGCTTTTAAATACTTTATGGTGAGTTGATAAACCTTGGTAAAAAATACCAATTTTAGTTACAACTGTTTCACGCCAAGCCCTCGATATGCTACGTGGTGGTGGTCGCCAAATAGTCACAAAATCACATTAATATTTAAAAAACACGTTACAAATAAACAGTTGGTGTTCATAGAACACGGATATAGCACCACCACGCTCCCTTAACCCTTTCCCTTATACGACAATTATGCAGCAGACGATTTTGAACGTATTTTGTCAAAAACATAGAAAATCTCCATAATTGAATGGATAACCTATGACAAAAAGTGGAAAACATTGTGGCAAAAGGAGAAATTGTACGTTTTGTGCAATTTCTTCTTTTGTCACTATGTTTTCAAAAGGCCGTCTGCTGCAGAGGCGCCAGAAAGCGTCTACATGAGGGAAAGGGTTAATTAATACAAACATTTATGACATAGAAAGCAGTGGATGCGTAGGCTGATCAGACTATACAGCGTCTTTGGTGCTGAGGAATCCGGAGTAAGCATAACAACTGACTGGCTGGTGTCAGGAAACATGGACCAGTAGTAGCCTCCTGGTAACGTACCCAGGAAACGCCGTGATAAAACTAAACAATTGTTGAAGGCGTCGTAAACACCAAACAATAAACTCTACAGTGATTTTAAAAGAAGGCGGTGTTTTTGAAGCAACACGCCTCTTTACGTACATTGCTTGAAAAAGATCCCCGTATCGTTCGCACTATGTTAAGGCCTATTGAGTTTTTTGTTAATCGAAAGCGGCTGTCTTCACATCGGAAAATCTCTATCTATAAGAAGCATTATGGGATTTAATAATGCCTCTTAGAATGAATGCGAGTGCTTGAAAACCTAATTTCCTCATATCAAACAGAATTAACCCAAACTTAATGGCCGTGAAATTGAATCTTTCTGTTGACTATAGAGACGGATCTAGGGCCCGTCTTGTGTACATGACATTGGTACGGAGAGATAGCCAATTTGAGTAAAATATCGTAACGTATTTATTCGATTATCTCATGCGCTATATCAGGCAGTGGTCAAATTGGTGAAATGAGAGAGAACTGTAAATTGAAAACGTAAAACGAATGCTCTGTCGTTCTAGGGAATATATATTACGATCTTGTAATACACTATCTCTTGTCGATCTAACCTTGATTTCACTTAAGAGAGGATTGATTGTTGGATGTTTTACCTCGCTTTCAACAATCATATCGCGCCCTTTCCTCTGGTAAGTTACAAGTACTTCTGGTACATTATCCTGACACCAGCCAGTCAATCGTAATGCTAACTCCGCAACCCCGGGCGCCAAGGAGGACAGACATTACCATTTTTAAAGTCTTTGCTATGACCCGGTCGGGGATCGAACCAGCTACCTCCCGCACCGAGACGAACGCTCTGTCACTACACCACAGAGGCGGTTCACTTAAGAGAACAACAAGATGAGTCGGTGTGAAGCGGTACAATTTGGTAATTTTAAACAGCGTGGATTCGGATGAGCACGTACATCTTCTGTATTTTCAGAATGTACACAGGCTTCTTAACGCCATCCTCGGTACCCAGGCTATTTATAAAATATATGATACCCTGGGCAAATTTGCTAGCGCAGTTTTGTAAAGCATGCGCCACGATTTCCTCCATTACAACACTGTAATTTTAGTATCGCAAAAGGTTTGTGTCATGCGGCCAATCAAAAGGCTGCATTTAACCTGATAAATTATTCATGAGTACGAGATTTGTACAGACAATTTGCCCAGGGTATCATAAATTTTAGGAGTAGCCTGGGTACCGAGGATGATTAACGCGTGTATAAGTAAAATTTAAACAATGCAAACATTCACCAGGCTTTGCGAATGCACTCTAAAAACATACCACAGTTTATGTGATTGTGTTATCCGTGTATAATGAACTGTCGCATGATGAATACATTACAAGGTCAGTGTACATATATTAATACAGTGAGGGATTTTAATCTATATGGACAATAACAGTTGTACATAAGACAAACAGTTATCCAAAAATACTTGTGTTACCAAAATACCCGTCGAGTTATCGAAAAGTTGTTGATTGAATGTGTTTATTGAATCGCGTCTCGCGATTTATAGGCTCCTTGAACATCTGCGTACGATGAAGAGTTATGCATTCACTCAGTCTCGCCATAGTATTCGCTGTCCGCATTTATGTGAATCACCATTAGATACTCCTGTCACTGGCAGTGCAGCTTCACTTCTTCATGTTTAAAATGATTATGAATTCAAATTTTCCATCTGTCACTGTCTGTCTCTGTCTGTTTCTCTCTCTATGTAGCCCTGTCTCTGTCTCTGTCTGTTTCCTTCTTTATATATTTCTCTGTCTTTCACTCTCTTACTCCTCCATCTCTCTCTCTTTCTATCTCTCTCTCTTTCTATCTCTCTCTCTCTCTCTCTCTCCTCTCTCTCTCTCTCTCTCCTCTCTCTCTCTCTCTCTCTCTCTCTCTCTCTCTCTCTCTCTCTCTCTCTCTCTCTCCCTCTCATCTCTCTCTCTCTCTCTCTCTCTCTCTCTCTCTCTCTCTCTCTCCTCTCCTCTCTCTCTCTCTCTCTCTCTCTCTCTCTCTCTCTCTCTCTCTCTCTCTCTTGGTGGATTCCATATCGATTGATTATGTAACAGTGACCTCAACGAACTACTATTTCGCCTGTCTGGAGTTGTGCCTCTATACATAGTTTGATATCATTGCGCCACACTAATATTTTCTGAGAGTTTTTACACCAAAGGTCTAGAAAAGGAGATATAATGCAAGTTCTTTCGTCACAATATCTCTCACATTTGACGCATCTGCAGCAGACGACTGTTGCAAACATTGTGGTAAAAAGAGAATTTGCACATCATTAGCAATTTCTCCTTTTTTGACAATGGTTTCATGTCAATTAAAAAAATACTTTCATTGAAAGAAAGTTTTAATATATTGACCTCTAAGTCGTCCCACTGCAGATTTACTGCTTGGCCGGAAAGAGTAATATGTTGCATCATGGGAAGGTATGTTTGTGTGTTGTTTTACGCCGATTTCAACATTTTTTTTTCTATTTCAAATATCACGGCGTTTCAGCATTTGGCGAACAAAAACGTAGCAACTTAAAAAACTGAACGGTTTCGATTGTAAATAACACAGATTTGAGGAATTGACAATATTGCTTCTTTTTAAACAATTAAGTCTCATTTTCCCTAAAACTGTTTTCTTAAGTCGTCTACTTCGGAGACGTGAACTATCGTCAGTGTTAGGGACAGGCTTTACCTCATTCCAACGTGTAGACGCATTCTGTGTTAGGGACAGGCTTTACCTCATTCCCACGTGTAGACGCATTCTGTGTCAGGGACAGGGTTAACCTCATTCCCACGTGGAGACGCATTCTGTGTCAGGGACAGGGTTGACCTCATTCCCACGTGTAGACGCATTCTGTGTTAGGGACAGGCTTTACCTCATTCCCACGTGTAGACGCATTCTGTGTTAGGGACATGCTTTACCTCATTCCCACGTGTAGACGCATTCTGTGTCAGGGACAGGGTTAACCTCATTCCCACGTGTAGACGCATTCTGTGTCAGGGACAGGGTTAACCTCATTCCCACGTGTAGACGCATTCTGTGTCAGGGACAGGGTTGACCTCATTCCCACGTGTAGACGCATTCTGTGTTAGGGACAGGCTTTACCTCATTCCCACGTGTAGACGCATTCTGTGTCAGGGACAGTGTTAACCTCATTCCCACGTGTAGACGCATTCTGTGTCAGGGACAGGGTTAACCTCATTCCCACGTGTAGACGCATTCTGTGTCAGGGACAGGGTTAACCTCATTCCCACGTGTAGACGCATTCTGTGTCAGGGACAGGGTTGACCTCATTCCCACGTGTAGACGCATTCTGAGTCAGGGACAGGGTTTACCTCATTCCCACGTGCAGACGCATTCTGAGTCAGGGACATGGTTTACCTCATTCCCACGTGCTGACGCATTCTGTGTCAGGGACAGGGTTTACCTCATTCCCACGTGCAGACGCATTCTGAGTCAGGGACATGGTTTACCTCATTCCCACGTGCTGACGCATTCTGTGTCAGGGACATGGTTTACCTCATTCCCACGTGCTGACGCATTCTGTGTCAGGGACAGGGTTTACCTCATTCCCACGTGCAGACGCATTCTGAGTCAGGGACATGGTTTACCTCATTCCCACGTGCTGACGCATTCTGTGTCAGGGACATGGTTTACCTCATTCCCACGTGCTGACGCATTCTGTGTCAGGGACATGGTTTACCTCATTCCCACGTGCTGACGCATTCTGTGTCAGTGACAGGGTTTACCTCATTCCCACGTGCTGACGCATTCTGTGTCAGGGACAGGGTTTACCTCATTCCCACGTGCAGACGTATTCTGTGTCAGGGACAGGGTTTACCTCATTCCCAATTACAGACGCATTCTTTATCAGGGACATGGTTTACCTTATTCCCAGGTGCAGACGCATTCTGTGTCAGGGACAGGGTTTAACCTCATTCCCACGTGCTGAAGCATTCTGACGCCTTTGCAGCAGACGACTTTCGAACACATTGTGTCACACGGAGAAAACGCTCATAATGAGAGATTTCCTCTATTGCCACAGTGTTCGCAACTCTATTTAACAATACTACCTTTTTGTATAGAGATATTTCACATATTTGCTTAGATAGTTTAACTCTTTCAGCGCCGAATTGTTTAAAGTAAACTCTTCCATGTTCAAAATCGGGTGTGTCCATTTCTCAATTTATGAAAGTTTTGGACTATTTTGGTAACTTAAAGGCAAACAATGCTGATTTCATGTGAGACAGCTCGTTACGAGCTGACTCACTTGAATCTGCATTGTTTGCAAAAACCTCGATATTGCCTTTTGCACTGAAAGAGTTAAAGTCGTCTGTGGTAGATTGTCTGTAAGTGGGAAAGGGACGACACAGACTAATCGCAAGGTACACAATGGCTATGAAGTCGTATAAATGCTATTTTTTATGTGGTTATTGTAAGCGGATTCTAATTAAAACGTCGCTATCCCTGTCGAATACAATAGTTCTCGTATCAGGTTATCAATCAGACTTCTATCTATTCGCTGATTGAAAAACCTCTGTTTCACAGCAGAGCTTGAGAATAAATCGTATCTAATCTAATCCGCATGGCACGGCGAAAAGACCCGCCAAATAAACTAATCTAACAGTAGCAATCGGAACGACCTTTGTGATGATCGGTACACTTCAGCTTGTCACTGTAGGAATAGGCTGAACATTACTTAATACCTTCAGCGTTTTTTTCTTATTATAGTATTGTTGTGGCATGTACGATATTCGTAAATTATACATATACATGTTTGAAACTTTGCACATTGATAGCCGAATCAGTTTTATCCGGTACGTAGATTTGAGAGATAAGCACCTCAAATGCATTCCAAATTGTCGCTTGTCCTAGTATTTGTAGTAAGTAAAGCTATCATGACAAAACATATGAAAATAACAAAATTTTCCAGAAAATATAAACATTCTTCTATTGCAATAGACAAAAATATTGTAATAATTTCTCTTTTTGATAACGTTTTATCATTTTGATTAATATCTGTCTATTTGAAAAAACAAACTTAAAAAGCTTCAATTCAAAATTAAAAATACCTCGCTAATTTAAGCCAGTCATTATTTAAATTGCACGGACTGTTCAGTTTTCAAAACTATTTGCAACATTACTTTAAAGTTGAATTGCATATATATCTTCGATGTTTAATATGATACAAACTGTGGAATTTTTGACAATTTACTTTCTCCACGTCTTTTTAAAAAATGTAGTAATGGCTGCCCTCCTTGGCGCTCAGGGTTGCTTGGTTAGCATTACGACTGACTGGCTAGTGTCAATATAAATGAAGCAGTAGTGCTGGTAACTTATCCAGGAAACGCCTTGATATAACTGAAATATTGTTGAAAGCATAAAACAAATCAATCAATTCTCCGCGTGATGTTTCAACCAGGTAACAACTGTACAAGAGGAGTTGCTCATCCCTTTTATCTTCATTCCTTGTTTTATACATCTTAAGTTTAAAATACACCCAAACTCCACTTGTTCTGTAATAAAGGAATGAATTGCCCAGCAAGAGGAGATCTGACGAAACGGATTAGAACCATTTGACCTGCTACTCCCATCTTCCTCATGAATTATAAATGATTGTATGAATATCATTTGGTATCGTGTGGTTATTCTAGATAATATACAGCACGCGATGTTTGACAACACCATTTTCGCTCTTTGCTACGTACAGACGGACTTGACAGTCCCGAGCTATTTAACCAAGACATAAGAAATTGTCAGGGAGAGATACAGAATACCTAAAAGGATGCAAAATAAACGATAATAACGTATCATATTGGAAAATGACATGAAGGAATCAATATTATAATATCTAAGTTCGATAAATCCTCAGGGTTCGATCTCCCGACCGGGTCACACCAAATACTTTTAAAATGGTAGTAATGGGTGCCCTCTTTGGTGCGCAGGGTTTGTGGGTTTAGCGCTTGTGTCAGGGTAAATGGACCAGTAATACTGGTAACTTACCAAAAAAAACGCCAGGAATTTACTGAAACATTGTTGACAGCGTTGTTAAACACCAAACAATGATTCAATCAATCGGTTAGTTTTCATTTCAACATCTACGAATGGAAGACATGAACTATTTATTGGTTACCAATTCGAAGACATATCACAGGCGTCCGAATTTCTATTACTGCAAAGAATGCCACGTTAAAATACTCAAAAAGTCTCTCTATATTGTCTATACGTTTTTCTGCGGAAATTATAGCCCGAATCGAGCGAGGGGGTAAAATGCCGTTGCACACCTTGTCATTATATATATGGACGTATAGAGGGGCTATTTATAGTAACACGTGCGGGATTCCCCAAATTACCATTACGATCATTTTTATCAAAGCGTATAGACAATATAGAGAGACTTTTTGAGTATTTGAACGTGGTATTGTGTGATTTTTCGCATTTTTTGCTGTAATATAAATTCGGACGCCTGTGGACATATCAACGTATATATATATAAAAATATAACATCCAATGACACTTCTAAAACTAGATTAAATAACTTCCAACCATTTCCCAACCAACTTCCCTCATACAGATTTACGTTCAGGCCTACGTACAGCACACGACTTTTGAAAACATTGTGATAAAAGGAGAAATTGCTCACAATTTCTCCTGTTGTCACGATGCTTTAAACGCTATTCAATGAATAACCTTTATTTACAGAGATCTTCGATATCTTTCACATAATTGTTTAAAAACGTCTGCTGCAGAGTTGTTGTATGTTTGAAATAGTTAATGCCTAAAACAGTGTTGTGGTTGGGGAAAGCATTGGGTTGATATACTGAGTTCAAATATCATTGTGTTATGCGGATGATTAAGAAATAGGTCAAATTACGCTAAATACAGCCGCGGCCATGTTTATATTGCGCAAAATAGTCCCTAAAAAACCTTTGTTTTCGTAGAAATTAGTGATGAATGCATTGAATACATGACATTGAGTTTAAATTCGTTGTTAATATGTATAGGATGCACTTGAATTGATTCGATCATTTTTGGTAATTTGACCTTGTTTGAAAGTGAAAGTAAAGTATGTGAAATTTCGTCAAAAAATGACGGTGATTTCTTTCTTGCATAATACATGCCCCCCAATTATCTTTGGATTATTTTAAAGCTAAGGGGTAACTCATTTACATGATATGATATGTTCTACCTTTTAAACTCTAAGAAGGTGTGACAATTTAGGGTTGAAACTAGTTAAGAAGGAATTTATTTGGTGTAGTATGACCTATTACAAATAATATCCGCTTGTATATATCCTGATAACAGACTCGTCTGAACTTACACTGTTAAAAAATGCCTTTAGTAATCATTATGTATATGAAGGGAAAAACAGTTATAAGGACTCGATAGTATCAACCTGAACTTAGCATTTGATGAAAATATTCCCAAATCCGGTAACTGCATGTTTGTTTCTATAGGAATACCATAACATTGAGAAAAACACGAACCTTCTTCGCAAATAATCGTCGTGAATCAACGCGTGTCTCTGAAAATAAATCTCGTGACCAGATCAGAACCGCAATAACAAACAATAGTGTCCTGGGTATTTGTTTGAAGTGCAACAATTCTATAGAAATTCTTAGACGATGGTAACATTCCAATAGAGAGATATTCGACAGACGTTTCCCCTGTATCCATTGTGATTACATTATCTGGCGGGTTTTATCCGTAAGCTGTCCATAGTATTCAAATAACAGTGTGATTAGATTGACGCTTCGCGATCTCTTTTTCCAGCATGTCTTGTAGACGGTTCTTTGGGAATATGTTATGAGAAGTAGAACAAGTAGATCACAGTTCTAGAATAGGGAAAATTTTCATGTTTTTTAAATGCTAATTTGACACTTAAACCCTATGTTGTAGGTCTTCAAAAGAATCGTCTCAGTGAAACATAGGTTTTGGTTGAGTAATAAGAGAGATAGACAGGGAATTGCTTTTGGTCTTTAATACAGGTTTGACTGTATATATATATATATGTGTGAACCGCGTCTAGCGATTTAGGGTCTTTCGCTTTGACGAAGGAGCATTTAGTTATGTACAACATATCGAGGGCTTGGCGTGAAACGGTTGTAACTAAAATTGGTATTTCTTTGACCAAGGTTAATCACCTCGCCATGAAGTCTTTATAAGCGTTCAATCATTTTTCTTGGTTAACAATGGCACCTTAATTTGCATTGTATACACAGGGGTCTAAATTGCCCCTAAACGAGGGATTTCAAAATAGGTTTTTAGTTACAACCAGTTCACGCCAAGCTCTCGATATATGCGGACGATGAAGACTCTGGTTCGCTTGAATAGTTACTGTGCGCAGTTGCATTAAAGCCCAAAATCGCTTGACGCGTCTTGTAGATTATTATTATCATTCATCATGCGATTATTATCTTTTAAACAAACAGATCAGTTTGTTTGGGAGGTTCTATGACGTTTTATCATGACATTTTTACTACAAGCTTTAGATAACAAACAAATCACATGACACTATTATAGAAAACAAATGGATAAAAAATCCCAAATATTGTTCTCAGGTGACATTTAAATTAATATAGTGTTAGATATTTCTTTTAATGCAATCTTTAACAAGTTTAACTTCGTTGCATAATGTTAATTCGTTTTTACATTTGAGCAACTCGAGACATTTGAACATTCACGGCTTTATATAATTGTATGTTCCCAGACAGATGGGCATAAACATATGAAGTGAAAACAATCTTCAATGTAACACGTTCCCATTTTTGCTGTAGAAACAGTATGACGGTTACTTATCCGGTAACCAAATGAGTAGCTGTAATTAGTTCCTTTACCATCAATTTAAATAAGATTTTCTTTTATCAAGGAGACATTTACACTTAGGCTATATATCAATGATAACCAAGATCTCGGTCAGAAATGTCGTTTAAATACGCGTTTAGCAAGTTAAAATGATTGATTGATTTGGGTTTAACGCCGTTTTCAACACTTTGTGCAAGTCACATCACGGCAGCCAGTTCATCTAATCATGTGTTATGGTTTTCTCACATTAGTACAACGCACAACATACTTTCCAAGCAACTGGCTGCTTTTCAATTGGTGGAAGACGAATGACGCTTGTCACAATGACTTTTGGGGTTCAACTAAGGTGGTATTTGTGATAAGCTTTTTCCGAATACACTGTTAATGTATGTTGGTAGATTCTAAATAAATATCTCTATAAACAAAACAAGAAAGTAATATATTACGCTACACTATTAATGTTTGGTATTATCTTGTCAAAACGAGGCACAGAACTGGAATAAGACACTGACAATACAGCACATCACAAATTCAATCTGGTCCTGTCATTTAGTCCCTGGGCAGGCCGACGTCACACAGCGTGCTACACTATTGTTTTCGGTGAAGTGTTCTTGAAAGATATGTGAATGCCGAACGATTCAGCATGCGGTTACGATTAAATACGTGCTTGTGCTAAGTCAACAAGAGGGCATACGCGCACTTTGACATGTCTATGCAATATTCGCCTAATAGGCACGGATTATTCAAAACCCTTCTGACAATGATTGTATGTACATGTTTATATACGAAATCGTAATACATGCGTCATCACTGTGTGTGCATGTAAATATATTCATAATAGATGCGCCATTATTAAGTGTGAATGAATATATACATTCATATTATACTCGTATATGCTCCATAAGCATGTGTGCATATGTATATATTCACCTTGGTACGTATATGTTTTGACATAGTAAAAGCACACGTTTAGACACAACATGATTATGTGTACACTATATAATAAAGTATGGACACAATGTAAGAATGCGTGCACACACTATAATTAAATAGGGACACCATATAATTAAGGATGCACATCACTTTATAATTTGACTATATAATAAATCAAAGCGTCGATGGCACAGTAGTGGCGATCGTGCAAAAAATCCAGCAAATTAACAAGCAGTATCACGGTGTAGGCCTTGCGATTTTCAATATATATAGGCATATACGATAATGCTCGATCTCCAACTCAATTCGGCTACACTTTCAGCATTGATTGCTAATTGACGCTATAACGTGCAGACGTGTCTAACTTGTACACTGCATGAACTCGAGTCCTTTAAACATTTGTAAACTAGTCTTATCATCTAGACGCTTTCATATATTGCAACAACTACACAATAAAGCGTTTATAATATTGAGATTTAAGAACAATCGATAACCATTCTCGCGAGCTATTTATAGAACCTTTTAGAATTTCCAGACGTCTGCGGTGTTTTGAGTATCATGAGAGTTATAGAACGCGCAATGATATTTATTATCTGCCTAAACATGAAGAAAGATAATATTTACATAATTTAACTCTATGTAGATATTATCTCAATAAATCTCAAATCTAAATATCAATCCGGTACCAAAGTAGTACTGACATGATTATTATTAATCGTGTCTCTGCATCACGGATGGAACTATATATTTGGCGGTTAAACGGATATAGCTTAATTGGTTTGCAGTAAGGAATACCAAGTCAACGGGCTGTTCAAAACTGACTAATGTAAACAAAATTGTTGTTGTTATTTATGTTAGCATTGTGGCGATTGTCAAACCAATCGCCACAAAAAGTATATCTACATAAAATAGTAAAACATTATAAGTACAAAACCACATCACATAACGATAATCTGACATATTATAAATATAAGTACACAACCACGTGAATATAATACGTCACATAACGATAAACTGACATATTATAAATATGCTTCATCAACATGTAAAGAACTTGTTACATAATGTTATAAAAATCAAACATGATAAAGTAACATGACTACGAAAGACGGTGTCGGCGCTCCATTATAATACATTGCCTCCGTCGCGGTGTGGGATTCGGGGATAACGAATATACATTGCCACCGTCGTACTGTGGGATGCGGGGATAAACGAATGTACATTGCCTCCGTCGCGCTGTGGGAAGCGGGGATAACGATTATACATTGCCTCTGTCTTACTGTGGGATGCAGGGATAACGAATATACATTACCTCCGTCTTGCTGTGGGATGCGGGGATAACGAACATACATTGCCTCCGTCGCGCTGTGGGATGCAGGGATAACGAATACAAATTGTCTCCGTCTTGCTGTGGGATGCGGGGATAACGAACATACATTGCCTCCGTCGCGCTGTGGGATGCGGGGATAACGAACATTCATTGCCTCCGTCGCGCTGTGGGATGCAGGGATAACGAATAAAAATTGTCTCCGTCTTGCTGTGGGATGCGGGGATAACGAACATATATTGCCTCCGTCTTGCTGTGGGATGCGGGGATAACGAACATATATTGCCTCCGTCTTGCTGTGGGATGCGGGGATAACGAAGATACATTGCCTCCGTCTTGCTGTGGGATGCGGGGATAACGAACATATATTGCCTCCGTCTTGCTGTGGGATGCGGGGATAACGAACATATATTGCCTCCGTCTTGCTGTGGGATGCGGGGATAACGAACATATATTGCCTCCGTCTTGCTGTGGGATGCGGGGATAACGAACATATATTGCCTCCGTCTTGCTGTGGGATGCGGGGATAACGAACATACATTGCCTCCGTCTTGCTGTGGGATGCGGGGATAACAAATATGCATTGCCTCCGTCGCGCTGTGGGATATTGGGATAACGGACATACATTGCCTCCATCTTGCTGTGGGATACGGGGATAACGAATAGACATTGCCTCCATCTTGCTGTGGAGTACGGGTATAACGAATATGCATTAATGTCAGGATAAACATAAACCGTGGTAAAATTAAAATACCCAGGATATCCACGTACACCACCATTCTAATAAACAAATATATAGTTGTCACTAACATTATCACAGCGCATTTTGTATCTTTACTTGTCACACATGTTGTATGCGAAGGTTCGCAGAGATATCTGGATCTTCACTGGTCACAAAGACTCAACAATAGTAATAATGGATGCCCTCCTTTGCGCTCAGGATTGTGGCGTTTACGACTGACTGGATGACGTCAGGACAAATGGATCAGTATAACTAGTAACTTACCATGGAAACGCCGTAATATAACTGAAGAATTATTGATGGTGACTTAAAATACCAAGCAATCAATCAACCACTGGTCACAATGATATCTCGTTTTTATTTAGAGCGTGTCTCATATATAAGAAAAATAACTTTGACGAATAAATAGGAATGTGTTCAACTTTAATTAACTATAGGCGAAAGCAACCGGGCTAACGATTGGCTGACAAAATCATTTGGTCCTGCTCCGCTTCCGACGTTCAGTCAAGCGTAATTGAGTGTTGGGAGACGAACTTGTCAAAAATAGCCCTGAACAAAAATAGTAAAAATTTGTAAAACATGAACACCACGTAATTTGTTATAAGACACGTATATACATTTTAAAGGTAAAATATTTTTAAAAAATAATTTTATAAACATATATATTAACAGAAAGCAGGAGAAAAGTAAGAAAATGATACAAATAGATAATCAAAAGTAAAAAAAAAAGTAAACTATTGTAAAACATGAACTCAATATCTTTTTTATACGACACGTATAGGCATTTAAAAGGTAAACTATGTTTAAAAATAATTTATTTATTAAACATATATATTAAAAGCAAGCGGGAGGAAAGTAAAACAAAATGATACAAATAAATAATCAAAAGTCATAAATGGAAATAAATCCACATCGACGACGACAAATATAATAGGAAAAAAGGGTTGTTTGAACCATGCGACACTTGTAAAATATCAAACACCACAACCTCAGTCTGGTGTTGTCATTTGCTCCCACAGGGGGAATACCAACACGCAATATGTCTATATAGAATCGTGGAGATTCTAAAATACATATATATCTCATCTATCTAGTTTACAAATGTGAATGAACTCCACCAACAAAAACATATAACAGATGTGATATATATTTCGTTGCAATCTCATTAAAACCAGATCTTTTAAAACTCGCACGCTCGTATACGTACATAGAAGGTTCTTTGGTCTGATTTTAATGATTTTGATTTCATTAGAACAGACCATTAATCTGTTGTAAGGCCAACATTTTTTTATTATCTGTTTTACGAGATATTTTGTAAAAATATTCGGTCGATAAAAATAAAAATAAAAGTCTCTTTATTGAGCACACTACCAAAAAAATAAAAATAAACAAATAAAAAGGCAACATTTACTACAACTACATAATAGTGATAGAAAATGCAGTGTTATCATCTTACAAGATGAACGTTAGTATTCAAAATGCCTGTATTCTGCATGGCCTAACAGTTTTTGCATTGCAGAAGGGGGAGGGGTACCTCTCCCACCAACCCTGACAGACCATGATTATCTGCGTTTTCTCTCAAATATATTGTCAATTTTATTTTTGTTCAACTCAAATAATGAGGTCGACGAAAGATAAAAAAATAAAATGAACTCAAAACTGTTTTATTTTTATTTCATTTTTGGAAAAAATTGGCCAGGGATTCTCGTCAAACAGAAAATAAAAAAATGTTGGCCTAACTTGTAAAACAGTTAGATGGACGTTGGATGTTGGGATAGAAGATGAGTGTAATGCTCTATAATATCGAGGGCTTGGCATAAAATGGTTCTAACTGAAATCGGTATTATTTTTTTACCAAGGTTAATCATCTCGCCATAAAGTCTTTATAAGCGTTAAATCATTTTTCTTGGTAAACAATGGAAATTTAGGTGCCATTGCTCGTTCTGAGGGGTCAAAATTGCCCTTAAACCAGGGTTTTCAAAATAGGTTTTTAGTTACAACTGTTTCACGCCAAGCCCTCGATATGACCTGGCCCCAAATCCCCCAACATTACTTAGTGCTAAATAATACTTAAAGACTTAAGAGCGTATCGTTGGACATTCCATTTTCGTGAGCCTCCCTTTTTCGTGACGTCACTATTTTCGGGCTTATATCGCGTGACTTTGTCCTTGCAGCCGATTTGGAACTGTAAAATTATTTCCCAATGGCCAAAGTATTTGCTGACATATTTCAACAATAAAATGCATCTTAAACAGTTTTGTTACTTGTTGTCATGGGAGGAATAGCCAAAATACCCTTATTTTTTATATACCAAATTTAAAGAACAGTTTAAACCCCCAAAAAGTGGAAAAATCGGACATGAACATTTACCGTAAAAAGGGTCTTTTGTTGTTTACAAAATGGCAGCTAGGGTCATATGATTTGTTTGACCTAGTTGGGTCAATGCAATTTTTCATTGGATTTCACATTCCTAAAGGTGCTTACGCATAGAGATGTAAAATAACTAAAATATTCTAAATAATATCCCATTAGAAATATGGCAATTTTGAAATCTGTATTGATCTTTGTGATGATATAAATATAGGATGCTTACAAGGTACCAAATATCCATGCAAACCCTTTAGGTTGACAAAGTGGGATAAAAAATGAGAAAGGAAAATAAGCTTAACGAAGATTCAAAGTGGGGTAATTAAAACAAAAAAAGTTCATATTTAAATCAAGGATAATTTCAAATTAATTGGTTTAAACTATATAAAATGTTTAATTGCTTCAGTTTTTTAGTTTTCAATACGTTACGACCTATTGCCCCTTTTAAAAAAAAATTTGTTTGTGTGTTGCCTTTATGGAAACTGCAAAGTGCCAAAATTATGACGTCACGAAAATAGGACAACAATCTCGGCTTCGGACTTGTTGAACACATGTGTATTCAAGATTATTTTTTTTGTGAATTATTAGTTTTCAAAGGATTTTTTGCTCGAAACTTGGAGGAAATAAATAAATTTCAGATAAGACATGAAATTTCGTATCATTCACTAAGCCTTCTGCATATTTTGTCTTTGAAGCCTTACACTCACGAATTACGGATGCTCGAGGATATTGTATCATTTTTGATTCCCTAATAACAAGGCAACATATTTTATTTCTAATACAAGTATTGTTAGCCACCAAGGAAATTACTTATGTCAACCAAGTCAGTTACTTAAATACATTCCACAATTCATGTTTTACAAAATATTAGCGAAACAAAAATTATTAAATACGATCTTAAGTATTTAAGTATTACTTAGCGCCAAGTAAGGTTGGTGGAATTTGACCCTGTATATAATATATAGACATTTGTTCTAAGTTTGTAATTGATTCATGAACAAAACCACATTAAACCATGAACAAATACATGGTACGAAACAACCTACAGTAATCCATGAACGTCATGATAAAGTATATGAACAGTACTCTGCAAACAATGAACCTTATTATATTTGCGACCAGTGTCTTATAAAGTTATGCACTGTTTGTCAGTTAGTGGTAGATGGTTCCAAGAAAGGGGTCATGTATTATGCAAAAAAACGAAACCACTCCGCGAAGATAGTTCCCGTTATTTTGCACACGATCTGGCTATGCCAAAACTTTTTTTTTTTTACATAATGTATTTTCACTAACAATAAAAGGTAAAAATACAAAAACAATGATCAAATCAAACAGTTCCAGAGCATCATTTAAATATGTATAAGGTCCCCGTGACTAGGAGACACCTCAATAAGAATGGCAGCCACAGTCTGACCCTTGCTTGAACCGTAAGAGCCGGCTGTATGGGTCTGAATGATTGGGGCCAATACAACTCTTGAACTCAAGCAGTTGGCGTGGTATTGATATAGGACCAGTAACATATTTCCTGTTAACAAAATCAAAGAATGAATTTTCTGTCCGCCGCGATATGACTTTGGCTGTTGAAAGTGGTGCAAAGCCCAAAACAAGCAAATCAAAATTTAATATCTACAATGAATTTCAACTCATTGTCGCATAAAGTCTATCTTCTCTTGGTGAAGGTGTACAACCAGCGACGTAGATAAGATACTACGTACCTGGTACAACCATTTATAGGCAAACACCTTCTGGCACTATTTAATCAGTCTATCCACAGGTGTATCTGAAAAACTTTGACCCGAGAGGTTCGGATCAGGTGAATACTGTCAAGTTATACTAAACAGGAAAGAGCTCTCTATGAACTCTGAATGATTCAATTAGCAATTGTGTTCTGTTTATCTGCGGCACTGACACGCTGTACACGCCACACATCCGTCAGGTTTTTCCAGAGAGAATCACATTCACAACTATGTCACGTATGACAATTATAGTGTCACGTCTGAACTCGTTAATACTTGACATAAACCCTTACACGACGTTGCAAACTCTTGCCAATTTTTTGTTAAATTACAATGTAATAGGTTCTTTTTTTCTTATTTCAATAAGAAAATAAATATATGTCAGGATTGAACCTTAGAGAAACTACTTTTATCTAACTTTATTTGTTATTGGTGGTCAGAAATATTGGATCAGTAGTACTGTACTGGTAACTTACCAAGGAAACGCCGTGTTATAACTAAAAACATGTTGAAAGCGGCGCAAAAATGAAGGTTTAGCCCTTTCAGCGCCGAGTTGTTTATAGTAGTCTTTTCCATGTTCAAACTCGGACGACTCTATTTTCATGTTATAGGATTTTTGGAATATTTTTATAACTCACAGCCAAACAATGCAGATTTCAGGTGAGACAGCTCGTTACGTTATTTTAGTATATTTATCCTGACGTCTGTCTGCTAATCAATCGAAAAACCAACCCCACCACTGAACGCTAAAGGGACAGACATTTTAAAGACGTTGATATGACCCGTCCTGGATTGAATCCGCTTCTTCCCATGGTTCCACATATTCCTTTGTAGCGGTCTGTGACACTCCCGGTAAAGTATAATGTACTTGAACTGAAATAAACTTGATTCGAGTTTCACAAAGGTCCAGATAAGGAGGGGGTATTCAGCTCTTTTTCACACAATTTATTTCTTATTTTTTAAAGCAAACGCTATGTTGTGGGTACTCAAAAGAATCGTCTCACTGAGACGATTCTTTTGAGCACCCACAACATAGGGTTAGGGGGTCAAATATGGATTTTAGAGCATGCAAAACGCCCCGTATCTAGAGCTGTGAGCTACTTCAGGACAAAAAAAGAGATAACTTGCTGTTCGCGGAAGTCCCCGTTATAAGGTTGACATGGAAATTGATTGAAGTCGATAATTAACGCTTTCCCCCCACTCACAACAAATCAGCGGCAGACGACTTTAAAAGGCATGTTGACAAACAATATTGATTTTTCTTTGTAAAAGAAAGTAGAAGAATTGGAACCGAGTTGAGCATTTTGTGGCTAAAGAAGAAATTGCTCAAGTTTAGCAATTTCTCCTTCTGCCACTATGTGTGTCACTAGTCGATTGGTGCAATCACATCATTGTGCTTCTGTAAATAGGAAAAGGTTTAACTCTTTCGCTGCCAAATGCAATTTAAGACTTTTTCAAACAATGAAGATTCAGGTGAGACAGCTCGTAAAGAGCTGTCTCTCCTGAAATCTGCATTGTTTGCCACTTAGTCATTTAAAATTTTTTACCAAATTTCCTGTTGGACGAAAAATGGAGGAGTCCAAATTTCGACATGGAAGAGTCGACTTTGTGTAATTCTGCAGAGAAAGGGTTAACCCGAGTCCTGGGGCCGATGCATGACATCGTCCAATGGTGTGTGGACGTGAAATACATTTTGATTTAATCCTCTCTCCACTGACAAACAGGGAAATATAGCGACTTTTGCAGGCGAGATTTGAGAGCAGATTGGGGGATGAGAGAATTGCTCACGATAAGCAAATTTTTTTTTTTCTCAAAGTGTTTTCTTCTCAGATAATATCTCATTTTGTCGACTCTTTCTAAAATAAAATGTTTACACGTTGTGTTTCTTCTTCCTGAAGTGTTTTTGGAGCGGACGACTCTTTAAATATCAATCCTAGAGTTCGTCAGTTCTAATAGTGAGCAATTTATTGTATAAATACTAAACAAAGTTTCAAAATAAGTATATGCTCATTATGAGCAATTTACCCTTTTGTCTTAAAGTTTTCACAAGTCGTCTTGTGAAATGCACCCAAATGCATCTGCATGTGTGAAAATGTCAACCCTTTACCTCATACGACAATTCTGCAGCAGACGACTTTGAACAAATTTTGTCAAAAAATAGAAAATCTCTATAATTGAATGGATAACCTATGACTAAAAGTGGAAAACATTGCGGCAAAAGGAGAAATTGCTCGTTTTGAGCAATTTTTTCTTTTGTCACTATGTTTTCAAAAAGCCGTCTGCTGCAGAGAAAGCGTCTTTATGAGGGGAAAGGGTTAACCTATTTCAGTATAAACACATCATCCGTCCTTTGTTGTTGTTGTTTCTGGAGGTTATCAAGAGGCGAACGATTCGATTAATGAAAACATGATAGCTCATTAAGCATTTCGATGATCATGGGGGAATTACAGTTAGCCTTATTAGACAGAGATATTTGTGTGGACTAGGTCGCACGAAAACGATTGATTGATTGGGGTTTAACGCCGTTTTTAACAATTTCTCAGTCATATCACGGCGGCCAGTTCACCTACACATGTGTTTCCTGGTTTTCTCACACCAGTACTCAACACAACAATCTTCCCAAGCAACTGGCTGCTTTTCCACATAGACAGAGACCATTGGTTGGAAGACGAGTGACGCATGTCGCAATGACTTTTGTCAAACGTCGGAAAGAAAGTTGGCCGAGCCGTGATTCGAACTCACAACCCCTGGATTGACAGCCCGCGTCGTTACCGGCTGAGCTACCGGGACTCGACGCACGAAAACGAACCATTAACCCCTACTCCACATACAGATTCAAATTCGACGCAGTTACAGCAGACGAATTGTGAAAACATTGTTGCAAAAGGAGAACATATTCATATTCATAATGAGAACTTTCTCATTGTCCACAATGTTTTCAATTCTTTTTTAATAACGATGCTTCCATTACTAAAGCCGAGCACCGGTAGCTCAGTCGGTAGCGACGCGGGCTGTCAATCCAGGGGGTGGTGTGAGTTCGTATCCCGGCTCGGCCAACTTTCTTTCCGACGATTGACAAAAGTCAATGCGGCATGCGTCATTCGTCTTCCACCAATGGGCTAAGTCCATGTGGAAAATCGGCCAGTTGCTTGGAAAGATTGTTGTGTGGAGTACTGGTGTGAGAAAACCAGGAAATGCATGAGTAGGTGAACTTGCCGCCGTGATATAACTGAGAAATTGTTAAAAACGAGGTTAAACCCCAATCAATCAATCAATCCATTACTAAAGATTGGTTCAGTTGTCTGTTGCTGATTTGTTGTTTGGAGAGAAGGTTTAAGAATTTATATCAGTCGCTCTTCTAAATGTTTTGTTTCAGTGGTATTTACGACGCTTTCAACAGTTTTTCAGTTTATATCATTTCGTTTCCAGTGGGTAAATAACTAGTCCTATCATTTAAGTGTATTATTACTTTTGGTTTTTACACATGCATACCCAGTTTATTTAGCGTACGACCTTTGAAAAGGATGTTTTCAATCTCGAATCAATTATTCAGCTTCGATTTATGAGAACTTGCTCATTGTCCACAATGTTTTCAACTCTTTTTTTAATAATGATGCTTCCATTAATAAAGATTGGTTCAGTTGTCAAAAGATGGAAAATCTCTATAATTAAATGGATAACCTACAACTAAAAGCGGAAAACATTGTGGCAAAAGGAGAAATTGCAATTTCTTCTTTTGTCACTATGTTTTCAAAAAGCCATCTGCTGCAGAGGCGTCAGAAAGCGTCTATATGGGGGAAAGGGTTAAAGTATGTTTTATTGAGGGTTTGGGCCGTTTTTAATTCATGATCCCTTACCTAACAAACCAGCACAACAATGAATGTCAGAGCACTTGCCATGCCCATGGACACTCCGCAATAACAGAGGATCCGGAACCGAGACGCCTGGTTCAAAATGCCCGACGCGTCGATCATGGTGGAGTGCCCTTCAGCAAGTCACATTTCCTAGTCCAGGAATCACGGTTAATTAATTTGTCGCCGTGATATAACTGAAATAATCGCGTAAAACATAAATAAATCAAAACAAAATCTAGATGATATTATTGAAAATATTGCGGGAAAAGGAGAAGAGATGTGTGTATGTATCCGTTGACAGTATCGTCAGAATTCTGAGAGCAAAAGAAGGAAGTTAATACTAACAAGGCTATTTCTATAGAATTGTCTAGGCTCAGGTGGTACAGATAATTATAATGTCATAAAACCAATTAGAAAGGGGAAAAAACCCATCTTATTCATTTTCAATCTCGCTTCAAGACTAACTTTCTCTTTTTCTGCTAAGGTTTAATTTCATCCATAACTACATCTCGATGTACCGTTGTTCCTTAACTTTTTATAATCTCAGCTGGTGGTGTAGTGGTAGGTCGTGGGTTTCATCCCCGGCCGTTTCATACCAAAAACTTTAAACATTGCTATAATTGCTGCCCTTTTTGGGGCTCAGGGTTGGGGGTGGGGGGTCGGGTCGCACGCTGTGGTTTTAAACACCAAACAATCAATCATGTTATCATCATAGTAGATTGTTATGCAATTTTTAACCCGTTTTCCTGATTTGATAGATAAAGAGCTGTCTGTATTCGGGGACAAAATATACGATAATGAAACATTTCAGGAACTTAAATTTATATGTTTTATATTAAACGCTGAAAACATTGATACGAAAGCAGAATCTGGTCATTTCGAGCATTTTCTACCTTTCTAACCATATTAGAATAATTCTATGTCAAGAAAAATGTCATGGAATACATATGAGCCGTTCCACGAGAAAACCAACATTATTGACTCCGCGTAAAGTATCGACCCGGATCAGCCTAAGCATGCCGCGCATGCTAACCCGGACAGACACTTTTCGCCTTCTGTGGATTTTCTGTTAAATCATTACTTTACACCTCTATCCACCTGAGACGGAATGTGTCGGCCCGGATTAGCCTGCGCGGACTGCGCAGGCTGATCTGGGTCGATACATTTCGCAGATCCAATGATGTTGGTTTTCTCGTGGAACGTCTTATATGAATTATACATAGACAGGTGTTATGATTTAACATATACGCTGGACCAAAGAATATTTGCGTGCATACCGGTACATTCTACAGTATAGTGAACTCACACGAGGTCTCATAAAAAGGAATTCGCTGTCTTGTCTTATTTAATAGCAATCGTTTCATTCCTCCCTGGCTGTGTTGAAGTACCGCTACAATAGGGCCGCAAAATTGAATTGATTTTGATTCGACTAAAACTTCCGTGAATGAATGACAAGTCATTTACTTTTCAACACTTGTTTGTGCTAACTTCGGTATCTCTTTCGAGCTGTTATTGTCCATCAGAGACCCGGAATTTCGCAGCTTTTGTAAATTGGATTCAATTTTTCGACACCCTTGCAATGGTTATGACATTGTCTGTACTTTTGTAAAACCATTTGCATAAGATACAAATAACTTTGATCAGAATTTAACGAACACACTTAGAAGATGTAAAACGTCAAAGACTACTTTTACCAGTGAATATTGACCATTTCCCCAAAGAGTTTTAAAGAGTATAGAACGTATTATGACCATGACGTTTGAGGGAATATCCTAATAGCCATAATAAATGCATGAATTAACATATAAAATACGTTTATATGTCTTTGGATAAATGCATCAACATTTTGAAAAAAAAAGAAAAAAAATTCTGCCAACTGAACTTGAAATCAGACAAGCGGTTGCAGAGGAATAACGTTTAGATTTGTCATTTTACCATTTTTCTGAACTAATTAATATCCCTTGAACAATTTATGTAGATGGTTAATTAAAGAACGTGTTTTGCCAAACTATCTTGACATAAGACATGCAGTTTAAGAGGAAAATTGTAATTTTACTCCCTTTCTGATACTTTTTGGCAGCATTGATCTTAAACCACTCTGGAAAGGGCAACATAATGTTTTGTTTAAGCCAAATTATCTTGAAACAAGACCCCACACTCTGATAATGCCTTTCAACATTGGTTTTTATTTAATAAATATGACTTGAATAAGTGTATGGATGGTCACATAAGGAAAATTAATGCAACAGTGTTATAACTTTGAAATTATACCTGCATTTTCCGTTTCTCATGCCACATGCTTCTCATGCCACATGCTGATAATATCTTTCAACCAATCAATATGATTTGAATATTTTTAGGGTTACATAAATAACTTTCCTGCCAAATTATACAGAAATACCAGAATACCTAAACATTGTGTCACTTTACTTCTGTTCTGATGGGGTAGTTTCCAGAATTCAACACCGAATTTATTCCTTTGAACATTTTGAAAGAGGACACCAAATCAATATTTCTGTGCAGTTCAGTTAAAATTGGTCAAGTAGTTTAAAAGCAGCCGTTGCTTAAATAAATAGTTGCTGGTGGATATTGCATGATGTATTGAGACAAAAGCTGTGCTGATATTGATTAAATTGTATGTATTTAGCTACAGTGTAATTTTTTCCCCACTGAGATTTGAACTCAGAACTCCTGGCTAGGCCAGGTGTTTTACCAGTTAAAACTATAAGGTCTCAAAATGTAGCTAAACACCTTTAATTTACATCAAGATTGTCCTCAAAGATCACACATTTGGTAAATGCCTCATGTTCTTTACCAAAGAAAGGAATTCCTAATAAATCAGAGCTTGTAAAAGTTTAATTGTAATTTAATCAAGAGCGCCAAATGTCACAAAATACACCTGTCCTGTTTTTTTGAGACCAAGTATAGTGATAATTGGTTGTACGTCAGGCAAATTTAGAGAGCGGACACTGTTAGTACAATTTTGGCCATTCTGAGGGACATAAGTGTGTATTGACTAAGATAACATGGTAAGTTATTGAACCTGACCAAGATATTCTGCCCATCAACATATTGTCTAAATTTGGTGATGATCGGATAAAGGCTTCACAAGTTATTTAGCTGACAAGACCAATTTTAGGTCATTTCTATAATTAAAGGGCAATAACTCTTGATTGACTAAAGCGATATGGCTAGTTATCAAACTTGTCCGAGATATTATGCCAATACACATTCTGACAAAATTTGGTGTTGATTGGTCAACTGACAAGACAAATTTTACGTAATTTCTATAATTAAAGAGCAATAACTCTCGATTGACTAAGGCGATATGGCTAGTTATCGAACTTGTCTGAGATATTATGCCAATCAGGGGTGGCAAAATCCATTGTCCGTATTGCCCAGCTTGTCCCAGAGCATGTGCGGTCAAGTGACATTTTGTAGGGATTTACTATATAACAATCATACGGATAAGTGCAAAATAGCATTTTGAAAAAACGGATAAGTAAGTCAAAATCATTTTTCGCCAGCCCTGCCAATACACATTCTGATCAAATTTGGTGATGATAAAACAAAGGCTTCTAAAGTTATTGAGCTGACAAGACCAATTTTAGGTAATTTCTATAAATAAAGGGCAATAACTCTCGATTGACTAGAGCGATATGGCTAGTTATCGAACTTGTCCGAGATATTATGCCAATACACTATCTGACCAAAATTGGTGATGATTGGACAAAGGCTTCTAAAGTTATTGAGCTGACAAGACCAATTTAGGTAATTTCTATAAGTAAAGGGCGATAACTCACGATTGACTTAAGCGATATGGTTAGTTATCAAACATGTACGAGATATTATACTAATAGTAATACACATTCTGACCAAATTTGATGATGATTGGACGAAGGCTTTTTAAGTTATTGAGCTGACAACATACTGGACGCCGCCGGCCAGCCCGCCTGTACGCCGCAGGTAAAACTATAATACGTTCCGTTAAAAAAAAAGGGCGTATAAAAACCTAACAAATTATGTTTTTTTAAACATTGAATTGTTATCTTACAACACTATAATATTCTTATTACTGATTAGACTTATGCAACCATGTCCCTTATATCATCTCATGTATTTGCTATGTAAAACATGAGTATAAGAAGTTTTTCAAATGCATTTACCAGTAGAATAAGCCATGTTTTTCATGGATTAAAATAATTTAATCAATATTTGTAGAGGATGAACAATTAGGCCAAATTATTTTTAAATCAGCCCAGTTTTTTCAAAACAAATGCATTTCCATTGCAAAGAGGATCAGCATTAAGGAACATTCTTATGAAGGTGGATTGCAATGGACAAAGTTGTACAGAAGGAGACATTGCTTAACACTTTCCCACTTGTATATGACGTTTGAAATCACTGTGGCAAATGGAGATAACGCTCATAGTGAATATTTCATCCTTTTGCAAGTTTAGCTTTTATCCAAAGAGATTTTCAATATTTTGGTCTAGCTTTTTCTAATGTTGTCTGTGGGAAAGGGATATGAGGATGGAAAGAAAGTTCAGAACAAGCTTTAGACCCAAGTTTGAAAGAAACAAACAATTTAAGTTTAACCCTTTCCCTCATATGGACGTTTTCTGACGCCTCTGCAGCAGAAGGCTTTTTGAATACAGTGACAAAAGAAGAAATTGCTTAAAATGAGCAATTTCTCCTTTTGCCACAATGTTCCTCTTTAAGTCATTTATATAGGTTGTCCATTCAATTATAGAGATTTTCTATTTTTTAACAAAATAGGTTCAAAGTCATCTGCTGCAGAATTGTTGTATGACGGAAAGGGTTAATCATATCAGGGACACTATATTGTAACATAGTGTCCCTGATCATATTGAGCAGTTATTCAACTCTTATCAATAATTTTACTTTCACTTAAAGAGATTTTCCATTTGTTAGATGTTTTCAAAATGGTCTGTTGCATATTTATTTTATGTGAGAAAGGATTTAGGTTAATATTTTTATTTAAACTGATATTCCATTCTAATTTGGGGCTACACCCCTAAACTCCTGCTTCATCATTAATTCAATTATACTGTGCAAAGACAAAAACAAAACAAAAATTGTCACAAAGAACAATAGGTGACTAGGTCAAACTGAATACACTTTGTGGCAACATAATATATAAACAATGTTTTTATGCCTGTCAGTAAAAATAACCATATTCAAGAATGCATATCTTTTTAGTGGACATGCACAGTACATTTCACCTATATGAATCAATAAAATCTTTTCACAATTGAAGGTTATAATTTCATGCTAATCTAGTTTAACTGCCAATTTATCAAAGAATAATTTTAACAGACATCATCAATTTAACGCTTTGAAGCTTTCCCTCATATGACAAATCTGCAGTAGACGGCTTTGAAAATGTCTACTCAAAAATAAGGAACATCTCTATATTGTTAAAACCTATATAGAATGAAGATAATTTGCCACATATTGGTCAACATCAGCCCCTTTGAATGAATGTTAAAATATTTCATTTCATGTTGCCAGACGCATTCTAAACTTTTTATCAACTGTAAACAACATCAGGGGCTGCGCCCCCGAACCCCTGCAATTTCAATCTGAAAGAACAAGTTTAGTTGCACACATAAAAAAAAACCTTGTTTACATATTATTAGAAACCAGCATGTACATTCCAGCTTGCAAAATCCTTAATTTTATTGACTGTGTAGTGGACATGTACTAACATAATATGTTTAAAATTTAACCTATATGAATCTATAAAATCTTGTCGTAATTGAAGGTAGCAACAGAGTTAAGTAAATTCTGATTTAGAAGAAACTTTTTTCACCAGTGTACCTATAACACAGTGGACGGCCTTGGCAGTGTTTTGGTAGAACGTCTGCCTTTGATGTGTGTAGTCCCACATTTATTTGGACTGGGATGCGGGAGGTCGCAAGTCCGATCCCCAGTCGGCAGTCGGGTCAAGCCAAAACCTTAAAAAATTGTAGTTGTGACTGCCCTTCTGGATGCTCAGGGTTGCGGGGTTAGCATTACAACTGACTGGCTGGTGTCAGAAGTACTGGTAACTTACCCAGTACACGCCATAAGATAACTAGAATTTGTTTGAAAGTGGCGTATTATACGGTATAACCAGTACAAATGGGCAACTTGGAAGTTGGATAGGGAATTGTCTTTTCTACAGATCTGCCATGGTTCATTAGATTCTACACAATCACATGGATGGACCCACCAATTGATCACTTATAATTAATAAGCTGATCCATCGGTTAAACGAATAAAAAATGATATTATTATTAACTACTAAATATAAAGAAATGTTATCTTTATCCATAAAGAAGTATAAACAATAACAAAATCTAAACCATCACTATAATGTCTTCCTCAAGGCGACGCAAGATTACAACATATATGAATAATAAACAGAGAATATCTTCAGTGGTTCTACTTATCAGAGAAGCAGATGAACGAAATTCGAAACAACTTCAGACTTGACTTCAAGTGAGTAAAACATTGGGTACGAAACGGAATCCTTGTTTCATTTTAAGCACTGGACATGTCTGACATGGAAAGAATGCTGCGAGGTGCTTAAAAACTATTTATATAATCATATAATTGTGAGGATGCAGCTAAAACTTACTTGATGGCTCGGCAAAACACTCCGAGTCTGCACACTTTGGTTGTCTTTACAAGCATCTTAAACATGAAAGGCAACTCTAATGTAACCGGAACATTGCAAATAACTCTCATGTTTCGCCCTAATATGGTTTCGTGACACAAAGATTTTAACAAAACAACATGACTCCCATTGGGCCTAGCAATGAACATATAATGTGACAAATTTGCCTAAGAATAAACTGAGTGACCACGATTTGTGACAAATGGGCCATGATCAACCGTTTTGAATGAATCACGATAGCACCAGCTTACCTGACGGTCGTTGACTTTCGATAGTTATGGACAGTTTAACACAATAAATCCATTGAACAGTCTTCTAAATGAAAAAAATAACGGGTGTTTCCTGTATTTTGTTACCAACGAACGCATATCGGATCTACTAGATCGAAAAATGTAATCGAGTCGATACGGGCCAGAGGTCAAGAATCCGCCATTTTTAACGTGGTTAATGAAAAGCTTGAAAATTTGAATGCTCTTAGTGACACTGACGTCATTTTTATGGAATTGTTCTCTGAACAGAATCTTCGATACACGTTCAATGATGTAAACATTTGATATACAGTCTGGAATCGGAAAGCGGATGTCCGAGTAGATCCCAAATGACCCATTGAGTTCGTTTTGTAACAAGCAAAAATAGCACCATAGTATATGTGACCTTTGACCCTGACCGTAAGAAGTTTCTAACCGAAACTTTATTACATGAGTGGTCATTCAATACGACATTTTATTAAATGAGTTTTCTAAAATTGATAGAAACGAGCCTTGGCGAGTTTTTAGCAATTTTAGAAAACGAGTTTAATAAAATTTTGTATTGAATGACCACGAATGTTATATTCTATTTATATCATAAATTCCAATTCGACGATGATTAGCGCAAAAATATATATAACGTCGCTATATAGCGCGGTCATTTTCAATGCTTTTCATTATGACGTTACGTAGCATTGTTATTACACTAGTTGAATACGCAATTTATACAATGGCTTTATCACACTCCTGGCGACGTCATTTATGATATACCATTTTTAATTTTCTTTGGTATGATCCGACTTGGGGATCGAAACCGCGACCTCCCGCACTCGAGGCGAACGTTCTACCACTACACCACTGAGGGGATCCCCAGCAGACAGCAAAGTCACACAATAAACTTTAGAAGTGTGCATATCGAGGGCTTGGCGTGAAACGGTTGTAACGAAAAACCTATTTTGAAAACCCTGGTTTAGGGGCAATTTTGACCCCTTTGTAAACAATGCAAATTTAGGTGCCATTGCTCAGAACGAGCAATGGCACCTAAATTTCCATTATTTACCAAGAACAATTATTTAACGCTTATAAAGACTTTATGACGAGGTGACTAACCTTGGTAAAAAAGTACCAATTTTAGTTACAACCGTTTCACGCCAAGCCCTCGATATGTGCAGACTGATACTGATCGTTTAAATTCTCCAAGTACAGAAGAGGGGTTGTTCGTATTTGTCAAGGCAATTGGAACTGCTGCTACACTCTGTTTCAAAAGAGGAATCCACTGTGGTCGAGTGGTTAGCGTCGGGGGGGGGGGGGTTTCGAAACCGGGTGTTCCGGGTTCGATCCCCAGTCGCGGCACTACGGTCATGGCGGAGTGCCCTTGGGCAAGGCACATTTTCTAGCCTAGTACTGGTTTGTTTACCCAGGGATCATGAATAAGTGAACTGTCGCCGTGATATTACTGAAATAATTTTGAAAGCGGCGTAAAACCCCAATAAATAAATAAACTGTTTCAAAAGACGGATCCTCCCCAGGAAGTAGTTCGAGTATAACATTATCTTTGAATAACGCACGTTTGAGTTATCGCGAGTATGCTGTATTCCTACACGATACATTTACGTCTTTGTATAATGAAGCTTACGAAAGCCTTGTCCTTTTTCACGTAACGGTTTCGTAGCATGATTAAAATCAGTTCAATCTTGGGCCTATTATACTGACTACGTCGCGTCAGACAGAGAAGGAAATGAAACGATTTTGATAAAAGATAGATCTAGCTCCCGATGTCTGAATGTCACAACATTTTAAGTGTCTTTTGTTCAAACTATTGCCTCTGCGATCCACGATATGTTAGGTTAATACATTGTCTATTTCGTCACTCCTGACATATTATGAACCCTTGAAGTATGTTTTATTGTAAACACTTACTGTAAAGTGTCTGTTCCACGTCTTCAATGACATTTGAATCTTTAATTGATGAACTCAAATTGATTAAGAAAGTCGTTAAAACGTAGATAAGTTGACAGATTTTGATCAAAATAAGTTGACGTGCTTTCATGTAATTGGGTTGACATGTTTTCAAGTAGAAAGGTTGACGTGTTTACATGTAAAAGAGTTGAAATGTATATATGTAGAAAGGTTGGAGTGTTTACTTGTAATAATTTGACATGCTTTCAAAGGAATACGTAGGCATGTTTTCATATAAATAAATTTGACATGTGTTCATGTAGATAAGTCGACATGTTTTCATATAAATAAATTTGACATGTTTTCATTTAGATTAGTCGACATGTTTTTATATAAATAAATTTGACATGTGTTCATGTAGATAAGTCGACACGTCTTCATATAAATAAATTTGACATGTTTTCATGTAGATAAGTCGACATGTTTTCATATAAATAAATATTTGACATGTTTTGATGTAGATAAGTCGACATGTTTTCATATAAATAAATTTGAAATGTTTTCATGTAGATATAAGTCGACATGTTTTCATGTTAACTAGTTGATTTGTTTTCATTAAAAAAGTTGAATTGTTTTTAATAAAAACAAGTTTTCATATAAAATAATTGACGTGAATCTTGTAGAAAGGTTGACGTTTTGCCGGGTTTACGTGTTTACTTATATAAAGGTTTACGTGCTTACTTGTAGAAAAGTTTACGTGCTTACTTGTAGAAAAGTTTACGTGTTTACATGTAGAAAGATTGACGTGAATCTTGTAGAAAGGTTGGCGTATTACATGTAATTAGTTGACATGTTTTCATATAAATAAGTTGACATGTTTTCATGTACATAAGTTGACATGTTTTCATATAAATGAATTGGCATGTTGCTATTTAGATAGGTTGACCAGCTTGCATGTAGAATTGTTGACGCGTTCAAATGTAGAACAGTTGGCGTTTTAACCTGTAGATAAGATAACGAGTTTACATGTAGAAAAGCTGACGTGTTATCATGTAGAAAAGTTGACGTGTTAACATGTAGAATAGTTAACCCATAGATAAGATAACGTGTTCACATGTAGAACAGTTGACGTGTTTACATGTAGATAATATAACGTGTTTACATGAAGGAAAGCTGACGTGTTTACATTTAGAAAGGTTGGCGTGTTTACATGTAGAAATATTGACGTGTTTACAATATAGAAATATTGACTTGTTTACATTTAGAAAGGATGGTGACGTGTTTATATGTAGAAAGGTTGGCGTGTTTACATGCAAATAAGTTGGCATGTATACGCGTAGAAATGTTTGAGTGTGTACATGTAATAAGTTGACATGTTTTTATATAAATAAAATGACATGTTTTCATATACATAAGTTGGCATGTTTTCATATACATGTAAATAAAATTGACATGTTTTCATGTAGATAAGTTAATTTGTTTTCTTGTAAAACGTTGACATGTTTTGATAAAAATAAGCTTTCATATAAAAGAATTGATGTGTTTTCATGTCGAAAGATTGACGTTTATACTTAAAGAAAGGTTGGCGTGTTGGCATGTTGAAAGGTTTGAAGTGTTTACATGTGGAAATATTGACGTGTTTTTATGTAGATAAGTTGACATGTTTTAACGGGGAAACTGTTAGACTGATTTAAATCAATTCAATTTCGGCTCTATTGTACCATTACCATATGTCAGACAGACGGAAATGGAAACGATCCCAATGAAAAGAAACAAGACATTCCTTTCTCAATTTCGCCGGATTTTTTCACGTAAATGACATTTCAAATATGTCAAATATCAATAGACAATCTCTTCACAGACACATATCAAACCTGATCTAAATTATTATTGTCACTCTCTTGGCGGTCGTAAAAATGCTCTCTTTTCTGTTACCAAAGGATTAAAAGGACACACAATGAATTATATTAATCGCCCCTTTCAACACGTTTTAGTTATATCACGGCGTTTCCCTGGTAAGTTACCAGTACTACGTGTCCTGACACCTGCAAGCTAGTCGTTATGCTAACCCCACACTCCTGGGCACTCATTGAAGGAGTGAAAGCAATTACAAACGTTTCTAAAGTACTTGGTATTTTAAACCCACGACCTTCCGCACCGGAGGCCGAAGCTCTACGACCAAACGACCGAGGATGTGTAAAGGACAAACAAAAATGAAGACCATGAAAATTCCTACTTTCCAAGAAATATTTTAAATATACCGAATGCTATATAGGACGCTAGATAGAAGTAGCTAGTATCAAATTGGGCTCTTTCCCATATGCAGATGTATTTTGATGCATTTGTATCTTTTTAAAAGAGTTTTGGTCAAAGGATAAATTACTTATGATGAGCAATTCGCATTTTGTCAATTATTTTTCAAAAAATTATTCGATGATCAAAGTTTCAGTTATATATTTGTTCCATCTTTTAGCCTAGACTTTTTTGTAAATGGTCTACTGCAGATTCATTCGGCACTACTTTGCTACATACGTTTAATTATACGTGGATGTTGTTAACTAAGATACCGTTGCACACATATACAGGCTTGTAAAAATGCATCCTTAAAAGTTTAAGTATTTACAAAATGCTTTCATGTCTCCCACTCAACTAGAGGTCAAGTACTGGTCCATTCGAGGGAAAAGTGCCTCGCGTGTATCGGTGCTTTACACTGAGCACGTTAAAGAACCAAGGGGTCTTTTCGGAAAGAGCTAGCTAGGGTATCGCACCCGGAATCCCTTGTATCTAACTCTGTCTCTTGAATGCATCTGCATCTGTCAGATGTGTGTACACGATATAGTGCACACTACCAAATGGGTTTATAGAAGCTAGAAAGCTTATGCTCGATCAGAGCAATTGGTCTCTATAATTACATTACATTACATAGTGGGATGTACATGAAAAATGTTTTCATCACGTGAAATTCTGTTTTTTCCCCTCACTGATTTTCTACCAGCTAGCCTATGGCATATTTACCTGTGACATACTTAATATCGTATTCGACTATTATAAACAACCTTCTTTTCCAAAGACACGACACACGTTGTTATACGTTTTTAATGAAACATCAGACAATGCTATCGGCCCACAGAGAATTCGTACCTCTGAATACCACTGTCACCCATACTGTCACCCATACTGTCACCCATGCAAAAACTTCTCATTCGTTTTCAATAATGGATAAGACTCCCCTATGTATAATTGATTATCTTACTTTCCTCGATTTTCATCTTTCTGCGTTTAAGCGTTTAATTAATCGTTTCCCCCTAATAATACATGAGCTTTTTTGACGTATCTGCATTGAGACGACGGTTGAAAATGGTGTGGCGGCCAAAGGAGAACATTGCTCATATTGAGACAGATACACTGCTGTCAGCTCTATTCAATAATCATACGTGTCTTTGTAAATGTTTTTCGTAGTTTTCCCGGGATGTTTTTAAAGTCGCCTAACCGCATATTTAACATATACGAAGGAGATTTATTTTCACCTGACCTTATTTTCCCTTAGCTCGTGCATATTCGCGTACATCGTTACTATACAGTTCTACCCCCCTGAGACGGAATGTGTCGGCCCGGATTAGCCTGCGGGGACTGCGCAGGCTGATCTGGGTCGATATATTACGCATATACCATAATGTTGGTTTTCTCGTTGAACGGCTTATATAGTGTTTCGTTGCGTGGCGAGGTGATTAACCTTGGTAAAAAAATACCAATTTTAGTTACAACCGTTTCACGCCAAGCCCTCGATCTATTAACCATTCCCACATACATACGCATACAGACGCATCTGTAGCAGATGGCTTTTCTTTTCGAAGAAAAACAAACGTTGCTCATAATCAGCAATTTCTCTTAGTGTAACAATGTTTATTTTACTTTATTTAACCCTTTCAGCGCCGAATTGTTTGAAGTAGACTCTTCCAGGTTCAAAATCGGGCGTCTCCATTTCTCATGTAATACAATTTTGGACTATTTTGATAACTAAAAGGCAAACAATGCTAATTTCAGGTGAGACAGCTCGTTACAAGCTGACTCACCTGAATCAGTATTGTTGGCAAAAACCTGAATATTGCCTTCGGCGCTGAAAGAGTTAAATATATTCTGATTAATATATTGTTTTCCTATTTTTCCCTTGATATTTTCATAAGTCGTAATTTTGATGCAAGTGGGAAAAGGCTTAATGGGATTTTATTGACCATATAATTTGCATTAATACTGAACTTTGTCGGCAGGATAATAGACATATCTGTAAGACTGTCTAGTCTGGGACAAGTGAAGTTCTCGATGTGATTTATCTTAATAATCTCTTGTTTGTTCCATACACCAACTAGCGGATAATCCTCTATCCGCACAGACTAGTCATGCGCTACAGTATCCTCGCTTTCAATGTCCCAGGTTTGAACCCCCTGATGTGCGGGTGGTTCTGCCTTTAAGAGTTTTCCCCACAAACGGCGCAAGCACTGGTTTTAAAAGTCTCCAGGAAGCAGACATCGAGTGTGATTCGTATAATGATTGATTGATTGATTGTTTGGGGTTTAACGCCGTTTTTAACAATTTCTCAGTCATATCACGTCGGCCAGTTCACCTACACATATGTTTCCTGATTTTCACACACCAGTACTCCACACAACAATCTTCCCAAGCAATTGTGATTCGTATAAGCTGAACGTTTGTTTCGTTGTAACGTATTTAATTCTCATATATTTTACATAGTAGGAAACAGCAATAAATATACAATGGAGAAATGAATTGGACTGAAAACTTATACCTTATTTTAGGTCCTCTCCAATAACGACTGATTTACAGGAAGCACGGTGAATATTTAACATGTTCAGAAAATATCAGCTTTCTTTAGCTTTGTAATTTATCAAACAAGAAAAATATATAAATAATAGCGAGTGGAGAGATAGCAAGAGAGGGGGAAAGAGGGAGAAGGAGATAGATATAAAGAGAGAAGAAAATATATATAGGAGGGTAGGTGCGCGCATGGGAGGTTAGTTAATGTATATGTCAAATATCCATACCAAATAAAATATAACATAAAAAGATTCACAAAGAGTTGCAAGTTAACAAAGAAGAATTAAGACAAGGGGTTACTTATCGTGAGCTAAACCTTTTGGTTCTGATTTATAAATTGTTGAACGTATTCATTCGATTGATGAGTTTGAATGTCCATATAACAAAATATCAAAGTTTGTTTCATAATCGATGTAATATAAATAAGTTTAACCCTTTCCCTCATATAGACGCTTTCTGACGACTCTGCAGCAGACAGCTTTTTGAAAACATAATGACAAAATAATAAATTGAACAGAACGTGCAATTTCTCCTTTTGCCACAATGTTTTCCCCTTTTTGTCATAGGTTATCCATTCAATTATGGAGATTTTCTATTTTTTGACAGAATATGTTCAAAGTCGTCTGCTGCAGAATTGTCGTATGAGGGAAAGGGTTAACCCTCCCCTACATACAACAAATCTGAATCAGATGTCTTTGAAATAATCTCGACAAATATATGGAATATCACTACACCACTGAGGCGGTCTTAACTAATAAGACATGCATATTCGTAGGAATATTATTCAGAAGAGATTAGTGTCACGTGCTTCTCACTTTACATAACCAGGTAAACGTAACGATTACTCGTTACAGATGATTTACTGTTCACAATACATGATGAATAGAAAATGAGAGTTTTGCATCAAGAGGGATGAGGGATGTCTATTTTTAGACACGGGGAATCCCTTGTCTATTTTAAGAAGGAAATACATGACGTCATATCCGTTGAAACCCGTCTATTTTAAGAAGGTGGGGAATCTGTGTCGTCTTTCCGTCTATTTACAATACACCAACTTAATTCCTTCATTGTTACCTCGAAAATCAACCAGTTTCGACGTTCAATTGTCACTCTTGTTAAGTGTTGTACGGGTATTTCAAATAATCTAAAAAAAATGGGAGGGGGGTCATGCATTATGCAAGAAAGAATTGAGAAAATTCACCCCGCGAAGATGGTTACCGTCCTTTTGGACGAAATCGGGCTGGGACGAAACTTGTTTTTCACATACTCTACTTTCACTTTCAAACAAGGTCGAAATACTAAACATGATCAAAACAAACATTTCTAGTGGATCCTATACATATTAACAATGGATTTAAACTAAATTTCATATATTTTTGTTTGATATAAAACCTTTATATTAGTAATACATTGTTATAAAATAACTAATGTTTACATGGACAAACAGACGGTGTGCTACGTTCACATTTCTTTGCAGTTCGGGCCTTCTTCTTCGTTCCACACCTACAGTTATTTCCACAGTTTCTTCAGAAATGTAATGAATTTACGCTGATGGATGAAGCAAATTAGTGAAAGTGGAAATTCTAAGTTATTCAAAGACATACTGAGGGGTTAATATACCGCGGAAGTTTTAGAGACGACGTGCGAAATTTGCTTGCGTAAATTGAAACGAATGAGAGAATAAAATGTCTGGGAACGGCTTCTGTTCGATATAAAACTTTAACCAAATGTCTTAAACTATTAACCTTTTTTCCCTTTTACGCCAAATCTGCAGCAAACGACTTTGAACATATTTTGTCAAAAAATTGAAAATCTCTATAATTGAATGGATGACCTATGACTAAAAGTGGAAAACATTGTGGCAAAAGGAGAAATTGCTCGGTTTTGAACAATTTCTTCTTTTGTCACTATGTTTTCAAAAAGCTGTCTGCTGCAGCGGCGTCAGAGAGCGTCTATATGAGGTAGAAGGGTTAACTCCTTTATGTGAAAATACAGAATTCCACGTCTCTGAAGCTTTGCGCGTTTCCGTTGTTATCATTTACAAACAGTGGGTTTCTAGATACAATAATTGCCGAGTCACCGAGTTTCTCCCAATGCAATGTCGGTAAAAGGTCCTCACTGTTTGTATAAACAAGAGACTTCACGTTCCTTAATGTGAAAGGTATTTATCTTTATGGAACTCGGCTTAAAAAAACTGCATTGATGTATCTTCACTGTATTGTATAAAAAACAAGTTTCTTTCTCAGATAGCGTTCCGTCTTCCTCAAACTTGCAAACACAAAGGAAATACATGCATTTTATTCTCAAAAGAAACTGAATTGAGCTGTTCTCATCGTAGAATTGTGGTATTGTAGGAACGTACTGGCGTTTAGATATGTGCATACTATATATACAAGATTACCTTTTATAATGATACATATTTGATTTATATAATGTTACTAACCAAAGAAATGTATAAACTGATTAAATATAACACTAAAACAACGTGCACCATACATTTGAAGTGAATATCTGTGTACATGTATTTCGATGTATTTCGGTTTTTCAAGTAACCCTCTGAACAACATTGAGCGAAAACAAAGGTTCCGCGGAAACATTCCACGGAAACAATGGTAGAAAAATACGGGAACAATAGTTCACGTGCTGATATTACGATGTTTGTTACCTTACAACAGTTATGATAACAAATTTAATAACAAAGCGGTGATACGGGAGAATCAACCTTACCGTATTTCTTACCTGTGTGGCGGGAAAATACCTTTTTTTAGATTCTAATATTAGTAATTGGCAACCAGTGTAGAACCAGACCCGACTGCGCGGATATTGTAGGCTAATCCAAATCTACACTGATCGTAAAATGCCTTACAGATTTAAATCGAATATCATAAGCTCTTGTGAATTAATCGTGCATTGTAAGATGCGTCAGAATTCAAATCACGAAAACATCTTACATATCGAATATTAGAACAAGGACGCCGCGGAGCGAACTCCAGCGCTCGTCTGTTGGTTTTCTTTAGTCGAAAAGGGGGCAATACTGAATAATTATTAAAGCCAGAGTTTTGTGGCTTTGTATAGAGATGCGGATCGTTCCTAGGAACATACATGTGTATCATATTTCATTTAAAAAGATTGAACGAGTTATAAATTAACCCATTACTTCACACAGACGACATTTAACGCCTGCTGTTGCAGACGACTTTTGAAAACATTCCAATAAAAAGTGAAATTGCTCAAAACGAGCAATTTCACCTTTTATTGCAATATTTTCAACTCTTTATCAAAAATATTTTTTAAATTTGCTAGATTGGTGAAATTGTTCGTCTGATGATTGTAAAGCAGACGACCTATGAAAAGCCAAGTGAAGTAATGGGTTAAGGTTAAAGTTGTGTGACGACGACGACGACGACGACGACGCCAAGGGTATCACAATAGCCCGACTATTTTTCTTCGAAAAACAGACGAGTTCAAAATTAATAGAAATATACCTTTGAAGTATGTTTTACACAGCTGTAATTCCACATTTCAAAAGAGATTATGCATATGATTTCTACACAATAGGTCTCATGCATACCCGCCTAGTCTGGCACAAATTCATTTTCTGTAATTACTTAACTGATTTATCTTTATTTTTTATTTTCAGAAACATGTTTCCAGACAATTTGATTGTGGCAAGCTATAATGGGGTAAGTGTTTTGTTGTGTGTTAGCTATAAATCAGTTTATCGAAATGATCTCGTCCATGGGAAAAGGTACATGTAAGCGTTGAGCGAATTTTTAAATATCCAGAACAGACGGTGCATCCGCACAGTCTGATCAAAGAGATACACTGTTCACATATTACTTACACAAGGTTAGATGGTTAACTTGCGATGCTGATGAAACCTGTCATCGTCGAACACCCGCGGTTGTTGACTCCGCTATTCTCCAACATCCCCATCGGGATTTTTCACTGTCGTTTCGCCGTTTTGACAGAACATAAACCAATCGAAATGACGCTTACATTTCCGAAACTCTCCTACACGGATCGTAAATGTGCTGTTCTGTTCATCGTCTTAATACCTTTAGAGGTCAGATTATCGCACTGTTTATAAAGTGAATCTATAATAGTTTTAGTACGAGGGATCTGATAGGCTGTTTGGCAAAGTAAAACACTGTGCTGCATCCAATCAGAAATAATATTGGCAATCAGTCAAAACGGCATAGAAAAATCACATGGGTGATGTTGGAGCATACCGGAGTCAACAATCGTCGGTGTCCGGCGATGGAAATCACATGGGAAGGGTAATTTGATGTTTGTTGGTATGACTTTCAACGCCGCTTTCAGCAATTTCCTGGGTAAGGTACCAGTACTACTCATCCATTTATCCATTTATCCATTTATCCATTTATCCATTTATCCATTTATCCATTTATCCATTTATCCTGACACCAGTGAGTCGGACGTAATGCTAACCTCGAAATCCTGTGCGCGCCAAGGGAGGTAATCAATAACTTCAATTTTAAAAGTATTTGGAATGACCCGACCCGCGACCACCCGTTCACGAGGCGGACGCTCTACCACTACACCACAACAGTTTGATTGATTGATTGATTGATTGATTGATTAATTGATTGGGGTTTAACGCCGTTTTTAACAATTTCTCAGTTATATCACGGCGGCCAGTTCACTTATTCATGCATTTCCTGGTTTTCTCACACCAGTACTCCACACAACAATATTCCCAAGCAACTGGCTGCTTTTCCACATAGACTTAGCACATTGGTGGAAGACGGATGACGCATGTCGTGTTGACTTTTGTCAATCGTCGGAAAGAAAGTTGGCCGAGCCAGGATTCGAACTCACAACCCTTGGATTGACAGCCCGCGTCGCTACCGACTGAGCTACCGGGGCTCGGCTACACCACACGAGAAGAGACCCCCCCCCCCCTCCCCGTATTCTAAAATGTCATTGTAGATTTGTATCCGACTAATGTTTTATTTCCAGTTCCGGTCGAAAGAGAGGGACGAGGAGTACAACGAAACGTTCATCGTACCGTACAACAACATAACGAACGCCTCTCTGTATAGTTACGACGACTATGATGTCCATAACGTAACCTTCAATATCATCAACGAGACCATCGTGTCTGTTAACAAAAGTAAGCACTTATGTCAACATGATAAATGTTAATGAAATAGAGCCGCATGTAGCGATATGGATAGTTACATTGTTTTACCACATCAGGGAATGAATGTATATTGTTTTATGGTGCATCGGTCATTTAGCGCGCAATTAAATTTAATTATTCATGATCCCTGGGTAAACAAACCAGTACAAGGCTAGAAAATGTGCCTTGCCCAAGGGCACTCCACCATCGCCCGGTTTCGAAATCCCCGACGCTAACCACTCGACCACAGCGGATTCCAGCACACCAGGGACGTAGATAAGAGGGATAAGTAACTAAATTATATACTAAAATATCACCCGTGCCGACATTTGTAGCAAGTAAAACTCAAAAACTATTCAAGATATGAAAATAAAAAAAATATTTTCTGGAAGTTTTAACATTCTTCTATTATAGTAAATAAACATTTATTTAATATTTTACAGGTTTTGATAATATGTTATCCGTATGAAAAATGTCAGTCTATTAATTTTTGGGAAAAAATAATATAATTCAGAAATCCCAATATCGGTGTCTTTTAAAACAGTCATTGTTCAAAATAAACAGAAATTCCAGTTATTCATTGTATCTCCAACTTTAGTTGAAATGTTAAGCTTTCAGAATATGTTTTCTTTGTTTATGTGCGAACTGTGACTTCAAAGTTTTATTTGCTACAAAATGTGAAAATTTGGACAATTTTATTTCTATGTGTGATATTTTAACCAGATAACAGGTGTACAGGTGGTTGATTGATTGATTGATTGGGGTTTAACGCCGTTTTTAACAATTTCTCAGTCATATCACGGCGGCCAGTTCATCTACTCATATGTACAGGTGGAGTTGCCTATCCCTCTTATCTACATCCCTGACCACATGCAACAATTCTGCAGCGGCCGACTTTTGGAAACAGTTCGGCAATAGTATAGAAATGATGTTCAAATGTAGGTATGATAATTTAATAGTGTTGAAACTTGAAAACATTGTTGAAAATTGGAAAATTATTAATTATAAGCAATTTTTCCTTTGTCACAATGTTTGTAAAGGTTGTCTGCTGCAGAGGCATCAAAAGTCAACTATATGAGGGAAAGAATATGGGTAGTTAAACTCTTTCAAATATGCAACAAATCGTTGAAAAAGATCTGGCCAAACATATGTTAAACCTCTAGAAATCAAAGTGTATAAAACACCGTCGCAAAAGGAGAAAATGCTCTCATGAGCTATTTCTTCTTTTGCCACACTGTTTTTTTTTTTCAAAGTCATCTGCTGCAAAGGCGTCTTAAAAAGCGTCTATAGGTGGGAAAGAATTAATGAAACTCCGCATTGATGTTATTAAAAGACATATTGGCATAAAACTAGTTCAGAATACTTCTAGTATTTTGTCAGAAGGTGCAATATACATGAATCGCGGACGTTGAGACAGTTCGGGTGTACGGACTCCCCCGTCGTCAATGTGAGCAGATGAATTATAACTCCAAAGTCTTGCAAAACCATCTATGCTGCCTCATTACGCACCCAGCAACACATTGACACGAATAAAATTCACTTCCTGAATACTGGGCATGCGCATTTAGCTCATCCTGTGATGCCAAGACGGCCAGGAAACAAGACCCCTAATTGACCTCGGTGGTTTGATTTTGCTTCAGCTTAAAGATCTTTTTAACATTAGCAGCAGACGACACTAACATTGAACACATTTGGCCAACAATATAGAAAACCTTTAAAACTGATAGTGTGATTACTAAAAAGGTTGAAATAATTGTGGCAAAAGTAGAAATTTGCTCATTATAAGCAATTTCTTCATTTGTCTCATTGTTTTTAAAAGTCTTCTGCAGAACAGGCATCACAAGGCGTCTTCGTGTTTGTTTAAATGTGAAGGAATGTAGTATATATTACGTGGATATGAAGTGTTTTGTTTGTGCCAACATCTGTTGACGCACTGGATTAATTAACTCTTTCACTGCCAAATTTCACAAAGTTAACTCTTCCATGTTTACGAGCTGTTTTACCTGAATCTGCTTTGTTTGTTTGCAAAAGCCTTTAACCCTTTCCTTCATACGACAATTATGCAGCAGACAACTTAAACATATTTTGTCAAAAAATTAGAAAATCTCTATAATTGAATGGATAACCTATGACTTAAAGAGGAAAACATTGTGGCAAAAGTAGAAATTGCTCGTTCTGAGCAATTTCTTCTTTTGTCACTATGTTTTCAAATAGCCGTCTGCTGCAGAGGTGTCAAAAAGCGTCTATATGAGGGAAAGGGTTAATTGCCTTTGGCAACTTAAGGGTTAACATAATCTCACATGCATCCAATCTGCAGTAGAAGAGTTTGAAAATAACGAAAATGTAGTAAAATCTCTATAAATAGAGGATATTTCATGAGGGTTTATTTATTATCACTTTTAAATGTGACTAACGTTGTAAAGTAAATCCGATGAGGTGACGTCATTTTGCATAGTTTGGTTTCCGCGTTGTAACAAAGTTGGAAACCAAACTAGTGGTGTAATATGATATTTATGTAATTTTATTTTGACATTCCTAGAGGGGGATTTATGTGATAAATGAAGATATACTTTTATTGAATATACAGTTGAAAACAATGTGGCAACAGGGGTAATCTTTTAACTCAATTTAGAAGTTTAAATTTCATTCTAAGAGAGGTTTCATATATGAGAACAATTCTACAAATGTGTCCACGTATGTTTTATGACCATACGGAGAGAAAGAAATGATGAACATTCACTGAGGACAGGGATTTTAATTTATGCAAATTCTGCTAGTGTTCGTCAACTCAATTATCAAAATATTTCGTACCTAACACTTGAACTAACATTAATTGTTGGTGCCTGTTACTATAAAAATATTCCCAATAGTTTACGAATAGACGGATGTTGCTCAATTTCAATAGATTCCAAGCGCTTAATGATATAAACAATCAGTGCAAGTCTGAAAAGAATCGGATGTAAACGGAGAGACGGACGGACGATCGTAACAACGCCTTCCCATAAGTCATACTGGCCTTCGGCTAGAAAAGGCTTAACCCTTTCCCTCATACGACAATTCTGCAGCAGAAGACTTTGAACATATTTTGTCAAAAAATAGAAAATCTCTATAATTGAATGGATAACCTATCACAAAAAGTGGAAAAACATTGTGACAAAAGGAGAAATTGCACGTTTTGTGCAATTTCTTCTTTTGTCACTATGTTTTCAAAAAGCCGTCTGCTGCAGAGGCGTCAGAAAGCGTCTATATGAGGGTTAAATGGAAAATCGGGAATATTGCAGTGCAATACATTGCTCCGTGTTCCTCGTTTATCCTTCGCAACTAATATCCGCTCTCAAATAGCTACTCAGTACAAATTATAAATACTGCATCCGCGCTCCGTTCCGTATTACGATACAATTAGCACTTCCTCGGGAACCACTTTGAGCAAACATTGTTCCACCTGCTAATGTCCTCGTGGCACGCAAATGGTTACGCTTACCAATAGTTTCCATGGTAACGGAATGATATTTGTTTTTGACTTCCATCGGGACAACAAATACCAGAGGTCAATTGTATCTTATGTTTTCGTGTTTCGGTTGAGAATTATCATGATTTTCTTAAGGAGCTGGGGGATATGTTGTATATGTAGGGCTTTTATAAGAATTTAATACAAAACTTTACAACTTTGGATTGAATTATAATAACGCTCTTCAGGATTATAGAGAGTTTAGTCATAACAAAAATGAAGACCAGTATAATATATCATTCAATTACAACAATTTAACTGGATCAAGGCCTAGTAGCATTTACGTTGAATGGAGATCATCAGTATGAGATTGCATTCAATTACCTCAAATAATTTGGACCAAAGCCTATCAGCACTTATGTTGAATGATGATCGGTATGGGATACCATTCAATTAAATCAACTAAAATGAACCAAAGCCCTGTAACTTTTACGTTGGGTGGCGTTTAGTATCTCATTCAATTACGACAACTTAACTAGACCAAGATCCAGAAACATTTACATTGAATGGAGACCAACCAGTATAAGAAACCATTCAATTACGACAAATTAACTGGACCCAGACGCAGTATCATTATGTAATATCATTCAATTACCAAACTGGACCAAGAAGTACGTTAAATCGAAATCAGTTTATGATATAATTCAATTACTAAACTGGACCAAGAAGTACGTTAAATCGAAATCAGTTTATGATATAATTCAATTACTAAACTGGACCAAGAAGTACGTTAATTCGAAATCAGTTTATTATATAATTCAATTACTAAACTGGACCAAGAAGTACGTTAAATCGAAATCAGTTTATGATATAATTCAATTACTAAACTGGACCAAGAAGTACGTTAATTCGAAATCAGTTTATTATATAATTCAATTACTAAACTGGACCAAGAAGTACGTTAAATCGAAATCAGTTTATGATATAATTCAATTACTAAACTGGACCAAGAAGTACGTTAAATCGAAATCAGTTTATGATATAATTCAATTACTAAACTGGACCAAGAAGTACGTTAATTCGAAATCAGTTTATTATATAATTCAATTACTAAACTGGACCAAGAAGTACGTTAATTCGAAATCAGTTTATGATATAATTCAATTACTAAACTGGACCAAGAAGTACGTTAATTCGAAATCAGTTTATTATATAATTCAATTACTAAACTGGACCAAGAAGTACGTTAAATCGAAATCAGTTTATGATATAATTCAATTACTAAACTGGACCAAGAAGTACGTTAATTCGAAATCAGTTTATTATATAATTCAATTACTAAACTGGACCAAGAAGTACGTTAAATCGAAATCAGTTTATGATATAATTCAATTACTAAACTGGACCAAGAAGTACGTTAAATCGAAATCAGTTTATGATATAATTCAATTACTAAACTGGACCAAGAAGTACGTTAAATCGAAATCAGTTTATGATATAATTCAATTACTAAACTGGACCAAGAAGTACGTTAAATAGAAATCAGTTTATGATATAATTCAATTACCACAACGGAACTGGTCAAAGATCTACGTAGAAATCATGATATGATGGCATTCAACAAGGTTGTTGGATTTACCCGGTTCTGTTTACTTTTTTCATAAACGACTTGACCGAATATTTACGAAAGTAATGTACTACATGTGTATTTTTTTTCAAACGATATTGAGGATATTTTAGCCCTCTTATTTTCAGACAACATTTCTTGTGTCTCAGACAATATATTTCGTTAAACGAAAAATGGTATTTTGATGGCACTAAAGTTGAAACTGTATCATATTATAAATATGTAGGTTCCATGTTAACGTCTCGGCTTGTTTTAGCATATATATATCGCAAAACAAATTTGGATATGTTAATCCGAAAGATGCTTTTAATTTGTTTGATTCTATGATAAAACTTGACTGCTTCATTTATGTTCCTTTGTCTTCAGGTAATACCTTTTTTATATCTCCTGACAAGCGCAGGTAACCGGACTAGTAAGGGAAAATGATGTAACAGAAAAATGTCATTGAAGTTGAAATTGTCGATTTTAGAAAATCAAAATGCTTTAAACTTAACTAAATTCATAATAATAAACTGTATGAATATTAAAACATGTTTCCAATATCTGTGCGAAACAACCGCCACAGTGAAACGGTCGCCAAGCAATAAAACAGTGTTTTTATCAGAACAGAATCAACTTCTACCTTAACCTTAATTCGACAAAGTGTTCATCATTTAGACCACTACGCTCGGGAATACATTTGTCTGTAGGTACAGTTTCGTCGTGCATTTCCGTATAATCCAGTCTGTGTAAACCAGACCACGAACAATTTGAGAGGCAGCCGTACCTACCTATTTTTGACTGCAGTGTTCCATGAATCCGCATAAATTAACTTTCAAAATAATTCACTAAAAAATGATCGGGACTCAACAATGCATTTGTTAAAATAGTTGAACTATTCAATGAGCCGCGTTTAGCAATGTGTGGTCTTAATGCAACAGTTGCGTGTAGGTACAGTTTCTTCGTGAATGTTCGTATTTTCCAGTCTGTGTAAACCACCCCAAAAACATTCAAGAGGCAACCGTACCTACCTCTTTTCGATTGCAATGGTCATTGCATCCGTATAAATTAACTTTCAAAATAATTTACTAAAGAATTTGCAGCACTCCACAATGCGTTTGTTAAAATCATTTAACACTTTCCCACCTTCAGACGCATTTTGACGCAAAAGTAGCCGACGACTTTTGAAATCATTGTGGCCAAAGGAGAAATTGCTCATGGTGAACAATTTTTATTAAGATTTTTCAGGTTTTTGTCACTTTGCTTTCAAAGTCGTCTGCCGCAGATTTGTTGTATGTTGGAAAGGGTAAAAGATTCAGTTCGATATCAAAACTAGGCCATGGTTCTCATTAAGACACGTGTATATAACCCACCGAAGAAAAATGTAATAAAAAAACACGTTCATTCAAGTAAAAAAAAAAGGAAAAACGGAAGAATTATCTAATTGACCCAACGTGTAAATATTCGAATTACAATGACTAAACGAAGAATGTAAGAAGCGTTGTCGCGTGAACAACCCTCTTTAAGTTAGTATTGATTCCAGTGGTCGTGATTCACGTGACTTGTCTGAACTCTCACTTCTCGCGAGATGCCAGTACTCTGTTATCGTAACTAAGTTAGTGTGACAGATTGTTACATTGAGTTACCATGGTAATGTGACAAAGGAAATTCTGTTTTGACAGAATTAATCCAAATGGGTCAGTTCAGATTTACTTTAATTGTACACACAGAAGACGTGACGAAAAATCCTTACTCCTGTCACGCAACGGGAATTTCTCCTTCAGTCTATGGAGACTATGATATTGAATTGAAATTGAAATTGAATTGAATTGAATTGAATTAGAATTGAATTGAATTGAATTATTGAATTGAGTCTATGGAGACTTGATAGACATTCAGCACTCGACCCTTTCCATATGTATTTGCTCCAACCTCAATCGGGATATGGGTAAAGAAATAATTGTGTCCTAACTTGAGAAAATTAACCCTGTGACTGGTGGAACCGACTTTGTGGAGCCTTTGAAAGACTAACGTTGGGTTTTCTTTGAGCACAGATCACATAGTGCTGTGTTGGACCATGACGATCGTGTTTTGTCATACTGACGGACAGTGTTTACTAATGAATCAGTTATATGACATCGACAGTTCATCATGTATTAGGATAACAATACTGATAAGAAGAAGAAGAAGAAGAAGAAGAAGAAGAAGAAGAAGAAGAAGAAGAAGAAGAAGAAGAAGAAGAAGAAGAAGAAGAAGAAGAGAAGAAGAAGAAGAAGAAGAAGAAGAAGAAGAAGAAGAAGAAGAAGAAGAAGAAGAAGAAGAAGAAGAAGAAGAAGAAGAAGAAGAAGAAGAAGAAGAAGAAGAAGAAGAAGAAGAAGAAGAAGAAGAAGAAGAAGAAGAAGAAGAAGAAGAAGAAGAAGAAGAAGAAGAAGAAGAAGAAGAAGAAAAGAGAAGAACAAGAACAATAAGAACAAAAAGAACAATAAGAACAACAAGATGACAAAGAATAATAATAAGAAGAATGTTCTCATCTTATTTCCGATATGTTACCAACGAAAAAGATCTAGACATGTCAGTCTGATCAGGATCGGAATCTCGCTGTTCGCAATCTTATACTATTTGGCAATATTACTAAGCGTTATTTTGTGACGGAAGATTGACCGAGATCACGTGAATTCATCAATCGGACAACTGGACTCGAGAATATGTAGACACGATACATTCTTGAATGTTCGTAAATTGAGTCTGGTTTTACGAACATTCGCGAAGGTACATTGTTACCCATTTCCCACATATAGACACTTTCTGACGCTTCTGCAGCAGACGACTTTTGAAATCATTGTAGCAAAAGGAGAAATTACTCATAATGAGCAATTTCTCCATTTGCCACAATGATTTTCAATAATCATACTATCATGTGGAGCGATTTTCTATAGTTTGGACCTGGTGAATTCGAAGACGTCTGCTGCAGATTGATTATATGTAGGAAAAGGTCTGAGTGATGTATTCATAAATCTGCGGTCACTTAATGTTCACAGTATAAATGAGTCGTCCCGCGAGAAAACCAACATTATGGCCTCTGCGTAATGTATCGACCCGGATCAGCCAAAGCATGCCGCGCAGGCTTACCCGGATAGACACTTTTCGCCTCATGTTGATTTTCTGTTTCAGGAATCATTGCTCTATACCTCTATTTCCCTGAGATGGGATGTGCCGGCCCGGATTAGCCTGCGCGTACTGCACAGGCTGATCTGGGTCGATACATTACGCAAAGGCCATAATGTTGGTTTTCTCGCGGGGCGGTTCAAATTGTATGCAAATGTTGTCTATAATCTCATAAAGAAGCACGCATACTAATAATATGGGTACTTTCAACTGAACATTTATGTGAACAAAAGCATCGGTACATTTTTATTTTATCCCCGGGGGTTCAGATAAATGTAACGTTAGTTTATCGGTGGCGAAATCAAAATTCAAATGCTCAAATACTCTGATAGTTCTATCTGAAAACATATTAACAAAGTCCATCTGAGCACTCAATATTTGCATGTACTCTACGATTATAACGGATCCTTTTGTAATAACCCTTTACCACATACAACAAATCTACAGTAAACGACTTTGAAAACGATCTACATAAAAACATGGCACATCAGGATGCTCATATAGGTTATACAACGCGATGAAAACAGCGGTCATAATGAGCAATTTCTCTATTTGGCACAATTTTTTTTTTTTAAATGTCTGCTGTAAATATGCCAAGATATGCCTGCATGTCGAAAGGTGTTAAACGCGTTCTATATATGAATAAAACAAGCAAGGGTTTCCAGCCGCCTTTATCAGATTGACAAAAAAAGAACGGATGTACGTTTTCCCAAAATGCAATAGATCTATCTTCCGGTTTTCTCGCTCTCTAAACATAGAGCCAGACGGATCAATCTGCAGAGGTTTGGGTCGATCGATAACAATCCTCTCTCAGCAACGTATATTTAGACAGCAGAGTTTAAATTGAACATTTAATTACAGAAAAGTTTTAAAAGTAAATTATAGACCAGAAGAACTGGTTCTCCAATCCCCTGTGTCTTTGTCAAAGAACCTTATTTCGTTCACTGCTGAAATTCACAAAGTCGACTATTTTATGTTGAAAATTGAATCACTCCTTTTTTTCGTCCAATAGGAAATTTGGTAAAAATGTAATGTCTAACTGGCTATCAAGGCAGATTTCAGGAGAGACAGCTCGTTACGATCTGTCTCACATGAATTTGCATTGTTTTCAAAAGCTTTTAATTGCTTAATTGCCTTTGGCAGCAAAAGAGTTAAGTGTTTTGATTTTATAATCTATTGTCCACCACACTTAAGATTGCATACTTAGATCTTGCGAGAACCAACATTTTTTCAAACGCCGACTATTGCAGAGGCGTCAGAAAGCATCCGTATGTGGTAAATGGCTTTATGACAACCGACATTTACTCCATTTGAAGACATATTGGCATGAAACGATTGGGGATACACTTATTGTTTGTCAGATGGTATTGTCATTAGGTGTATAGAACAATTATGGGGACGGAGAAGATTGGTGTGAAACTGTATATATGCCATATTTGTCTTCACTGTACGCATATTCAATATTTTCGCTAATCTAATTGTATTCTCAGATCAACCTCCTCGCAGGCATAGTGGTAAAGCGTCTGCCTCGGTGCGGGAGGTCGTGGGTTCGATCCCTGACCAGGTCATACAAAAGACTTTAAAAATGGAAGTAATTGCTGCCTCCGTTGTGCTGAGGGTTGCGGGGTAGGCATTCCTTACGACTGACTGGTTGGTATCAGGATACATAGACCAGTAGTACTGGTAACTTACACAGGAAACCCTGTGATATGACCGAAACAATTGTTGAAGGCGGTGAAAAACAACTAACAACCCGTTACGGCGATGCAACAAGAGCGTTATTAAATCGCCTGACATGGCATGTATAAATTAAACGTTGATCTTGTTACATGATTAAACTAAACAAAGGATTTTAATTGAATATGATCCAGCACATTGGTTATACTTAAAAGGATTATGTAAGACTAATGAATGCCTTTGGGCACAGAAAGGTATATATCTGGGATACAAATCTGTTAGAAGATTTCTCCTGCTGTGCAGATTAATTCATTGTCACCACTTTACCAAATTACATTTTTGTCGATGGCACTTTCCTCCCGCTGGCCCATAATGCGAAGAAATTAATGTGTATGTCAAAAACAAACGCCATGGTTTTTTTATAAGCACTTGCGGCATTTGTTCGCAAATAGCAGCCTTCTTCAAGTAAAATCCACTTTACCGAGGGAAGAAAACGGATAATAATGTACGTAAATGGCCGTTTTCGGAAGCGATAACTTCCTGTGCAACAATAATGTTAACTTCCGGTTCTAATGCAATGCCAATACTTTATCGAGGGGAAAATCAATTTATCCTTAACATTCTTTTCCTATCTGTTTATAAAAACTTTATAAAAATATATATATATATGTATATATCTAGTCTTTCTTATCATCTCATAATTAAAAGTGAAAATTTGTTTTGTTTATGTTCTTTCCGTTTAGTTCAAATATAGTAAACTGTAGAAAAGTAGAAACACAAGCAGATATCTTAACCGTATGAACAGATATATAATTCCCCCAACATGAAAAAAACAAATGAAGAAAATATTAGAATTACCAACAATGGAGAAATCTTGACAACGAGTATAAATCGTTTATGGAAAACGAAACCCCGTTCACGAGTGATGTGATGTGAATTAAATAGAATATGTTTGTCATGTGTCGTGTACTCTAAAAGTCCTTTTATTTTTTAGATGAAGTAAGTTCATTTAGTTCGTCAGTCTTCGTTGATCTTGTCCCGTTTGCCATTGACAATATTATTTCCTTGGATTTCTTTTTCAAATATCAACGCGTGAAATACGAAATGCTGTTCAGAAATGCCATCTTGGACATTTTCCCCACGGACGTTATCGACATTTCAAATGATTTTTCAAGTTTTACTTTATTCATTTATGTTTTCAAACTTCGTAATTAATTCATACTTAAATGTTAGCCAGTTAAAAAAGCATATCAAGAGAACATTGCAGCAGCATTTTTAATTGCTGGTCTGAGCCAGCAGAAATACTGCTACGCTGTTTTTTAAATACTGCTCCGTTCTAAGAATTGGTACCTAGTAGAACGATGTATTCGGGTTATCACATATCGAGTTAGCGTACGTGCATTGTATTATTGATTGGCGCATGAACGTCTTGACACGAATCTCAGAATATATCGAGGGCTTGGCGTGAAACGGTTGTAACTAAAACTTGTATTTTTTTACCAAGGTTAATCACCTCGCCAAAAAGTCTTTAAAAGCGTTAAATAATTTTTCTTGGTAAACAATGGAAATTAAGGTGCCATTACTCGTTCTGAGTGATGGCACCTAAATTTGCATTGTTTACAAAGGGGTCAAAATTGACCCTAAACCAGGGTTTTCAAAATAGATTTTTAGTTACAACCATTTTACGCCAAGCCCTCGATATACAAACTACAACACTGTTCTGAAAGATTAAATCGAAATCAGTCAATATAGTCAACAAGACACCACGAAAGGGTCATTATGAACATTTAGGGTGACAACAAAAAAGAGTTTGTACATACTCATCCATTAGCATATTGAGTACAGTCAACAGTGTGAACAATTGTTATTGCATTCAACTCTATGAAATCGTTCAGCAGCAATGGCTATATAGAGGTTTTTGCAAACAATACAGATTTAGGTCAGTCAGTTCGTAACGAGCTGTCTCACATGAAAACAGCATTGTTTGCCTTTTAATTATCAAAATCTTCAAAAACTCTTGTTAGGTCTACATGACAAATGGAATTGACCGACTTTAACCATTGGAGAGTCATCCTTAAGGAATAGCCGCTGGAATAGTTAGATACATATATTTTCCTTTATAGAGGCTTTCATATATGAGCCGTCCCGCGAGAAAACCAACATTGTGGGCTCTGCGTAAAGTATCGACCCGGATCAGCATAAGCATGCCGCGCAGGCTTACCCGGACAGACACTTTTCGCCTCCTGTGGATTTTCTGTTTCAGGAATCATTACTCTATACCTCTTTCCCTCGAATAGCCTGCAATAGAGGCATTGATAGTGAGAAGGGAACAGGTCCTTTCCTTCACTATATTGTCCTAATTACTAAACCAAACCATATGTCGTGGGTACTCAAAATATATTTTAGAATACTAAATACTTGTTTTATCTATAGATACAGGCTACAGTCTGACCATGGTGTTAATCGAACCATTACTGATTAGTCGTAAATGATTAATGATTGGACCTACATAGTAAGCTAACCCTTTCCAACATACAATAAATTGGGATTGCCAATTTTGAAAACATGTTGTCACAGATATGAATAGATGAAATTATAATTACCATAATTTGTCACAGGGTTGTATTTATTTAGTGATGCTTCAAACTGCATCTTCACGTGGAAAATCGCTATGGTTGATAATTGTTTGGTTCAATAATTGTTCAGTTTTATCACGGTGTTATCTGTGTAAGTTACCAGTACTACTGGTATATTTATCATGTATCAGCCAGTCAGTCGTTATGCTAATCCCGCAATCCTGAGCCCCAAGGAGGGAAGCAATTACTACCATTTTAAAGGTCTTTGGTATGATCCACGAAAAAGGCTAAGGCTATCTCTCACTGTAAGCGTCGATGCATTAGATGTTTGATAAACGCTTGCACCAACAGGTACATGTATGATAGTTTACATATATATTTCAGCTATTACCATGACGAGACTGATCCCCGGGCCGGGCGGGACAAACAGTATGAACGTATTGGGCCTGGTCGTGTTCTCTGTGCTAGTTGGCATCACCCTCGGACGGATGGGTAAAAAAGGCAAGCCTATCATGGATTTCTGTGCATGTTTGGCTGATGTTGCCATGAACATTTTCGTCATATTTATCTGGTAAGCAGGGTTCAATTTCACCAATCTTCATTAGCGCTAAGGAATACTTTAAACATACTTAAAAGCTTATTTCATCATTTTTGTTTCACTAATATTTAATAAAACATAAATGATGGAATGTATTTAAGTAAATGACCAAGTTGACATAAATAGTTACCTTGCTGACTAAAATTACTTGTTAAGCTAAGAAATGACATATTTTGGTTTTTTTATTAGGGAAACAAAAAATGATGAAATATGATTTTAAGTTTTAAAGTATCACTAAGCACTAAAGAAGGTTGTTGTAATTGGACTTTGGTGTCTGTGCTGAGTAGAAGAAGTCAAGACAAGACATACGCTACGAATGATTACCTTTCTAAAAAACAGTTAGCCAGGAATCTGGAAAGACCTTTGAGTGGAGTACTTTTGCGAGAAAACCAGGGAACACAATATTGGGTGCATTGTTTGTTATTTAACGCCTCTGTTAACAGTATTTCAGTTATATCGCGGCGTTTACTGTGTATGTCACCAGTAATGCTGGTCCATGAATCCCGACAACAATGGAGGGAGTCGTAATGCTTACCCTATACCCTATAACCCTGAGCGACTACCATTTTTTAAATATTTTGTAAAACTCGGCCAGAGATAGAACCCGGGACCTCGCGTACCCGAGGCGGACGCTCTACCACTACAACCCTTATTATATAACAAATATTATGTTGGGGGAAAATGCATTTGAAACAAACGAGAAACAGTTCAGTTACAGCAATTCACTATTGTGTAAGAATCTGAATTCAAACATGTTAAAAATAGAATATCAGCACATAAGTAAGTTATATATTTGTAGTGACGGAGCGTATAAATCTACAAATAGGATCTCGGAAAGTTATTTTTTCGGCGAAAGCTGATTAACGTGGGTTTTGACCTAGATGTTAAACAAATGATCTAGATTGTAGACCAATCAAATGTTGTATTTAATGAATAATGTCGAAAAGATAAAGGAAATGAAACGTTTTGATTGGTTAATAGTTAAGTTGGCGAACTACTGGTCCATTTATCCGGGTAGAATCTAGTTTGGCGGTCCCCGGAAAGGAAAATACAAAGATACTTCTGCTCCCGTTCATATTTTGTAAACAACGGTCGCACATGCGCATTTTATTATCAGTAGGCTCCGCCCATGTTGCTATGCAATGTATTTCTCTTCCGACCTTTCCCCCCGCTGTTACGATCGACTCAACGTTGCTTTTTGGTTTTAATTAATAATACAATGGGGGAGGGGGTAGGGGGCATAACCACCAATATATAACATTTTCACTCACCTCAATCTTTAAATGACACAATCGTACAGGCTTCTGGCTGATTTCGACCGTGTGCCTGTGTTTTTTCATTTACGACCATTGCTCCTACCACATAAACTTCATCATTAAATTTAAATGCAAAGATCATTTTTATCAATTAAATACATGTTTAAAGTCGTCAGTGAGTTCAAACAAATTTACACAGACACTATCCTTGTTGTAGGTACTCACCTGTTGGAATCACGTTCCTTATTGCTGGCAAGATATTAGAGATGGACGACTTCGGTGTAATGATCGGACAGGTGGGCGTGTACTTCCTCACAGTCCTGGTGGGCCTGTTTATTCACGGGAGTTGCGTGCTTCCCCTCATATACTTCGTCATCACGAGGCAAAACCCGTACAAATTCATGTATGGAATCTCTCAGGCTATGGCCACAGCTTTCGGAACATCATCTAGGTAAGGCTATTTTCAATCTCATTAAAATCAGATCTAACCTTTGTTGTATGTATATTTGATCTGACGCCTACACATAACAGGTCGAAATACTCATGCTCGTTTTGTATTCAATGAAATCGCACGATACATCCAACGCTTGATTCTATGCAGCTCGTTACGAACTGTCTCACCTGAATCTGTATTGTTTGTAAAAGCCTTTAAATACCTTTGGCAGAGAAAGAGTTAAAGACAGATTTTCCCTATCCAAAAGTAAATTATTCTGCACAGAATATTTTACAATCTACCTTGGTAATCAATTGATAATCAGTGAAGCAAACACGACAAAAAGAATTTTTGGTAAAAGTGAATTCGTTGACCCAAACGCAAACGGGTCTTTCAGATTACATATACAAAGCAGTCAAAGTATGTTTTACATATTGTTTTCAGTTCTGCTACCATGCCGGTGACCCTTCACTGTTTAGAGCACAACAACCACGTGGACCCACGTGTCAGCACGTTTGTTATTCCTGTAGGGGCCACCATTAACATGGATGGAACAGCCCTTTACGAGGCCGTGGCTGCACTCTTTATTGCCAACGTCAATGGTATTGTAATGAACTTTGGCAATATCATTACTATCAGGTAAGACCTTTGACCATAGAGTGTATTGTAATGAACTCCGGAAATGTCATACCATCATTTAACACATTATTTTGACAGCCAGTGGTAGTGTATTGAAATAAGGCAATAACATAATCATTACGGGTAAATTGTTTGACAGCCGATGGTATTGTAATGAACTTCGGCAATATCATAACATTAGGTAAGACTTTTGACTGTCCATCGTATTGTAATGAACTTCGGCAATATCATCAAAATCATGTAAGATCATTGACCGCCAGCATTATTGCAAAATTTAATTACTTTCGGCTATATCATAAACATCAGGTAAGACTTTTGACCGTCCTTGGTATTGGAAATCAACAATATCATGTAGGGGTGGGATTGTTGATCGTCAATGGTATTTTAAGGAACTTCGTCAACACCATTGCCACCAGGTAAGACTTTTGACAGTAAATGGCATTGTAATGTATTTCGGCAAAAGCATCAGTTAACATTTGCGATCGCAAGTAAAACATTCTGATTGGGTAAGTCGTATATGAGTAACAATATGGAAATTGATCATTTTCAGTCACAGTAAACTACCTTCCAGGAGGAGCGATCACATTATATAGAGCTAACATTCATAAAAGTTAAATTTGTAAAGGCTTTGAACATACATTTTGAAAGTTGCAAAATTTAAAGGGAATTGTGTATATTAATAAGATCAATCTGGCACATTTATTACACTACTTGTCGAATTGATTTGACTTTGTAGCATTTGTGGCACTCCATGTACTGTAGTGAATCCCCTTTTCCAGCGACAAGTATAATAATGCATTCATCTTGTTATACATTGAATAGACTATTAGGTGGTTAAATTTATTGGCAATACAAAGAAAATACAATATCAAGAGACATTCTAAAACTTGTCAAAATACGGTAACCAACTTCTTGGCATGTTCAAAACGAGTGGCACTTCTTCATTCGTGCATATATAATTGCAGACATCATGGAACCAGAACCATGATCTTGGGACGAAACTCTTACGACTTAAATCTATTTTTTCTCATTGTAAGGTATCATTTCTTGGAGAAATCGAAATTCTAAATGGTATATTCCAGCTGAGACGAGATGTTTTTTAATAATTGATTAAATGCATTTCCATTTTTCAAGACCTGTTATCTTAGTTGAAATTTGGTTAGTTTGCTTTTAAATAACGAGTATAATTTGGTTTGTGACAATTTTAATTGTATAGGGAATACACACACAAATAATTGAACTATATATGCATTCGTATTAAGATCTGGCTCGTTGAAGTGGTGTTGAGAATATGCAAACATTATGTTTATCATTGACCCGTAACGGAACGGATGCATTTCATTATCGAAACATTAAGTCTTGCAAATATAATCACTTTAAGGTTTATAATACATATAATACAAGGTTTAGAATTCATATTGTGTGACAGTTCATTGACTGTTAAAGGATTCGTTAAAGTACTCTCTGTGTTATTGAACCTGTATTCAGATTTGGCAACAGTTTGTCCTAGAATAATCTACAAATCAGATCAAAGTGAGCCGGTGTTCTGCGTTAGAATTACTTTAACGTGAGTAATTGCATTATCACCCTTTTCGTATTAACACATTATTGATTGCTTCCCGCCCAACAAGTAAGGCACCAATCATGAGAACAAAGCGTCACAGTTCGTTTCAAATTTCTTAATCAAGTCATTTGAAAAGACGAATACCACCTTTTTTGCAAATAATTAATCATTAGAAAATCTGGCAAGCCTGATTTGAAATGTTCGTTTAAGAATCGTGAATTTTAAAACATGTCCCATAAGGAAGGGGAATTCAATTCATCAAACGCTAATGTATTTTGAGATAATTTAGTTTTCGAATGCATGTATAATTTACAGCGAAACAGATATGTTGCATTGAAAACTAATGTGCAGATTTATTGCATACATAATCGTAATATTTCTATTTCACGTATTTACTGGTATCCATTAAAGACGACGACTTGTCAATAAATAGATTTATATCATAGGTTCACGGTGCTATTGTTATAAATGCAAAACATGTACACACTTCATATACGTTAGCTCATAATACTTTAATAATGGTAGTAATGGCTGTACTCCTTGGCGTTCAGTGTTAATTATCTGAGCAACGCTATAACAGCAAACCGATGTGGAACTGCGCTGTTTAATCTGGATCTACACTATCGCCAAAGTAGTCTTAGAAAGTTTAGGACACATCTGTAAAGCAATATCCATTTTGATCCTTAGTGTGAATGCACACAGTCCTTTTTCAACATATGTAAGAATTACGTCAATGATGATTTTTCTGGCTCATATAGTCTCTAGAGTAGATGCCTTTATTAGGGAATGTAAGCGTTATTATTCACATGAATGTTATTCTCTCTTACAACCAAATAAAGCCCCAGATTGCTAGTATTCAAGGAATATTATCAGCGAGACGATTCTTTTGTCCTTTCATAACATACCGGTTTCAGAACATTATCTACACACATTGTTTCTTGTAATCCAACAACCTGAATATATCTGACTAAGGATGGAATATTATGAGACCGAATAGAAAAAAATCGTCCTATAAGGAGTATTTTCTGTTTTTCAAGAATTATTTTTAAAAGCCATCGGAGTCCCCTTTGTATTCGAAGTTGTATTCGTGAGTAAAAGGGTAACATTTAATTGAGTCATTTCCGTGGCGTTAAGCCTCCTCGTAATTTCACTGTAAAATGTTTTCTTTAGGAGTGCTCGGCCTGCAAACCTAATTTACAGTATAAATAATTAAATCGATTTCATTCTCCTTTGAAAAAAAGAAAGTTAAGCAAGGTAATTAGCTATTCACATTCCGTGATTCTTATCTAAAGCAACGCGTCGTTCCGTTAACGTTTTGAAGAAAAATATAGCGTAACATATTATTTTTTTTCAAAAAGAATCTTGTTTCAAGATCTATGGTTCTTGTTTCCCTTGTCAATAAAGCAATTATTCTAAAATCACAACAGTTTGATTCTAGAAGAGTGGTATTTTTGTGCTATGTAGTTTTATAGAGCTGGACATGCGCAGAAATAATCAAAGTGTACCAGGTAAGATACGGCCATGAGTCATATTAAATAAGGCACAACTCTTCAATATATAGATACATGTCCATGTTGAAACATTATGTTTAGAAAATAGTGATGATCCCTGTAGGTTCACGGTACCGAATAGCAAGAAGATCAGAATGCGTAAGTCATGGTTCAGATCTTAAACCGAACACCGGGATCAGATTAGTATAGTTAGGTAACAAAGCTTATACTCAAACAGTAAACAAATAGTCAAACGTTCGATTATATAAACGGCAAGTGTCCGGCAACCATTATAATGTACATGTAGTTTATTTTGAAAATGAATTTTTAGTAAAATTAAAGTTAAGAAGTATCAGAAAGATCGATGGGTATAAGTTTTTACTGTTGATTGGTTGTCCTGTTGCAATTGCAAACAGTGAAAGCTTATTTTAATCTTTACAAACACGAAGTCTCTCAAATGGTTTTCGCTGTCCGCCTATATTATGTATAGACCTAAATGCATATTCTGACAAAATAGGACTAGAAAGTAAGCCCTACTAGTTGTAGGTCAGTGTAACCTTAAATGATGTCAAATCGGAGAGACAACGATACCATAAATCCCCAACCAAAACGCAGATTAGTGTATCCAAACTTGTGGTCAAACATATTGAGAAACCCACCGTTGACGATTGGTTAGTGTTCGGTTCGATCCCCGTTCTCAGCGGTGAAGGTTGAGTGACCTTGAGCAAGGCACATTTCCAAGCCTAGCGCTGGTTTGTCGTCACAAAGGGTTCATACAAACGTGTTCTCGGCTGAATATAACAAAAAATACTAAAAAACGGTGTTTTATCACAATAAAGCAAATCAGTCATCCTTATGAACGCCGTTGTAAGTCTAGCTCCGAACACATGTTGCAATAGATGTATAATTTGTCTGATCATGATCCTGGCAGACCGTAATCAATTTAGTATAGTATGTGTATTTAGTAGTTCAACTTATTCAAGGTAAATTTATTCGCACTTTGCTAGTGTGTTTCACCAATTTAGTAGTGTAATCTACAGCATATTCTCAAGCCCAGGGCGCTTCGTTAATCGTAATGGGATGTACTGGTCGAAGCGTCTTTGGCTTCAGAAGATGTATCTACAAGGTACCCGCGAATGTTCTCATTGCCTTTCTTTACAAGTCTAAACATTTAATAGCATGATTTTTCAATTTTGGTTTATCTTTTCTGTTCAATTCAGCATAACGGCGACTGCAGCATCTATTGGTGCTGCCGGTGTTCCACAGGCTGGTCTCGTAACTATGGTGATCGTATTGTCAGCAGTCGGATTGCCTGTTGATGATATAACATTGATCTTGGTTGTGGACTGGTTCTTGTAAGTATACGTAATCGAATTTATGTAATTGTATTATCTTTTTTTTCTGTCGGGAATCAAATAATCCATGCTGGTCTCCGTCGATTTTCTGCTTGCGGCCAAAAATGTGGTATTTTATTCAGAAAAATTGTTTCTGAATTAGACAATAGCAGTCAATTTCTCAAAATGATGTATTCTAAAGTCGAAAGTAATGCAATTACGTATTTATCAATTTTGAACTTATATTCAAATTTAAATTCCAATTTTTAGTTTTATTTCGTCCTTATGTTGTATATACTGATTATAACTATAACATTCAAAGACATACTGATTTAACAAAGGCTGCTTTTAAATATCGTTATTCCTTCATGCTCGGGTAACATATCATCACTGCTTTGTTCGTCCATGCGTATGTAGGCATGTATGTTTTCGTTCTTTCGACCCTAGGTGTTCCGTTAGAGCCTAGGGTCGAAGTACGAAAACGCGATGCAATAGTACGAACACGAGATGCGATAGTAAGAAAACGCGATGCGATAGTACGATACCCTAGGTCGAAACCACGATAACACGATGCGAAATCGCGAAAGTGCGATGCGAAAGTACGATATTAATATCGCCTCCTCGCATCGCGTTTTCGCAGTTTCGCATCGCGTTTTCGTACTATCGCATCGCGATATCGTACTGTCGACCCTAGGTCGAAACCGCGAAACAACGATGGCCCTAACGGAACACCGTACATAAGACATACAGTAGAGATGGCATTGGACGAGAAAGTAGGACACTGTCTAAACTTTAAAGTGATAATACATTAACCATCCAGATTTCAGATTCGATTGTGTTTGTTTACCTTTTTCAGGGACCGATTTAGGACCCTCTGCAACGTGACCGGTGATTCCTTGGGGGCCGGCATTGTTTACCATCTATCAAAGAACGAATTACCCCCTCTCGAAACGGACGGGGTGGAGCTAACAAACGTTCACGTGAATCCAGATAGTTCGCAGAAAGTTCCGAATGGTACTGAGGGAACTCCGGAAGTTGCAGCTGTGTGATGACGTCATTACATCGAACACTTTTCATTGGATGCGACAATTTTATACATATATACTATAAGAATAACTAGTTCTGGGACCATGACATCATATTACGTCATAAAGTCACGTTGACAAGACGTTATACTCGGATTTCGCTTTGTGGATGTAGTATTTTCATGATCTTATCATGCGATGGGACAGGATGATACTGACAGAATTGTGTCAATCGATATAACGTCAAAAAATGCATACTAAACGCCATTTGATTGTGAATAATACTCTCTTTTTTTTTATCTTTAATTAGCATACATTTTCTTTGAACAGTTTCCTCGAAGTAGATCCCCATCAAACATTTAGTTTTAAAGTCAAAATTATTCATCACTGAAATATCATGCACCAACGATTCGCCAGAAAGAAGGGGATCTCAAACGTGTTTATCTACATGCCGTGTTCTTGAACTCACACGTGTTTCCATATTAGGAAATTCCAGAATAAAAGGCTATAATTGTTTGCAGCCGAAACTAAAATGCATTGTATTACTCTCTTTACACAATAGAGCGTTATTTAAGGCCGTAAGAAAAAATATTTGAACCCGTAATCTTATATGTTTTAATGTACCTTGTCGGGTTCTTTCAAATTAGAAACATCTGCAATAAAGAACTGAGAGCGTAATCATTTCAGACAGAGTGTTACTATTTTGGGGCAAGGTAAGTCTTGGCGATGATGTCTATAAACGAGCGCATAATTATTGAATATAGTTGAACAAGTATCCTGCCGCATATTCCTCAAAATGCATCCGGTTGCTGGAAAGGGTTACAACACCTCGATGTACTAGATGGTGTGATTGACGTTTCTTTTTGGCTCTGCGAATACTTACTTAAGTAAGAAGGTATATGGTAGATATATCAAAGAATTGTTTGTTTTATAAATTGATTGCCCGAAATGCCAATTATTTATCAGATGTATTGGTTTCTTTCGTAGAAGATTGTATGGTTATCATAGATCATTTATTTGTTTCATGGCAATACGTTTTCATCTTTAGAAATGAAATTCAGAGGTGTACAAAATATTATAGAACCTTGAGTATCATCTAAAGTTCATTATCTCTTAAAGGTCATCTTGTATTCCCTACATTACATGATTTAAAAATTCATATTTAAATGATTGCCAACCCTAGATTTTTACTATTTGCGTCACTACTTACAAAAAACAAGCATAGGCATCTGTTCCTTCCAGAATTCTCCATGATCGAGTGTTAAGCGTTTGGAATTTGAGACCGGATATCCGCTTTCAATCCGTACATGCAGGGGTGATTGTAGACCCCCTTGGACAAGGCTCGTAACTGGTTGGTCATACAGGGGACGTGATTAAGTACTATCGACGTGACATAACATAACCTTTTTTGAGAACTGTTTAAATCCCAATTCGCAAATAAAACAATGCTTCTTGAACAAAATTTGGACTGCTGGTCTGCGAATTCTTGAAAGCTTCTTCTAGCTTATGGCAAACATAGAAGATCCAGAATGGACTGCATGGTGCACAGGCCCCATACACGCACTGACAGAAAATGTCATAGTGTTGAACTTAAATTGTAACTGTCTGTGTTTATAGACGTGTGATGACTAAAATTAATTTTGGCAGAAACTGCATCGTCTCAATTCACTATATCTCATTAGGAGATATTAAAAATTTGAAAACATTTTGAGCCGTACCACAGACAAACCAACACTATGGATTATGCGTAATATATCGACCCAGATCAGTCTGTGCAGTCCGCGCATGGTAAACTGGATCAAAACGTTTAGTCTCAGGGGCAAAGAGGGCAAAGAGGTATAGAGTAATGATTCCTGAAACAGAAAATTCACAGGTTGCGAAAATTGTCTGCCCGGATTAGCCTACGCGTCATGTGCAGGCTGATTGGGTCGATAATTTACGCTGAGTCCATACTGTTGGTTTTTCTCTTGGAACGGCTTAAAATTGCGTAATGAAAATGTCGAGACTTTATTACTGAAAACATCGTTTTTGCTCGAATAAATATTCTATTAATTCCTGAATGAATTTCAACCAAGAAATCGTAAAGACAAAAAAAAAATGTACGAACTACATTAGTTTATATATCAGATAGCATTTTGTTTGTTGCATAACCATGGTACTTATAATGTTGTTCCAATGAACTATACTAATGCATTGTTCTTAAGTAGGTACGTTAAAGATTTGCTGTTTTGTACTAAGCAAAAATCGATTGGAGTGGTATTGTAAAGACGCTATTCCCCTTTGTTGATATTGAGGTGACCTTGACCTTGTCCTTGAACGGGGTTATGTCTGTGACAATATAACTATTGTAAGATGATTATGGTTGTACATACATGTATATGGTTGTGATTTATTTGGCGTTATGTGGCATACATTCGTGTTTACAGAATATAATAAACACGTATTATATGTGTACGGTGAAGAGTTATTGACTTGCATAAATAATAACAATGGTTGTACTTCTATAGTAATATTATTTTCTACAGTTGTATCTATATGTATTTTATGACAGGATATATTTAGAGTCCGTATATCTTACACATTCTTATATATACATGTACATAACTAGATATCTATGTTATTGGTAACTTGTTTAGTAATTTCATTTTGAATGTCAAAATCTTAACATTGCAATAGTACACGGAAAAAAACACACCGAGAAAATCTAGATTGGTATCAGCAAAACCTATCAGGAAAAGATAAATACACTCGAATGTGTGTATAAAGTTACTTTTGCGATTGATGATGTCGGTACATAGTATGTTGTTGCAGCATCACAAGCATGTATCAAAGACCACGCATTTAATTTTGCAAACAATAAAATCGGCGAAATTTACAGTGAAATGAAAGTGAAATACGAAATTTGACACGTCAAGAAAATAGTAAAACTATAACAAACGCGTTTAAATTTGCTAAATCAAGGAATAATTCGGATTAGCCATTGACATTTTATCAAGTCTTTCTTCGGAGCAAATTCTAGTATGCATGTTGTATTTGAATCCAGTTTCACTTTAACAAATATAGTGTTTCGTCTCGAAGGCTCATACTGTAACCACGTCGCTTCATACCGAGGGCTTGGTGTGAAACGGTTGTAACTAAAATTGGTAATTTTTTACCAAGGTTAATCACCACGCCATAAAGTCTTTATAAGCGTTAAATCATTTTTCTTGGTAAACAATGGAAATGTAAGTGCCATTGCTCGTTCTGAGCAATGGCACCTAAATTTGCATTGTTTACAAAAGGGTCAAAATTGCCCCTAAACCAGGGTTTTCAAAAAAGGTTTTTAGTTACAACTGTTTCACGCCAAGCCCTCGATACGTTAATTCCTTTTAAATCGTGTGTAGATAATGGTCGTTTTCTAAAGTAAACAACCCAACCACACAGCGTCTGCCTTCAATTGTGTATTAATTAAGTTCACGAACTATGACTAAGGTTTAATAGTTAATGGCTATAAACTTAAAAACTTTAAACATATATCAATTTAGAGACAAAACATAATGTTCTACATTCATACATTAAAATAAATACTATTTGTTTAAAGCTTCGTGCCCAGCCCCGGGTAGTTCAATGCAGGAGTTGTTCGAACCAAAGCTCGGCCAACATTCTTTGACAAAAGTCACTTTGACAAGATTCATTCGGCTTCCATAAATGGGCTAACAGTTAATGTGGCAAAGGAACCAGTCACATTGAAATGATGCTGTGTGGTTTACTGGTTTGAGAAAGCCAGGAAACACATGAGTAGGCTAACTGGCCAATCAAAAGCCTCCTCGCAATATAAGACAGTCCTCATATTTGGCATGCTTGATCTTTCATCTATGTATTTTTGCTGTAAATGCATCAAAATGCATGTCCAATGAAATCTGCAGCAGACGGCTTACGGTAAAATGTATATCTATAAGTGAAGTATAATTTTAAATTAGAGTTGAAAACAGTGGGAGCAATTCCTCTATTTCCTCCATTTTCCATAATGTTTTAAAACCGTCTGCAGATGCGTCAAATTTCATCTGCATGTTTTGAAAAAGTTAACTGATGGCGAATTAAAATGATGAGAGTGAGATGGTTTATAGAGAAAATCTGATTGTTACGCTCTGTGAGTGTACTCGAACACTGCTTTGACAACGAGACCGGAACAAGATGTAGATTTTCTAGCATACAAACAAGGTGTTGAAGCAAGCATGGTCTGTTTTTGATTAACTTTACGACACATTTTCATTTCATGTGTACAGTTTGTAAATAGTCAGTTTATAGTTTGTTAAATTGAACATGTATTTGGTCCTTGTATAATGAATACTTGAATGTAGGAGAAAGTTGTTTAATTAGTCTTTTTCGTTTAGTACGGATTTCAATTTCTTTGATTATATATGCATTTTATATAATAATTATTTTGATGTCAGTTTATTTGTTACTTTTTTTTTTATTAAATCTGAAGTTATACATGGAATTTTTAATTCTAATTCAACAACAATTTATTCTTTAGAATATTTTATCTGCTTTGGAAGAAACGCAACTTTCTCTTTTCTACTTAAATTCTTTTTTAGTAAATTTACACCTATAATTTGAAAATGTTAGTGAATAAGATCTATTAGAATATATGGGCACATCATCACATGCACCAGTTACATTAACATCAACAGTATATGCATTAAACGGGGAATATTTGTTTGTTTCGGTGAATGGGAGAAGTATTTCACTGGCTAGCTTCAGCTTTAATATGTTTATCACTTTGGAAAATTTTGAACTTCACGAAAACTTGATGAAATTCTTATTGATCATTCATCGAAACAAACACATTTTCGTTTCTACAAGGAGGTGTTTTATTAACACCATATTTAGGATAGATGTTCATAAAGGGGGAAATAGTTCCTTCTTCGGAATCACAACTCACTTGTTGAAACAATGAGTTAATTTGGATTTAATTCTCTGTAATTTATGAACCCATCAAAAAATATGTAATAAACACAAATAATCTTTTAGAATATCTTAACTCTTTCAGCGCCAACGGCAATATTGAGACTTTTGCAAACAATACTGATTCAGGCGAGTCAGCTCGTTACGAGCTGTCTCACCTGAAATCAGCATTGTTTGCCTTTTAGTTATCAAAAGAGTCCAAACTTGTATTACATGAGAAATGGAGACGCCCGATTTTGAACATGGAAGAGTCAACTTTAAACAATTCGGCGCTGAAAGAGTTAGTTGCTAGTTCATTTACGAGTGCCACTGGGTTAGTATGATATCTAGGTTACTGTATACATGTATCGTATGTGTGTGTGTGTTGACTGAATCAGTTTTTATCCTTTTGAAATGTTTGGTGTGAAGAAGTCTTTAATCTTTTTTGTATAGTTTGCTTTTTTACCAGGTTGTACACGTATATATTAACCACGTGGTGGGAAAACCCCCTCTAATGACCTGCAATTCATGGTCAGTGAGAAACAGAAGATACACATATGATAAACTTCATGCAATTTACACTTACGCAGCACATCTACTCAATGTGGTCCGTTGTTTTTTGCTCGTGTAAAAACAACAACATTGAAGGCATTGGTGCGATGAGATGGATACATAAGCTGATTCTACATTTGGCAACGATGTCCAAATATACACTTAGATGAAGTTTTCCCACTGCGTTTTTCCAAAACATCTTTCCCATCCAGACTAATCAAACGCAAAGTGCTGGTACCAGTTTCGTCTCAATGTCGATGTGGCTTTTCTTTCAAATACGAGAACTGGGATTGATTTTGACTAGTTTGAACTCTCGCCCTCCTATTGGAAACTCCATAGTATACGTTATCAAACCTTAAAGTATACTGGGGGAAAAAATGTTAATCCGTAATCAAATTCAATTGAATTTCATTTTTCTAAATATTTACGAAATTGCTTCATGTGTACACATGAGCTTGCCTAAGTGAAGAATAAACTTTTCGTGAATTCAGCTGCATGATGGTTAACATATAAGCAAAGCGAGACAACTCGTATCAGCTCGGGTTTGTCAAGGCGTTGAATAAATACAGGCCAATGATATGAGTCTGCTGATTTAGTAAAACGTCGATTAATTAAATAATTGGTTGACTTATTATGTACAATGTATATTATTGGTCAAAATCCATATTTTCTTTCCTTTATACAATCGTTAACAAACACATTGTTTTATAATATGGGTGTATTACTGTCCTGCTTAGTTCACACGCCAAGCCGGGGCTTGCTACACATCTCTGGATATAGGCTTTAGAGTTATTGATAATTGTAATTACCGCTCGTGATCATTCGTGCGTTTTCGGTATTTACCGAGCTGGCACGATTTGAGCGGCGAATATAACCGATCTACGTAAAACACCAATCATACCGATACACATCGATATGAATAGATTCGTATAAAGCCACACCCTGAAGAGTCAAATAATTAGGCCGCAATATTGCTGGAAGTCATAAAAAGAGACGTGTTGTCCAAATACCATTCATCATTGTTTTCATTCACGCAGTTTGACCGGTGTCCATCAGTGTTTTCGGTCACTCAAGCTTTTACGAGTTCTGATTAACACTTTAGAACCATATCACGTTATAGCCGTTTATCTAATATGTCATTTTAAAAGTCGTCTGCTTCGACGTCATACTAGGAAAAAAGTAATATAAAAGCTGGACTGTTGCAAACATGCAGAGTTTGAGTTATTTCGGAAAAGGGAGAAATTGCTTCTTTTGAACAGTTTCGTCATTTGTCAAAATGTTTTTGTTAATAATCGTCTCACGGTTTAAGAACGCCATTGAGGTCTATATCGAGAAAACGGGGTGAACAATATGCAAATATCCCGTTCTATAGTATTTTATAAAAGCGTGTGGCCTGGTTGTAATGCATTTTACATTTCATTAGGAGTTCTATTGTTTAATTTCCCATTATAAATTCACGATTTTTACCCGTAACAAATTACTTAGATTCTTTATAAGAAAGTGTTGTATTAAACGTATTCAAAATATTTATTGGGTCTGTTGTCTTATTTTATTTACCATATATACGAAAGGCTAAATGTCGTAACAACGATTCTAGCGAGACAGAAATCGATGCAATTGTTTTCGAAGTTAGATATTTTATCTGTAAACATTTTGATTTTGATTAACCTAAATTTAGGTTTTCTGTTTTAAAAAGGCTGTTTTTACATATAAAATATGTTTAGATATAGTATTATTCTAAACCACGACATAGGTAACTTAGTTTGCCAGTTTTAGAGTCGAAGTAATGACAATGATGACAAATCTTTATTCAATAGTACTTAGGCCACCGGCCCATAATACATACGTACTATTAATACATTAATTGCACTATGAAAAAATGTCCTTATTCGCAAAGGGTTATTAGATTGTAGTAACCTGTAGAAACCAGTAATGCTAGTACAATATTTACTACTAGGTGAAAAGGAAATGCTGTCTGATTTCGTGGAACTTTTCACACTGGAAAAATACATGATATTCACACGCAGTAATGTTATGATTACATTTTGAAAACAGTAGAAACTTATCCTATCTCCCGGTGTAATTGTATTATGACGACCAGTCTTAAACTACCAATAAGACACAAAACAAAATCACATGTTGAACTTCATTGTGTTGGTTAGCTATGACGTCAAATCAAAGGTCACCTTTAGCCCGCAGTGAACTTTACTGTCAATTTAGCTAAAGGCAAACAATGTTTTGGTTAGTTATGACGTCAAATCAAAGGCCACCTTTAGCCCGCAGTGAATTTAACTGTCAATTTAGCTAAAGGCAAACAATGTTTTGGTTACAGATCAGTCAGAGGGTATTCAACTTTATTAAAAAACACTTTCAACTTTTAACAAAATCATTATTGTCCAATGGGATACCATTTCAGTCGTGTGGATTGATCTAAAATTCCCTGCACAAAAATTCTCTGCCAGGTGCTCCGATCCTAATTGCTTCCCTTTGACCTACCATAATCATAAGGCCACCGTCCGATCATCGGAAGGGCCTCAACGTACGATATTCGCCAGGTGTCCCTGTCGGTGTGTTCAACATCGGACGGTTATCGGAAAGGCATCGACCAGCGTCCCTTCAATGTTATATAAGATGCCCGGTTTGACTGTACGCATCTTGCACACTAGGCTAAAGTTACAACAAGCAGATCGGAATCCGCTGTGGTCGAGTGGTTAGCGTCGGGGATTTCGAAACCGGTTTCCCGGGTTCAATCCCCAGTCGCGGCACAACGGTCTTGGGCAAGGCACATTGTCTAGCCTCGTACTGGTTTGTTTACACAGGGATCATGAATAAGTGAATGATATAACTGAAATAATGTTGAAAGCGGCCTAAAACCCCAATGAATAAATAAATCAATCAACAAGCAGATCTGTTGTGAGATATTATCCTGATATCTGAAGGGGACAGACGGACACCACGGGGAACCGGTTCTTTGTATAGCGTAAAGACACCTGTCATATATTCCGATACTCGTCCGGCAGCCGGTCGAAAACATCTCACATTTCGGCCGAATATCGTCCTATCACCGGTGCGGCATCGGCAGTGGCATGACCACTTAAATGAATTGTCACCGATCTCAGGACCTAGGCAGGGACACATCTGAAAATGTTTAATATTTGACGTAGAATGATTAGAAAATAGTTCCTCGCCACTTCATACACTAAATGGAAAATCTAAGGTGGAAAAATAATAATTTTTGGAAACTTACCCCAGGGTCACAATATTACACTGTAATAACTTACCCCAGGGACACAATATTACACTGTAATAACTTACCCCAGGGACACAATATTACACTGTAATAACTTACCCCAGGGACACAATATTACACTGTAATAACTTACCCCAGGGACACAATATTACACTGTAATATAGTATCCCTGCTTATCCCAATGATGGCAGTCGTGTTTATTTTGCTATTCAAATGCGGCACAGATATCGAATGTTCGGGCCCCAAAGTCTATGAGCGACTCACTAGCTTGGGCAAAAAGCTTTTACTCTGTCAAACACATTTCTTCAAATCCATTCAATGTCCATCCATATCAATGGTGATTTAAGAATCAGCAAGATACAAAATACGTATGTCTTCTACCGTTATTACACAACTTTTAAAAATACACATTTAATGAGTATTTAACTTCCTAGGCTACGCTTTTTTTATAGTTTGATTTACGATCCGATTCATCAAAGCTCAGAAAAAAGTTTCTTGCGATGTTTTTGCCTATTTACAATATTGAAATTTTTAAATAAATGGATAATCTTAAAAAAATCAATGATGATTAATTTTAATTACTACATATTACCGTATACTTATAGAAACTGTAAACACAACATTAACCCAACTATGCAATAGGTAGGGCCGTAACGTGACCTATTTCTACTATTTGTAAATGCAGCATGTGATCGCCTATAGAGTAATTAAGTTGTCTCTGCTCCCTTCCGTTATGAATACTTCGCTTTTTTCACGATTTCATCAGATATCTAAAATTCATAGGATTTGTACTCGGTTTTTCATGTTTCGTTCGAGATGAACGATTCGTACCAACTGGTTTTCGCTTTTTGCTCTTGGGGAACTAACTTGACCATTTTTGTTTGTCTTTCTTTTCAGTTTTCTACTGGCATGTTCAAAACGATTAAAGTAAAATTACTAACAAACAAAACAGACTTAATAATTCTTGCTATATGTTGACTATTTGGAAAACTTAAGTCAAGAATGACCCTTCTCTCGATCTTATCAGATTTTGGGCTGAATTCAAAGGCGACAAAAATAAATGTTCCTCAAAAGGATTAGATTTAAAAGGACCCATGATTGCGCCAAATTGCGCCTCCTTAAACAAATATTTTTCAATGTCATTTGGAAATTCTACTGCTCCTTTATGTTTTTTAACAACACAATTCTGATCATTACCTTCCTTTTCATCTGAATTAAACCCTATTGGGAAACCAAATCGTAATAAATCGCGTACTTGTAAATCATTATATCCATTAAGCATCTTTTTCATAAAGTCTATGTTAAATATGAAATGAACAGGAATTTTCAACCCTTCATAATTGTATTTTTTTGACTTCTTAACCAAATTATGAATGCATTTTTTTTTAATTGATTCATCAATCAATACTGGTTTTACTTTTTTAGTGAAAAATATCAGTGAAAAACTTATTCATCGACTCCCGCAATAATGCAGTGTCCCTCCAACTCGACAGAGAGAAAAATTAGTTCTCTTTGATCGATATGTTTCAATGTGTTATGATGTGAATACAAGTTTTCTAACAAGAACAAAGTCACAGCGAGACTTTGTTCACCAAGCAAACTAATTTCTATTTCAATCTATCTGTCAATCTAATACTGTACAGGATTTTCCCACGAAATGCATTAAATACAGATGCGTAGTGATACAAATGACATTAGCAAAGCAAATACTTGTTATTATGCAAATTAACTGGTTTTACGTATTGTCGCAAAACCTTGCAGATTACCCGAACAATTTAGATTACAAATAGCCATTCTAATGAGCTAAAACGATACCAATTAACTAGATTTTTCATAAATTTGGAATGGCCTAATTCTAAACACATCATGACCAGTTTCAGAACGTAACTAAAAAATCACCAAGACAACATATTCTGGCAAACTAACATTATTCTACTGTCAAAAGATGCAGGGTTGTTACATTCTCATGTTTAATCGCACCAGAGTGCACTATTATTGAAAATCGCAAGCCCTACACCGATATACTGCTTGTTACTTTGCAGGATTTTCCATACGATCGCCACTACAGTGCCATTGGCGCTTTGATTATATAGGCTATGGTAGCCAGGTGAGCAATATAGGCACATGTTGGCCTTCTTGTTTAAAATAAAGGGATCGACATTTGGCCTTTTTGTTCGAAATATTTACATCCTGTCTGTTTGCACAGGTTATTTAAATGTACTGAACTGCATCTGCTTCCTTTAAGTCATGCTTCAAAACCATGCGCGGCGTCTTTGATGCTTAATTTGCATCAAAATTATTCTTATACATAGTTGGGATTGCTTGAATCCCGTGGTTCTCTACTGAAGTATCATGTCCATAGATTATTTTGTTTTTTGTATACGTTGTGATATAAGTTAACTAGATTATTATTGTAAAGCAAAAACAAATATACATGTCATCAATGTTTATTAACTAATTAAATACGAATATTCCAAAGTGGGTCAAGAGACATATAAATATGTCTCTGATAAGTCCTATTAGATTTCTACTTTTGGATCAACCCTCGTACATTTTGCGATGTTACCAAAGAAAGGTCAATCAATAGACTCGTGCTCCAATTAACTTCACTAATCGGCCAACTGGGGAGGCAGGGTGGCCTATGTTCCCCCTGTCATACCTGAATGTCTTTTTAAGTTAGCTCCAAGCACGTGCAAAGCGTGAGCGATCGCTTGATTGGCTGATGCCTGGATTGTTTACACAATATTTTAAAACCTATTCTGGTGCACAGCGGTTCTTTTTTTAACGTTTAAATTAGTCTTCATTAGTTTTGGGAACATGTCTAGGAACATGTAAATATATAGATCTATTCTGTTCAATTCTGACGGAAAATATATCTTGTCACGAGTAGATAGATCGAAGTTGGTCACGAGAATAACGAACGACAACTCTGCATAGAAAGATTTGTATTTTTACAATGTCTGAAATAAAGTTTCTAGTTCTACTTTATGTTCTGATAACTACAGTGTTTGGTGACAACAATACATTAATATTAGTAAACTTGGTGAGTATTTCATTCCGTTTTAGTTTGTTAGTCCTTTTTTTTTTGGCAGGTATTACCTCACTGATCACGAGTCCAAATAATTTAGACTTTCGGTTTCTCGTTCTATCAACTTTCATTTATTGGTAATCCGAAATTGCGTATACATGTAGGATAATAACAAAATGAAAAATGAGCATACGCGATGTCTTTTTTTGAAGAATTAACTGATCACCTGCGATTAAAGAAGTGGAACTGTATGAGGGGGTCTAGTCCAGGTTTCTGTACTAGGAATGCGATTTTTTATTTTGACTGTTCGCATCCTACAATGCAATATGTAACGGCGATATATTGAGACTAGAGGGGGTCCAGACGTTTCGTAACCTCTCCGTTTCGTAACAAATGGCCGTTTGGTAATTGAATCGTTACGAACCCTAAATATGTTTGGCTGTTTGGTAACTGATACTGTTTTGTACCCGAAAATAAATCGGCTGTTTCGTACCAGGCAATATATTGGAAGTTTTGTACTGGGGTTTGATCCCCCAGCCGGATCATACCAAATACTTCAAAAATGGTAGGAATGGCTGCCCCACTTTGCGCTCAGTGTTGCCAGGTAATCATTACAACTGACTTGCTGGTGTCAGGATAAGTGGACCAGTAGAACTGGTAACTTACTTAGGAATCACTGTGAATAACTGAAAAATTGTAGCAATATAGGTAAAAAACAAAACAATCTTTGGCCAAAAAAATAAACCCAGCAAAATAGCCCCACTACTTTTTACTTCAATTTTTATGATCATTTTATGGTGAGTCAATAAAACCCTTATCTACAATTAAGGAAATTATTTCATATATTATCATGCTCATTGAAGGTGTATCTAATTTATGGCAGTATTATTTCCTCTTGAATGTTTCAGGTTTATCGCCATGGTGATAGGAGCCCAGTTGTAATATTCCCAACAGATCCAAATCAGGCTGACAAATGGCCACACGGGCTGGGATGGTTGTCTAAGGTAACATCTTTGATGTACAATATGATTGCTAGACAAAATTTATATATGAGCCATTCCAGGAGAAAACCAACATTATGGAATATGCGTAATGTATTGACCCAGATCATCCTGCACAGTTTGCTCAGGCTAATCTGGGTCCCCTTAACCCTTTCCCTCATATAGACGCTTTCTGACACCTCTGCAGCAGACAGCTTTTTGAAAACATAGTGACAAAAGAAGAAATTGCTCAAAATGAGCAATTTCTCCTTTTTCCACAATGTTTTCCAGTTCTAGTCATAGGTTATCCATTCAATTATAGAGATTTTCCATGTTTTGACAAAATATTTTCAAAGTCGTCTGCTGCAGAACTGTCATATGGGGGGAAAGGGTTAACCTTTTCCCCCTTACAACAAATCTGCAGCAGGCATCTTGAAATCGTATTGATATAAATAGGGAATATATGTCTTTACCTGATACCTTAATTATTGAAAATTTCTCCTTTTGCCAATAAGTTTTCAAAAGACATCAGAAAGCATCTATGCAGATACATTCTATCAAGTCTGCAGCAGACAGTTTTTGAAAACATTGTGGCAATTTAAGGAGAAATTGCTCACTTTTAGCATTTTTCTCATTTTGCCTTTTAAAATGCCATTTATTTGTTAATTCTGCTAAAATACTTAACCCTTTCCCTCATATAGACGCTTTCTGACACCTCTGCAGCAGACGGCTTTTTGAAAACATAGCACTTGACAAAAGAGGAAATTGCACAAAACGTGCAATTTCTCCTTTTGCCACAATGTTTTCCACTTTTAGTCATAGGTTATCCATTCAATTATGGAGATTTTCCATGTTCTGACAAAATACGTTCAAAGTCGTCTGCTGCAGAATTGCTGTATGAGGGAAAGGGTTAACAAAAAGGATAAACTACCTTGTTAACCCTTTCCCACATTCACAGATTTTATTGTCTTTTCATAAGGATCTATTTTACCATTTACCGTCTTCGACATTCCATAAATCTGCATCAGAACACTTTGAAAAAATCTAAGCAAATATATGAAATATTATAATAGTATTGAATAATGCTGAGGGTAAGGTAAGAAGAATTGCTCAATATGAGCAATTTCTCCTTTTGAAACAATGTTTTCAAAAGTTGTCTGCTTTAATTGCATCAAAATGCTTCATAACCCTTTCCCACATACAGCAAGTCTGCAGCAGATGACTTTGAAGAGATTAAGTAAAATACATAAATAAATCCCTACAAATGAAGGTATAATTACTGAAACTAGTTGAAAACATGTAGCAAAAGGAGAAATTGCTTGTTTTTAGCAATTTCTCCTTTTGCCGCACTGTTTTCAAGAGTCGTCTGCTGCAGAAGCGTCAAACTGCTTCTATAGGTGGGAAAGGTTCATTACTCATTATCTCAAAGGACTCTAGATAAGGAGGAGTAAACTGATAATTTCCGAAAAATATCTCTTTTATGCCTCAACCAAACCTTTCTTATAGGTACTCAAGGGGTTTGAGTCTCAATTAACTCTTTCTGACGCCCATGCAGCAGATGACTTTTGACAAAATTGTGGCAAAAGGAGAAATTGCTCATTATGAGCAATTTCTCCTTTTGCCGCAATGTTTTCAACTCGATCCAATAAACAACTTCAATTATAGAAAACTATCAATTATAGAAATGTTCCCCGTTTTTGTCTAGATTTTTCAAAGTTGTCTGCTGCTGATTTGTTGAATGGTGGAACGGGTTAGGGATTTTTGAACATAAAATATGAACCTTATATTTAGCTTTGCATTATCTCATTATTGTATAGACTGGGATGAGACAGCACCATGCCCTGGGTCAATGGTTGAAAGAGAGGTACATTCAGTCAGGCTTTTTGAGTCCTATTTACGGAAGAGAAGAGGTAAGTGGATGATTTATAGACAAGACAAGACGAGGCAAAATTTTAGTGATATAAGCTAATACAGCTTCTAGATATAAAACACAATTTAATATATATATATTAACATGACATGTCACCTTTCAAATAAAGTATAAGCAAAGTGTTTATGGAAGAAATATTGAAAATATGTAAACAATAAAAATTGAATATATCGGTTAGTTTAGCCTAATCATTTTTAGCTCCACTGGCTGGAAGCCAGTTGAGGTTATGTCATGGCGAACTTTCCGTTGTGTGTGCGTGCATGCGTCAACTATTTGCTTCAAACAATTTCTCCTCCCTAACCTCTTGGTCAATTGGGATGAAACTTCATAGGAAGCATCCTCTCAATGGCCTCTCCTAAATTCCTTCAAATCTTTTGATCCATGCAAAATTCTGGTTTCCATGGCAACTGAAAGGAAAAACTTTAAAATTCTTCTCCTAATCTGGTTTGCCGATTTTCAAATAATTTTTGTAGAAATGTTTCTTGGGTGACCCTCTATCGGATTCTTTCAAGCCATGTTGATTGGTCGAAAAACATGGCTGCCCGGGGGTCGGGGCTTACATGGCTAAACGTGGAAATAAATAAAATCAGGTGAGCGATAGAGTTACAAATGTTTTGGGAAATGAATGGAGATGTTGCTCATTATGAGCGATTTCTTGGTTTGCCACAATGTTCTCAAAAGTAGTCTGCTATTAGTTTGCGGCTCAACATTAAAACATGTCTTTCAAAAGGAATAATGGAACGCCTGAAACAGGATTGTACATGTATAACTTGAATAGAGTTGTAAACAAAGAAGAAATTGGTCATAATCAGTGTCTAATCTAGGAATCTAGAATAATTTATGAACAAATAGAGATTTTTTTGCTTCTTTGTCTATGTAAAAATATCCCCCCTTCCATACAAATTAACCCTTTCCCTCATATAGACGCTTTCTGACGCCTCTGCAGCAAGACGACTCTTCGAAAACATAGTGACAAAAGAAGAAATTGCTCAAAACAACAATTTCTCCTTTTGCCACAATGTTTTCCACATTAAGTCATAGATTATCCATTCTATTATAGAGATTTTCTATTTTTTGACAAAATATATTAAAAGTCGTCTGCTGCAGAATCGTTGTATGTGGGAAAGGGTTAAAGGGGGGTTTTAAAAAAAAGTGAACATTTGCATGACCCCTCTCCTAGATTGGAAACTGCATAATGAGCAATTTTCTCTGCTAATCAAAATGCGTCTGAATGTGCAAAGAGGTTAATCCTTTCCCTCAAATAAACGCTTTTGGACGCCTCTGCAACAGACAGCTTTTTGAAAACATAGTGACAAAAGAAGAAATTGCACCAAACATGCAATTTCTCCCTTTGCCACAATGTTTTCCACTTTTAGTCATAGGTTATCCATTCAGTTATGGAGATTTTCTATGTTTTGACAAAATACGTTCAAAGTCGTCTGCTGCAGAATTGTCGTATGAGGGAAAGGGTTAATATGCAGTTTTGATTGTTTCCAATTTACAGATAAAAATACAAAGTTCAGATGAGGATCGCTGTCTAATGAGCGCGTACTCGGACCTGTCCGGTTTATACCCACCCAATGCAGATGAAAGGTTTAATACAAGTATAGCATGGCAACCCATCCCAGTACACACTAGACCAACATATGAGGATAGGGTATGTTGTTTCAGTATTCAAAATCGGAGGTCTAAAAAAGGAGGAGTAAACTGGTCTTTTCCTCACAATATCTCTTTTTAGCTTGCCTGTTTCGTCGAAGAAAAAATGTCGGGGTATTGTGATACCCGCTGCGTCGTCACAAAACTTTGAACAAAACTTTGAACTTATCTCATAACTCAAAAACCGTTCAACATTTTCAAATGAAACCTGGTACACAAGTTCCTTTGCTTGCAGCACTCTTGTTAACTTTCCAACAAAACCCTATGGGTACGCACAACATAGGATTTAGGGTTCAATGAAAGAATTTAGAACAGTAAATATACACCTTATCTTAGAGCACGGAAAGTAATTATGGAGATCTAGCCAATTTTTAACCATTGATAGGTTGAAACATTGGATAGAAAACATAATTTCAATTTGATTTCAACTTTAAAACTTGTCCAAAACAGTTTGTTAACACTTTTCTACATATATAGATGCTTTCTGACGCCTTGGCAGCAGATGACTTTGAAAACATCTCGGCAAAAGTGTGGAAAGTTTCTAAAAACGAAAGTATAGTTACATCTATTAAATTGTTTTCAAAAGACGTCCATATCTGGGAAAGGGTGAAATTTTAAGTCCAAGATATTTGATTAAGTGACCATGAAGGTATGTGTATAATTTCAATGGAATTTTCTGTTTAGTTTTAAAGATACGGAAATGTGCGCAAACAAATGAACTTGGATTTTCTAATCCTAAATGTGATGTATCTTTGTTAAATCACATGTCATAGTTTAATGAGTTGGTCAGAATTCTTATTTTATGTAATATCCCATGTAGTTACAGAGATATGGGGTTGCACACCAACTTTTTCATAAAAAAGGGCATGATTTGGCTTAAATGCAAGCCATCTGAGATTTGAGACTATGTTAAGAATGCCTTCAGTTCTTTGGTGTCATAATGTGAGGCCATTCATTCATTCCGACGATTGACAAAAGTCATTGTTACTAGCGTCATTTGTCTTAGCTATCAATGAAGGAGTCAAAGAGTTTGAACCCGGGCTCGGCCATTCATTCATTCCGACGATTGACAAAAGTCATTGTTACTAGTGTCATTTGTCTTAGCTATCAATGAAGGAGTCAAAGAGTTTGAACCCGGGCTCGGCCATTCATTCATTCCGACGATTGACAAAAGTCATTGTTACTAGCGTCATTTGGCTTAGCTATCAATGAAGGAGTCAAAGAGTTTGAACCCGGGCTCGGCCATTCATTCATTCCGACGATTGACAAAAGTCACTGTTACTAGCGTCATTTGTCTTAACTATCAATGAAGGAGTCAAAGAGTTCGAACCCGGGCTCGGCCATTCATTCATTCCGACGATTGACAAAAGTCATTGTTACTAGCGTCATTTGTCTTAGCTATCAATGAAGGAGTCAAAGAGTTTGAACCCGGGCTCGGCCATTCATTCATTCCGACGATTGACAAAAGTCATTGTTACTAGCGAGTCAAAGAGTTTGAACCCGGGCTCGGCCATACATTCATTCCGACGATTGACAAAAGTCATTGTTACTAGCGTCATTTGTCTTAGCTATCAATGAAGGAGTCAAAGAGTTTGAACCCGGGCTCGGGCATTCATTCATTCCGATGATTGACAAAAGTCATTGTTACTAGAGTCATTTGTCTTCCACAAAATTGGCTAAATTAATACTTTATATAAGATGGTAGCCACAGAGGACCAGGGACCCGGCCGGGTAGCTCAATTGGTAGCGTATCTGACTCATGATCTGGAGGTCACGGGTTCGATACCCGGTTGCGGCGACATTCTTTCGGGCGATGTTTTCCATTGCCTCTCACCTCTGATCTAGGTGAGAAAGTAGTCAGTGGCTTCGAAAGAATGTTGTGTAAGTACTGGTGTGGGAAAGCCAGGAAAACATGGGTAGGTGCACTGACCGCCGTGATATGACCAAAGCTGTTGAAAGCGGCGTTAAACTCCAAACAAACAAACAAACAAACAAACAAACACAGAGGACCAGATAAGGAGGAGTAAATAGGTCTTTCTTATATGACATCTCTCTTCCCACTCATTAACCCTTTCCCTCATATAGACGCTTTCTGACGCCTCTGCAGCAGACGGCTTTTTGAAAAAATAGTGACAAAAGAAGAAATTGCACAAAACGTGCAATTTCTCCTTTTGCCACAATGTTTTCCACTTTTTGTCATAGGTTATCCAATCAATTATGGAGATTTTCTATGTTTTGACAAAATACGTTCAAAGTCGTCTGCCGCAGAAATGTCGTATGAGGGAAAGGGTTAAAACCTATGTTGTGGGTACTCTAAAGAATCGTCCCAGTGAGACGATTCTTTTGAGTACCCACAACATAGGTTTTTGATATCAAATACGGATTTTAGAGCATGGAAAACGCTCATTATCTAGAGGTCTGGTAGCCAGTTAGCCGAAAACAACGTTGTGTTACAAGAAGGTGCAAGAAGATCAGGAAACGTATAGTCATCACGTGAACTGGCCTCTGTACCATAACTGAAAAACTGTTGAAATTAGCATTAAACTCCAATCAATCCAACTGTTCTTTTCCAGGTATTGAATATGGGTGAAAATTGTCCACGATATAATGACTTGAAGGCAAAAGCAATGAAATCTCACGCTATAACAGAGGAGGAAATTAAAAATAAGGTTTGACTTTAACAAAGCTATCATACTTTTGATATTTAAATTATCTGTTTTAATAAGAAAAAATGCAACGTGCTATTGACAAAATATTATAATTTATTTAATATTGCAATGTTAATCAACCCTTTCCCTCATATAGATGCTTTCTGACGCCTCTGCAGCAGACAGCTTTTTGAAAACATGGCAACAAAAGAAGAAATTGCTCAAGATGAGCAATTTCTCCTTTGGTCACCATATTTTCAACTCATTAAATTATTGTACTTTCATTTAAAGGGAGTTTCCATCTTCAGCTCACCAGAGCATGTTGAAACTTTGTCAGAATGTTTGTCTTAGTGATATCTAGGCCAAATTGTAGGACAATATTGTTAAGACTCTTGAAGTGAACATGATGAAACTTTACTGGAATGTTTGTCTTGATGATATTTAGGCTAAGTTCAAATATGGGTCATGTCTGGTCAAAAACTAGGTCACAATGGAAAATTTGAGAAAAATCTTGTCAACACTATAGAGACCGCTTTTTTGACTTGAGCAGCTTGAAAGTTTGTCAGAAAGTTTGTCTTGATGATATTTAGGGTAAGTTCGAAAATGGGTCATATCAGGTCAAAAAACTAGGGCACTAGGCCAAATTGAAGAACAATCTTGTTAACACTCTGGAAGCTGCCTGTTTGGCTTGAGCATGTTGTAACTTTGTCAGAATAATTGTCTTGATGATATCTAGGCTAAGTTCGAATATGGGTCAGGTCAGGTCACTAAGCCAAATTTTAGAACAATCTTGTTAACACTATAGAGATAACTTGAGCAGCTTGAAATTTTGTCAGAAAGTTTGTCTTGATGATATCTAGGCCAAGTTTGAATATGGGTTATGTGGGGTCAAAAGGGCACTAGGTCAAATTGAAGGAAAATCTTGTTAACACTCTGGAAGGTGCATTTTGGGCTTGAGCATGTTGAAACTTTGTTCAGAATGTTTGTCTTGATGATATTTAGGCTAAGTTTGAAAAGTCATAAACTAGGTCAGTAGGCCGTATTATAGAAAAATACTATAAAACTATAGAAACAGTATTTTTTATATTACAACTAAAAATGAGATAAAAATCAAAAGAAAGGCAGGTTGTGTCAACCTGGCAAATAATGTCTATGCCAACATAAAACCTAGGCTTCAATTCTAGTCCAAATCAATTAGTATAGAGCACGCACATAATTTCATTTACAGTTGTGTTGAGAAGTATTTACACTTCTTTGTAACAAATCGTTAACAATCAATAAGCTTTGTAAGAAAATGCTTCCAGTAAACAAACATTATCGTCAGGAAAATCCTCATATTGCCATTGGTGCTGAAAGAGTTTTAAGTCTTAAATAGCCCATTCTCAGGTGAGTGACCCAGGGCTTCATGGCCCTCTTTGGAATGTGAAATATGCACCTTAATTGGTACTTTCAAATATCAAAAAATGTTGCATGGATGTTCACTTAAGCTGCCTTATTAGTCCCCTACCGGCGTGCCGAAGGGGACTATTAGGTTTGCACTCCGTCCATCTGTCAGTCAGTCTGTCAGTCAGTCTGTCAGTCAGTCCATCTGTCAGTCAGTCCGACAAATCAGTTTTCCGCACTTTTTTTCTACATGCATTGAGATATTGAGCTGAAATTTTGTATATGGCTTTGTAATCATGTGTCACAGATCAAGTTCGCGTTTCATGGGATTTCGTCAATTTTTTTATGAGTTATGCCCCTTTTTGGACTTAGAATATTAATAAGTCAAAACGTGCAAACCGGTAGGGGATTATGGTATTGCTTGCAATCCTACAGTTACTTGTTTCTAGTTGTCTTCCACTGTGAAGTTCAATGTTACTTGTCCAGGAGTAAAAGTTCAATGTTTTTAAATCCAATTTTCTAGATCTTCAAATATCTACCTCCCATGTTCAAGGAGCAGACAACTTTGAAAAATAAAATATCCTGTGATCAATTAACCCTTTCCCTCAAACGACAATTCTGCAGCAGACGACTTTTTGTCAAACGTATTTTGTCAAAACATAGAAAATCTCCACAATTGAATGGATAACCTATGACAAAAAGTGGAAAACATTGTGGCAAAAGGAGAAATTGCACGTTTTGTGCAATTTCTTCTTTTGTCACTTTGTTTTCAAAAAGCCGTCTGCTGCAGAGGCGTCAGAAAGCGTCTATATGAGGGAAAAGGTTAAATTATTTGAGAGCGCGCTGTGAAAAACCAGTATAAAGCATTTGCCACCAGTGTATATTCAGATCAGCCTGCACATCCACACAGTCAGATCTGGCTCTGCAATGTGCACTTATTAGTCATAGAAGGTTGCAGATCTGTAAAGCAGTAATAATTTGGATCTTCAATCCGTTTCATCCGATGCACATGTAGGTCCTTTTACTAACATGTAATGATAACGTTTGAGATGGTTTTCCTGGAACACCTCTCACTTGTCGGGACCTGTAGCTCAGTCTGTAGCGACACAGGCTGTCAATCCAGGGGTTGTTAGTTTGAACCCCAGCTTTGCCAACATTCTTTCCGACATGTGACAAAAATAACTGTGACAAGCCTCATTCGTCTTCCACCTATTGGCTAACAGTCTATGTAAAAAAAGCAGCCAGTTGATTGGAAAGTATGTTGTGTGGAGTACTTGTTTGGGATAGTCAAACACATAAGTAGGTGAACTTTCCGCTGTGCTATGACTGATAAATTGTTGAAAACGGCATTAAGCCACAATCAATCAACTCTCACTTGTTTTGTCTTTTCCTTAGGCATTTTATGCCTGGCTTGGTAACCTGACGCATGTACAACATGAGAATATCTCCAACATCTGGCAAATTGCAGATACTCTTCTCTGTGAGGTAAGTTTATACATATGTTATATCTAGTATATCTTTACCAATAAAACAAATCAGCGGCAGTTATTTTTGGAAACATCTAGACATAAAAGTCAAATTATTGAATAATGTATCAAATATTGTGGCAAAATGAAAAAAGGTCTCTTTTTAAGCAATTTCTCAAATTGCCACAATGTTTTCCAAATTTGACTGCTGTAAATGTGTCAGCATGTGTAAAAGGGTTCTTAGCAAATAATTTACTGTGAGTGTCTTTGAATTGTCCAAAAAGGATAAGTCAGAATGATTTTCGAATTATTTTTTTCTGTATAAATATTTAGTTTGTCTGTTTTTCGAAAAAATAATGTCAGGGTAATATGATACCCTTGTCGTCTGCGTCGTCAAAAAACTTTTAACTTTAACTTATTACTCAAAAAACAATTTCAAATGAAACTTTGTACACATGTTCCTGTGAACAATACCGTGTCTTTACCAAGTCATATAACTCTATCTTCAACAATTATTTAGTTATGCTCCTTTTTCGACTTTAAAAAAAAGCAGACGAGCATTGGCGTTCGCTAGAGGCCCTCTTGTTTACCAATGTAAAGGTACTTAGATATGATAATGTTTTATATTATATAACTTGCATAATGAGAACCCAGCCCCTGTAGGCTCAGTCAGTAGCGGGAATGGGGTTAAGAGATCCTTTTTGTTTTCCAAAATATTTGGAAAGAGAATGGTAACTTCTCTCTTGTCTGTCTGTCCATCACACTTTGACAGCCCTTTCCCACATGCAATAAATCTGCAGCAGGCGACATTGAAATCATCTGTGGTGAAAAATTTGGAAAGGTTGTATGATTAAAGGTGTAATTTGATATTAGAGTTGAAAACATTGTGCCAAAAGGAGAAATTGCTCAAAATGGGCATTTCTCCTTTTTGTCACAGTATTTTCAAATGTCTTATGATGCATCAAAATGCAAGTGGGATAAAAGATAATTGATAATTGTTAATAGTAAATTACAGGCGACATGGGTGTTCTACCAACCTTGGGGTTGTAGTGGTAGAGCGTCCCCCTCATGTGCGGGAGGTCGTCGATTCGATCCCCAGCTGGGTCATAAATGTTAGTAATGGCCGACTCCTTAGCACTCAGCGTTGCAGGGTTAGTATTACATCTGACCAACTGGTGTCAGGCTAAATGGATCAGTAGTACGGGTAACTTACTCAGGAAACACTGTGATTTAACTGAAAAATTGTTGAAAGTGGCGTAAAACACCGAACAATCAAAGTACTTCAAACCACTCTATTATTTACAGAAAAAGCACAATTTAACCTGGGCCTCGTGGGTTAATGACACAGTATACCAGAAGTTGCGAACACTCAATGACTTCCAGTTCACTATGTTGTTTAAAGAACAAGAAATGAGTCGACTGAAAGGAGGTAATGTACTCTGCTGTAACCCTTTCCCACATACAACAATTCTGCAGCAGATGACAAAGCTTCCAGGCAAAAATATGAAATTCTATATAAATTAAAGTTTAATAGTATTGAATACATTGTGGCAAATGATATTGAGCCATTTCTTGTTTCTTACAATGATAATTACTATATTTCATAAATGAGCATTCCTTATTGTTATGCACCAGGCACCTGACAAACAAAGTTTGAAGGGGGTATATTAGAGTCAACCTGTGATCGGTTGGTCGGTCGGACCGTTGCAATTTTCCTTGTCCAGAGCATAACTTGAAAAACTACTGGATGGAATTTAATTAGACTTCATATGATGATAAAACATGAATAGGAGAAGTGCAGTTTTCAGGAACCATAACTATTTTACCTAATTACAGAGTTATTGCCTGTTGTTACTTTTTCTTGTCCAGAGAATAACTTGAAAACTACCAGATGGAATCCAATAAAACTTCATACAATGGTAAAGCACAATGAGATGAGAACCATTAAATCCATTTTAGCAAATAACATTATTGCCCTTTGTTGTCGTCAATTTTTCGTCCAGACAATTAATCACAAACTCCTGGATGAAAGGTATTGAAACTTCATAATATGGTGAAGCACAATGAGAGGAAGTGCAGTGTACAAGAACAATAACTTTATTTGAGCTAATTATAGTTATTGCCCTTTCTTACTTGTTTTCTGTTCCGGAGCATAGCTTGAAAACTACAAGATGTAATTCAATAAACTTCATTCAATGGTAAAGGACAATGAGAGGAAGTGCACTGTACAAAGAACCAAAATTCGTTTATCAAATTACAGAGTTATTGCCCTTTTTTTTGTTTTGTTTTTTGTTGTCAAACTTTTGTCAGGAACATAACTTTAAACTTACTTGATAGAATTTAATAAAACTTCATAAAGTGATAAACCACGATGACAGGAAATAGAGTGTACAAGAACTACAAGTCTATTTTTTAGCTAATTACAGTTATTGCCCCTTGAAACTTGTTCTCATCCGGAGCATAACTTTAAAACTACTGGATGGAATTTAATAAAACTTCATGAAATGTTAAAGCACAATGAGAGGGAGTGCTTTGTATGAGATTCATAACTCCATCTTCACGTATTACAGAGTTTTTGCCCTTTGTTACTTTTTCTTGTCCCAAGCATAACTGCTAAATTGCTCATTGCTCATACTTTGGTTAAGCATGATAAGTGGAAATGCAGTTTACAATAACCTTAAATATATCTTGACTAATTACAGAGTTTTGCTCTTTGTTACTTTTCATTGTCTGCTGCATTGACTGTGGACTCTTCTGATTGTAAAGCTTGTCAATACCATTGTAAACTTTTAGCAATGAAAGGGTATATGATTGATTGATTGGGGTTTAACAACATTTTCAAGACTTTTTCATTCATATCGCGGCAGCCATTTCACCAATCATGTGTTTCCTAGCTATCGCACACCAGTACTGCACACAACATTCTTTCAAAGCAACTGGCTGCTTTTCCACATAGACTGTTACCTCATTGGTGGACTAATGACGCTTGTAAAGTGACTTTTATCAAATGTCAGAAAGAATATTGTCCAAGCTAGGGTTCAAATTCACAACCCTTGAATTGACAGCACTCATCGCTACCGACTGAGCTACTGGGGCTCAGGCAAACGGGTAAAGAACATCAATTGTCACAGAGCGCAAAGGCATCAAATTATTTTAAGGAGAAATGTTTAAGGTTATTAGAGTTTTATTTTTCATTTTGATTTACAGGTCCTTTGCTGAAGTACTTTATTGAAAACATGAAGAAAAGATCAACTGATCCAACCAAGAATACTCATAAAATGTTCATGTATTCGGCCGTGAGTATTTATATTTAGATATATACTGATAATCCCTTGTTTATAACCATTTCACACATACAGCAAATCTGCAGCAGACAACTTTTGAAAACATTGTTCTAGAAATAAGAAATGAAAACATGGTGGCAATTGTGAGGAATTTATCCTTTTGCCACAATGTTTTTGAACGGCATTTACACCTGCATCAAAAGAATTCTACATGTGTGGGAAAGGGTTATCAGCCACTATTTTCCAGCTGAATTCCTGCAACTGTTATGGTTTTCCTTGATCTTTCTGATTGAGTAATCTTAGCTAAAAGTGAAAACATGGGTAGCAAACAATGCTCTCCAAGATTGCACTGCAGTTCAGTCCGATCTTTGTCTACGTTATTCACAAATGTGGTTTGAAATCTCTCCTCAGAAAATATTGTTAGTACCACACTGTAGGTTAAACCCATTCTCACATACAAAAAATCTGCAGCAGATGACTTTGAAAATATCATGTCCTAAATATAGAAAATCTTCTATAAATTATATTATTATTATTATTGAATAAATCTGAGCACTAAGAAGGGACTACTAATTTGAAAGTCTTTGGAAAAGCCAGATGGGAAAAATCTCTATACATGAAAGTGTAAACACTGAAAGGGCTGAAATATTGTGGCAAGGGGAGAGATTGCTTATCATGAGTAATTTCCCCTTTTGCCACAATGATTTCAAAAGTCGTCACAAAGCGTATTTATGTGGGAAAGGTTTTATTGTGTTATAAATATACATGTAATGCCATTTTTGGGGGTAGAGGTCATTCATTCAGCCTTTCCTATATACAGACACATTTTGACCCCTCTGCAGTAGACGACTTTTGAAAGCATTGTGGCAAAAGGAAACAACAGACTTTCAAATTGGTAGTTCCCATCTTAGTGCTCAGGGTTGAGAGGATAGCATTAGATTGATGCACTGATGTCCGGATAAACTTGCAAGCAGTTCGGGTAATTTACCAAGAAAGCCCTGTGATATGACAAACATACTATTGAAAGAAGTGTAAAGCACAATTCAAACTTACACAGTGGACATTTGAAGCTTTAACCCCTTTCCCTTATACAACAATTCTGCAGCAGACGACTTTGAAAAAATGGAAAATCTCTTTAATTGAATGGATAACCTATGATTAAAAGTGAAAAACATTGTGTCAAAAGGAGAAATTGCTTGTTTTGTCACTATGTTTTCAAAAGGCTGTCTGCTGCCTGCTGTACAAAATCAAACTGCATATTTTTATTAGATGACCCTGATAAACGATAAATATTTTGCTTTATGACAATGTTTTAATCATGCAATCATTTTTTCAGCATGACACTACAGTTGCAGCAATACTGAGCGCCTTGCAATTGTTTGATGGAAAAAGCCCCGAATATGCAACCGCGGTGATAGCAGAATTGCATGAGATGTCTAAAGGAAAGTTTATTGTACGATTGTTTTACAAGAATGAAACAAGCAGTGTAACGGCTTATCCTTTGACTTTACCACGTAAGAATGTTTAGTCTACTTTTCTTTCTGTATTTGTTTGATTGTTTAATGATTTCAAAACAATTTTGCACATTCACTTAATCCTTTTCCATATACAACACATCTGATTATCATCAGCAGATGAATTTGAAAGCATCTAGACAAAAATATTGTTTGTTTTTTTAATTTTTTGTTTTGTGGAAGTATTATTATTTAATTCAGTTGAAAACATTTTGACAAAATTGAAAAAATCTCATAATATTTCAGAAGTCGGCTTATTCAGATGCATCAGAAAGCGTCTGTATGTGGGAAAGGGTGAAACTTGCACAGTGATAAACTTGTCTTTTTCAGAGTGTAACATAGACTGTCCACTCGACCGATTTATAGAGCTGACAAAGGCTGTAGTACCCGTTGATTGGGAGAAAGAATGTGGATTGAAAACAACCAAGCAGATGGAAACATCACTGAAATATGGTAATATTTTACATGCATTCATTATTTTTATCCTATAAACCTTTTCCGAATACTAACTTGGAAAGTATGTTGTGTGGAGAACTGGTGTGAGAAAGCCAGGAAACGCATGATTAGGTGAACTGGTCACCATCATATTCATGACTGAAAAATTGTTGAAAACGGAGTTCAACCTTAATCAATTAATCAACCTTTCCCGAATACAACAAATCTGAACCAGACAACTTTGAATACAACTAGGCAAACATATCCATCAATCTCTATAAATGAAGGTATATTTATTTTATAGAGTTGAAAGCATTGTGCCAAAAGCAGAAATTGCTCATAATGAACAATTTCCATAATCAAAGTTTTTATTGTCTAGCCGCGACGAAATTGCGAAAGTGACTACGGTGTTGCTTTTCTGGCAACGGCGTCAACTATTTGCGTTTAGCTCAACGTTTAAGTTACGTTTTTTTAACTTTTCTGAATAAGTCCTAGTACTAGGGCTTTCATATTTGGAATTTAGTTACATCTAATACCCTTCTTCACATTATTTGCTAAAGATACTGAGTGTGACCTTCTTTTTGGGGTAAACAAATTTGATTTTGGTGGTATTTGGTGGACTTTGAGATTTGGTCATAGCTTCATTGTGCACACATATTTCATAAATAAAGTACATCAACATATAAAACAGGTTTTTTTTGGTCAAACATTTGAATTTTTTTCTTTTTCATTTCTTGTATTTTTTGCTCACCTGAGCACAAATTGCTCAAGGTGAGTTATTGTGATCGCCTTTTGTCTGTTGTGCGTCGTGCAGTGTGTGGCGTCCGTCAACTTCTCCTCTTCAGTAACCAGTGGGTCAATTGGGATTTCCATGGCAACGAAACTAAAAAACTTAAAATTCTTCTCCTCCGAAAGTGTTTAGCCGATTTTCAAATATTTTTGTAGAAATATACTAGGGTGACCCTCTATCAGATTCCTTCAAGCCATATTGATTGGTCAAAAAACATGGCTGCCAGGGGGGGCGGGGCTTAATTTGTTTAATTTTGCGTCTAGCTCAACGTTATAGTTTCTTTTCTTTTTTTATTTTTCTCAATAAGTACTGGTACTAGTTTAGTTTAAACTTATTTATTTTACATCGATTGTGAACCAAGCTTTCAGCTTAAATTAATTACCCTCGATGTCTGCTTCCTGGAGACTTGACCAGTACTCACGCCGTTTGTGTGGAAAAATCCCAAAGTCAGAACCCGCTCATCACGGGACTCGAACCAGGGACCTTTGGTACGAGAGGCCGACGCTCTACCTCTGCACCACTGTCTCCCAAACTGGTACTAGAGCTTTCATATTTGGAATATAGTTACATCTATTACCCTTCTGCACATTGCATGCTGAAGATGTGAGTGTGACCTTTTTAGGGGATAAAACACTTGATTTTTTGTGGATTTTGAGAATTGACATACCTTCTTCATATTTTGTTGGATTAATTTCTAATTGTCAACACACTTTTCATAATAAAGTACTTCAACATATCAGACAGGTTTCAGGGTAAAACGTTTGTATTTTGTTAATTTTTTTGAAATATGCGTTTAGCTAAAAAAAGATGTTTGAATTTCTTGTATTTTTGAACTTTGCGTTTTGCTCAATTTCTTTGTATTTTTGAACTTTGCGCATTTGTATTTTTTTTTTTTATTTGAACACACATTTCATAAATAAAGTACTTCAACATTCAAACAGGTTTCAGGGTAAAACGTATTTTGTTATTTTTTTTTAATTTCTTGTAATTTTGAACTTTGCGTTTAGCTCAAAGTTAAAGTTTTGTTTGTTCTCCGTTACCCACAGTGTTTTCTGTTCTTTTCATATTGAAAAGAGTTGTTTAGGTTGTGACAAATGTAGAAATTGGTAATTTTGAGCAATGTTTCCCTTTGCAACATTGTATTCAAAATGTGTCTGCTGCAGATGCATCAGAAGGTGTCTGCAAGGGGGATGGAGCTAACTTGAAAAGTTTTCATACAGTCTTCATCAACGTACTATTACATTTTATAAGCAAGTTGTTGATACGAAATTTGATTCACTTTGAAAATAACAGCAACTCTGACTCGGATGACTTTGAAACCGTCCATGTACTCAAAAACATGGAAAATCTCTATAAATGAAATTATAATAACAAATATTTATAGTTAACCCTTTCCCTCATATAGACACGTTCTAACGCCTCTGCAGCATACGGCTTTTTGAAAACATAGTGACAAAAGAAGAAATTGCACAGAACGTGCAATTTCTCCTTTTGCCACAATGTTTTCCACTTTTAGTCATAGGTTAGGGTTATAACATTCAATTATAGAGATTTTCTATTTTTGACAAAATATGTTCAAAGTCATCTGCTGCAGAATTGTTGTATGAGGGAAAAGGTTAAAAACAATGTGTAAAAGAAAAGATTGCTCATCATGAGCAATATCTCCTTTAACTGCAATGTTTTCAGTTGCCGACTGCTGCAGATGCACTGAATGCAGTCTACAGGTCAATCAGAGTTATGGCCCCTGAGGTACATAAATCCATGACAGAAATGTTTGTATTTAATGACAGATTGGTACACTAATTGGTGAAATTTTAACCCTTTCCCACATACAACAAATCTGCAGCAGACGACTTTGAAATAATCTGGACAAACATGGGAAATAATTCTTATAAAACTGATAGTTTGTTTATTGAATAGAGTTGCAATCATTGTGAGTAATTTCTCCTTTTGCCACAATGTTTTCAAAAGTCATCTTCTGCTTGGACGTCAGAAAGCGTCTATATGTGGGAAAGGGTTAATTAAGAGGAAGGCTAACCTTTATATATCAAATTAGGTAAACAGTCGATCCTTTACCACCTGCAGACGATGTTTGAAAACATATTGGATAAATGAGAAATAGCATGTCATGAGCAATATCTCTTTTTGCCACTATGTTTACAATTACATGTATATTCAATAATTATTGTACTTATATTTATACAGATTCTCTACATTCTTGCCTCGATGCTTTCAAAGTCATCTGCTGCAGATTTGTCGTATGTGGGAAAGGTTTAAAATTCCATTGTTTTACATTTTTCATTCTTTTCAGTGTCTGTAATAGCCATCGTGGAGGGTGCAGTGCTGGTACTGATTATTGCAGCTGTGACCGTTTGGTGCATCAAGACAAGGAGGGCGCGTGGTCAGGTCCCTTTTCAGAAATTTGACGTTCAAAGCTAAAAGAAACAAACCAATCAGAGGACTATATAAATAGAAGTGAACTGGTCTTTTCCCATCTATATCTCTCTTTATGACTCCAATAAAACGTATGTTGTGGGTACTCAAAAGAATCGTCTCACTGAGACGATTCTTTTGAGTACCCACAACATAGGGTTTGAGGGTCAAAAAAGGATTTGGTGATGTGAAATTCTCTTCTTAGCTAGAGCTCTGACCAATTATCTTCCTCCCTTTTCTGAAGAGTTTTCAGTTTTAAACTTATTGTTACACTACACCATCATCTGATACAAATGACCTTTGATGCATTTGAAGCTTAAGACTTGTGAAAACATCGCGGGAAAAGCTGAAATTTCTTCTAATCAGTGATTACCCATTATATTCGATATTTGGACGTAAGCTTCTTGTACCAGGATCTGATGGTTTTTTCTATAACAAATGGAAGTGGAGCCATTGAACAATATTCCTGTAAGGCAGGGATACACTTAGGGATCACTTCCCTGTCATCTGTCTGTCCGGCCGTCACACTAAACATAAATCAGTCATAACTATGTGATCAGAAGAATGGAACAATACAAGGAACATAACTCTAGTCTGTTATGTTTCCATTGTTCTCCCTTTTTATTTTTTACTAGGTCCACTGTCTCAATCATTATACAACTGTCGTTGACACCACATAGACACATGTGTTACATAGAATTCTCTAATGTTTGTTAATCACAACTATTTGTACTTTTTAGCTCACCTGAGCACAAAGTGCTCAAGGTGAGTTATTGTGATCACCTTTTGTCCGGTGTCCGTCAACTTCTTCTCTTCAATAACCAGTGGGTAAATTGGGATGAAACTTTACAGAAAGTATCCTCTCAATGGAATTTTTGGGATCCATGGCTATAGTGAAAACTTAAAAAGTCTTCTTCACCAAAAGTGTCAGACCGATTTTCGAATAATTTTGTAGAAATGTTCATTGGGTGACCCACTATCAGATTCCTTCAAGCCATGTTGATTGGACGAAAAACATGGCCGACAGGGCGCGGTATTTTGCCTTATATGGCTATAGTGAAAACTTAAAAAATCTTCTCCTCCGAAAGTTTTTGGTCGATTTTCAAATAATCTTGTAGAAATGTTCCTGAAGTGACCCACTATCAGATTCCTTAAAGCCATGTTGATTGGTCGAAAACTATGGCTGCCAGGGGGCAGGGCTTATATGGCTAAAGTGAAAAAAAATAAAATCAGGTGAGCGATCCAGGGCCAACATGGCCCTCTTGTTTGTTTTTGTTATTTGCACCATGATATCTACAATAATAATGTCTTCTCTTTGTTCAGTATTTTCCACTTATGGTAAATTTGTAGTAGACGATTTTGAAAACATCAAGACAAAAAATATTGAAAATCTGAAAATTTAATTTTGTTGAACAGAGTTTTCACATTGAGCAATTTCTCCTTTTGTCACAAAATGTCTTCTATTTCTACATTTTGAAAAGGGTAAATCATCTTTGGTAGGTTAGACATAGACGGGTTGGAGTGAATTTGTCTTTTTATTTGACAATGTCTCCTGAAGAATGGCCTCACTGATTGATTGTTTGAGAACACACAATATAACATTTGGCGTTCAAATATCTTTTTTTGTTAGCCATGATAAAGTTCATATTGTCAAGTTTTAACCCATTCCCACACATCTGCAGAGTTATTGAACAGAGCTAAAAACAATGAGGCAAATGGAGAAACTGCTCATTATGAGCAATTTCCATATATGTCACAATGTTTTCAAAAGTCGTCTGCTACAGAGGCGTCAGAAATTGTCTACATCTGGGAAGGCTTTTGAAATGTTCAAAGGGGTCATTTTTCAAAAATTCGGAATTTCTTCCCTAAGTAGGTCTGTTCTATTTTGCAGATTGTTGCTCTATCTTGGTTACGCCCTTTCCTACCAGCAGTATGTCGCATGTTCAGCAGACATGAGTAATTTCTCCTTTAGCCATGTCTCTTTACAGTAATTTCACTTTCATTTATATAGATTTTATATTTTTGCTCGTCATGAATAATTTATCGTTTCGTGCAAATGTTTCAAAAGTCATGTGCTGCAGATCTATACGCCAAAATGTGTCTGCAAGTGGGAAAGGGTTCAATGAATTTGCTTGTTAGTTTTTTTCTGTGAGTAATAGTTTTCATTCACATGTTTTGTTTTAAGAAAACTTTTTATCATCAAGACAATTCCAATCACCAACCACATTTTCCAAATACAGATGGTTTCTGACCCCTCTGCAGCAGGCGACTTTTAAAAACATTATGGCAAAATGAAACATTTCTCATAATAAGATTTTTTTTTCCTTTTGCCAAAATATATTCTACATTATTCAATGATTAAACTTCCATTTTGAGAGTTTTTAACACATGTTTACAAAGTCGTCTGCAGCAAAATTGTTGTATTTTTGGTAAGCTTTAAAAACGTCATACTTACAAACATCATCTTTCTTTTGAGATTATTATTTAACTTCTGTTTATGCTGTGTTATTTATTGTTTCATAACATATATGTCTTTCAATCCAATGACAATTGAAACAGGGAGTCCCATTTATATATTTAAATGAAATAGTGCACTTTTCTTAATTGTGATAGAACAAATTATATAAACCAGTATTCTCTGTTAAGCATGCACTGTGTATTAAAAATATTCTTCTAAGATATTTAGCGTTTGTTTACTCCCTATTCTCCTGGAAACAAAAGATCCAATCTTTCTGTTACAAAAGCCTAACATTGGCCATAACTTGGAGCCATCGTAAATGGAGAAGGCCCCCTCATATTTGGCATGTGTATTCCTATTGACAATACTGTTCTAATGACACCATAATGTCATCCCAAATTGACATTGCACTTACGTTTAAAATCCTTTTCCACATACAACAAAACTGTAGTAGATGACTTAGAAATCGTCATGGCAAAACTGAACATTTCAATTAGTTAAGTTATGAGAAATATTTGAAAACATTGTGGCAATGAGCAATTTCTACTTTTGCTACAATGTTTTTAAAAGACATCTGCTATGTTAAAATGTGTCAACAAGTTTGAAAGGGTTAATTGATAAACCAAAAAATGTTGATGCACAGGCATTAGTGTTTAACAAACACATCTTGTTTATTCTGTCAGTATTTTTTATTTAATTTATTTACATGTAAGTGTCATATGTCCCTTGCTTAAAACCATAAGAGCCGGCTTAAAGAGGCATTTCTATCCAGAGGGAAGAAATTCATGTAAAAAATGTTAAAATCGATTTTTCTCAAAATAAGAAGCTGAATGGGTTTCAGATTAACGACAAACATCTTACACAAGAGAACAACTCACGAATTATACTTTTTTAAAACAATCCAAAGAAAATGTGGTGTCATGCATTATGCAAGAAATAACTCTAAGGCTAAAATGGTAACCGTCATTTTGGACCAAATCGGCCCTGGACAAAACCGGTGTTTAGCATTCTCTACTTTCACTTTAAAACAAGGTCAAAATACTAAAAGTGATCAAATCAATCATTTCCAGTGCAACCTATACACATTCACAATGCATTTAAACTCGATGTCATATATTCAATACATTTTGGGGATGGTATACACTCATTTCTACACAAACAAAGGTTTTTAGCTCACCTGAGCTTTGCTCAAGGCGAGTTATTGTGATCGCCTTTTGTCCGGCGTCCGTTGTCCGTCGTGCGTCAACTTCTTCTCCTCAGTAACCAGTGGGTCAATTGGGATGAAACTTCACAGAAACCATCCTCTCAATGACCTCACCAGATTTCCTTCAAATTTTTGGGATCCATCCAGAATTCCATGTTCCTTGGATGACCCTCTATCAGATTCCTTCAAGCCATGTTGATTGGTTGAAAAACATGGCCGCCAGGGGGGGGGGGGGGGGGGGGGGGCTATTTTGCCTTATATAGCTATAGTGAAAACTTAAAAAATCTTCTTCTCCGAAAGTGTCAGGCCGATTTTCAAATAATTTTGTAGAAATGTTCCCTGGATGACCTTCTATCAGATTCCTTCAAGCCAAGTTGATTGGTCTGAAACTATGGCCGCCAGGGGGCGGGACTTATATAGCTAAAGTGAAAAAAAATCAGGTGAGCGATCCAGGGCCATCATGGCCCTCTTGTTTTTGGGACTAGTGGTGTAGATCAGCATGTCGGCGGATGTTATCTACAAGTCAGCTGATGTATTTAGCGTAATTTGACCTTTATGGAAAAAAGATGATTTGGTAATTCACAGATAAAACTAACACAATCTTATTTCCACAGTTTTCTGTGACATACGCTCGGGAAGTGCGAGGTGAGCTATTGTGATCGCTTGTGTCCGTCCGTTCACTATTTGCTACAAACAGCTTCTTCTCCTTAACCAATGGATTGATTTCAAAATAATCTAATAGGAATGTTCCTTGGATGGTCCTCTTTCAAAGTGTTTAAAAGAATTTAATTCCATGTAGAACTTTGGTTGCTGAGGCATCAGAAAAGGGGGAAATTGCCAAAACTTAACAATCTTCTTCTCCAAAAGTACTTCTCCGATTTAATAATTATTTGCCACAAATGTTCGTTGGGAGACCCTTTACCAAGATTGTTCAAATAATTCAGATCCATTGAAAAATATGGCCAACAGGAGTTTGTTTTCGTTAAATGTGCATTGTAAAAACTTTGAAAATCTTCTTGCCCAAAGGTATTAGCCTGAATTAAAAATTAATGTGGCACAAATGTTCCTTGAGAGACCATCTACCAAGATTGTTCAAGTTATTTGGATCCAATAAAGAACATGGCCTCTTGGGGGTGGGGCTTTTTTCCTTATATGTACATTGTAAAAACTTTAAAAATCCTCTTGTCTGATAGTACTGGCCCGATTTAAAAATAAAATGGCTCATATGTTCTTTGAGGCTCTACCAAGATTGTTCAAATTCAGATCCGTTTAAAATCATGGCCTCTAGGGTGTGGACTTCTTGGATTTAATTAAATCCGGTGAGCGATATATAGGACCATCTAGGTCATCTTGTTAATGTTATATCACGGAGTTTCCTGGGTAAGTGCCACGGAAGGCAGCCATTACTACCATTTTTAATTGGGTATGACCCGGCCTTGGATCAAACCTGTGTCCTCCCGCAACCGAGGTGGTACTCTACCACAACACCATCGAGGAGGTCAAGTAAATGTTTATCTAGTGCTAAACTAATCATAATGTTTATTAGTTGATTTCCGGTATGTCACAAGAAGAAAACATTCTCTTATTTCATATATATAATAATGAAGATCCAGATCAGTATGTACTTATGCAGTATGATCAGGTCTTCACTATTAGGAAATAAGACATGCCTGAAATCATCTATATCCCATAAACAGCATAATTGTATAATGCTTTAACACTAGATAAACACATGTACTGTGTATCTGTGCTTCAATGAGTTATTTTTATAACAGTTGACTTGTGTACATTTATCGCTCCAATGTTTGTATTGGACACCAACCTTTAAAGAGGTATAATTTAGTTGTGATTCGTTCCCGTTATTTCTTGCAATTCCTTAATCGGTACCTACCGAGCATGGAAAAACTATTTTATTTAAATAATTAAAATAAGAAAGCTTTCTCATACTACAGTCTAATTAGATTCAAGCATCACCTCATAAAGGTTTATAAGGGAAAACAATTGTTTTTTTTTTTTTATTTATTTTTTTTTAATTTCTATAGAAATGCAACTTTAATCGGTGTAAGTTGATTGGAGTCAATGCAACTCTTGAGCTCCAGCAGTTTGGGTGGTATTGGTTTCATATCATATATATTTTTTATCTTAATATAAACATAAGGTGTGAGACCAATATCACCTGTCCTGTCCACTGTGAAATGACCATATACCTGGTGAAAGCGACGTAAAACCCATAACCAAATACAGTGTCATATGTCTAAATTTCCCAAAAGATGTTTGCTGCAGGGGTTGCAAGCATTTGCTCTATCAAGTAGAGGTTTAAATCTGTGAAGTATACAGTATACTTTGGGCACCAAAAGAGTAGACACATCTTGAAAGCTTTGTTGTAAATGGTGAAGTTACTCAAGAAGAACAATTTATCCTACACCTTTTTCAACTCTTTATCAAATACATATATATTTATATATATATATATTAGAATTTATAGAAGCTGCAATATTTTAATTGAGTCAAGTGTGTGAGAAAAGTTACAAGTTTGCATTTCTGAACAGTGTTGTTTCAGATCTTCTTGTCCAGTTGCTTAGTCATGTCAGAATATATACAAGTCTATCAAGCTTGTGTAAGTAAAACAGTGTAGATCTTTACTAGACTGCCGATGCACAGCCTGGTCTAGATCTATCCTGTTCACAAACCATAACAATGTTTTCCTTTTTCCCATGAACATGATCTTGTTATGTTTTCAAAACAGACGACTTTTAAAAAACAACTTGTTCATTTTCCCATGCATGATCTTAATTTCATTCTTTCACGAAAGTGGTTAACCCTTTCCCTCATATAGACGCTTTCTTCTGACGCCTCTGCAGCAGACAGCTCTTTGAAAACATAGTGACAAAAGAATAAATTGCACAAAACGTGCAATTTCTCCTTTTACCACAATGTTTTCCACTTGTTGTCATAGGTTATGCATTCAATTATGGAGATTTTCTATTTTTTGACAAAATACGTTCAAAGTCGTCTGCTGCAGAATTGCCGTATGAGGGAAAGGGTTAAACCTCCGTCTCACTACGACATGTTGCCGTCAAATTAATAAACCTCAAATCCTTCTTCAAAGTGAGAAATGTTGAAAGCATCCGATTGTTATCGTCTTTATAATCCTGTAACTTTTTACTTTTCATGTCTACCCAGTTCTTTAAGAAAAGGATCTCGCACTGGATTCGATGTATCTCTGTAGTTGTTGAATATATATCACTTTGAAGTTTTTCTTCCTTTTCTAGAATGGATTGCTCTGTAAGTACAATGAAGATGTTGTATTTAATATCCCATGTTTCATTTTGAAATTTCTATCAATGAGTACTTTCTTCAGTTTTACCTAAAACAATGAGTCCTACAACGCAAAAACACTGTTTTTCACATGTTTAAGAGTCCTGGCAAAGTGTTATGAGTCTAGGACTCGGATTGCGCAGCAAAATGAAACACTGCAATGATATATTGGGTTAATCTCGGGAAAATGGAACAAAATCACAATATACCCTGCCAGCTTTTGAAGTTTTAATTTTAAAGATGAGAATCATGTTTAATCGAGCCAGGGTTCAATTCCGGTGGCCAGTACAAGAATCCGACATCGACAGTGATATATTATTTACAAGAATGTACCTAAGACTCAATTAGAAGTTGGTGGAATCGATGCATTCTCCCCAAAGTATAACGAGGACACAGAAAGGGTGCTATAATACAATTATGTGTATGAGAAATTCCCAGACACAAATGGTCCTTTATCATACTATACATGTATATAAATTGAAAGGGCCATAATTCTATGAGAAATGATACAGCCGGAACATAGTGATAATTTGCACATATCCTAGTGTTAGTGAAGCTTTCCATTGATTATCAATGAAACCCAACTGGTGGTTGCTGAGAAATAGCCTTAACACAAAGGTTCCTATATCATACTTTATAGTAATTCAAAGGGCCATAACTTTGTGAAAAATCATCGAACTCGATTGTATGTGATAATGTCCACATCTCTAATAAGTGATGTTTTTCATAAAGTTTCATTGAAACCAAGTTAGTGGTTGTTGAAAAATAGCCCGGACACCAAATTCTCCTATGTTATATTTTATAGATATTTAAAGGGCAATAACTCAGTGAAAATTCATTGAATCGGAACATAGTGATAAAAAAATCCTCTAGTTGGTGAAGCTTCCCATGAAGTTTCAATGAATTCAAGTCCATGGTTGCTGAGAAACTGCCCAGACAATAATTCGCCAATGTCATAATTATTTAAAAGTTAGAAGGGCAATAACTCTGTGAAAAATCATCGAATCGGAACGTGTTGCTAATATGCATATATCTTAAGTGAGACTTTATATACAAGTTTAATTAAATTCAAGTCAGTAGTTTCGAGAAATAGCCCTGACAAAATCGGGACGAAGCTGCGAATACATGCTCCTCTTGATTCTTTTCGGGGAGAAACCTACTACCCAACCATGATGCGAAACATTTGCAGCAGACGATTTTTTAAAATATGGAAACTCCCTTTCGATTAAAGAATAATTATGGAATAGAGTTAAAACATGGTGACAAAATTCGTCAAAAATGGTGAACAAGGAGATCCGACTACAATATATATATGACCGGACCAACCTTAACATAAATTATTGATCCGAGATCATATTTTAAGTCACGCCCATCAAAAACTAACCGGTTCTCATGCATCCCATGGCTTTTGTTGGTGATACAGAAACCGCATTCGGCAATCGAATGTACCGTGCAGCAGATCGATGTTGTTGCAAGGCTAAAATACTGCATCTAATTTGCAAATCGAACCTATGAATTATTTCAGTGTGGAAAAAGACCTACATGCCCAGACATATATGAGCCAGGCGGATATTGATTACAGAAGTTTCATGAAACCTTCTTTGACTCTTCCCCCCCCACCCCCTCCGACTGGTGCAGACCCAGATCAGACCGCGCGGATGCTTAATTAATTAAGTAACTTGGTGTTTGCACAGCGCCGCATTTTTATTACGACATTGGCCGTTAATATCTTTAGATTGCTTGTTGCTTACCTTTTGTGCTGTATTTCGACAAGGTACGTCTAAATCGTCTTTGCTCTTCCCTCCTAATGGTTGTATGTGCATGTGCCACGCGGTGAAATGTGTCCGCATTTTGTGTAATTTTCTTATTCAATGGCCCGTCCGTCTGTGAAAGTTTAGTTTTCAGTTTCACTTGTCTTGAAGGAAAACGTGACTCGGTTACTAAGCAAAGACAAATGTTTTACTACTAAATGAGCGAGATTATTTGAATGGTGTGTTACACACTTGTCAGTTTATTTCAGTTACATTAAGATATTTCCTCGGTAAATAATCAGTACTGCTGGAAAGTTTATCCTGGCACCAATCGTAACCAGGAGCGTAGCTTGGCATTAATCAATGTGTAGGCCGTCTCGTGAGAAAAATCAACATTGTGGACTAAAGTATCGACCCGGATCAGCCTAAGCATGCCACACAGGCGTACCCGGATACACACTTTTCGCCTCTTGTGGATTTTCTGTTTCAGGAATCACTACTCTATCTATCCCCCCTTAGACGGAATGTGTCGGCCGGATCAGTCTGCGCGGACAGCGCAGGCTGATCTGGTCGATACATTACGCAGATGTGTATCGCCGCAGCTGCATTTTGGGACATTTTTAGAAAAAATGTGTAGGCACGTGCCTACAGTGCCTCAAGGGAGCTACGCTACTGGTAACGATATCCCCGCAATCCTGAGCGCCAAGAAAGGAAGTCACTACTTCCAGTTATCATGTTTTATAACCCGAACGGGAATCGAATCTGGATTTCCCGCTAGTGGGGCCGACGCTCCGACCACTGCATGTCCGAGGCAGTTATTATTTCTATATATATATATTTTTTTCATTGTGAATTAGAATATGACGCAGTCCCTACATACATACTTATTTTTAAGCATATAGGGCAGACAACTATTTAAAACAGCATGGGGAAAAGGAGCAATATTACCAATGTCTCCTTTTACCACAATGTCCTCAACTATTTTCAATTAGGGGCTTAATCATTGACACTAGAACCGTACACTTAGGTTCGTGGTTGTTTTATTTCATTGAATATATTTCTAAAAATAAAAAAAAATACGAAAGAAATTCGATGAGTTTAATTGTTTGCGCTTTCTCTTTACTAACATTTTTAAATGTAAATGGAGTGGATATTTGGTGCCAAAATTAAAAACAAAAAAATAAAACTTATATTGCAATTGCATTACATGCATTTGATAATTCTATATTTAAGGCTTAATCCAATGAAATAAAACCCCGAACAAACTTAAGTTTGCGGTTCTAGTGTCAATAGTTTTATTAGTTTGTGTAGTTATACTATCTTCTTTAAAAAGTATTGTTTGAAAAAAAAAAAAAAAAACGTCTGCTGCGGAAACGTCACAAACCAAAGTCTTTATCAAAGAAAGAGGTTTTGAGTTCGAACCCCAGTCATTGTGACAATCGTCATTCGTTTTCCATAAATGGGATAACAGTCTATGTGGAAAATGATCCAGTTGCTTGACAAGTATGTTGTGTTTAGTACTGGTGTTTGAAAGCCAGTAAAAACATGTGAAGGTGAACTGGCTGCTGTGATATGACTAAAAAAGTGTTGAAAACGGCTTTTAATCCCAAGTAATCAAGGACAGAATTACAATTATTTGATGAAACGGCATCTTACCTTCATCGTGATGTACATCATTCGACGGGTCGTACACCAACGTGACATAAAACAACACAAACAACTGTACAGTGACCTGAAACATACATGCACGGAATTGTATATGGCCGGCGTTCATTTATGGAAGAAAGAATATCTACATAAATGACATTGTGTGAATTGCTAGCGTAACAAGTAGGAATTATAGCGCGTCCGGAAGCACAATACGTACCGGTATAAGGTACAATGGCATTTATCTGAAACGGTTTTGGTTTTTAAAACCATTCTCACATACTGACGCTTTCTGATACGTCTGCAGCAGACGAGTTTTGTAAACATTGTGACAGAAATTGAAATTGTACATAATGAACAATATCTCCTTTTCCCTACATTATTTACAACTCGTTTTCATAATGATACTCTCGTTCTTAGAAATGTTCTGTTTTTTTGCCAAGATATTTTCAAAGTCATCTGCTGCAGAATTATTGTATGTGAAAGACCAAAGTAGAACAAATTACTGAAGCAGAATGTGAAATACTCTGAAAAAACTGAAATTAAAAATTAAATTTTTATTTCATAGTTCAAAATAGTGTGTAAAAAGAGAAATTTTTGTTTTTAATGATAGCGGTGCCTAACGTAGATCATGTAAGTCTCGGTAAAAGGACAGAACGGAACAAACCTGTTTTACAAATCCCACCACTTTTGACAACCGATTTTTTTTAAACCAACACAGGGTATTGGAAAATATGCTTAGTAGTACATATATTACTGCGGTCAAAAGTACCCTACTTTCTGCTGGCTTTGGGACTGTCACGTAATTGGAACTTTTTGGAACCATGTGATCGCAACGTCGTGACGTCCTTTTGGGTCGCTCATGGTCAGATATCCTGCTAGATTTTGACCTTGTGTAAAAAAAAAAAAACCACAAACAGTTCAACATAAGACACATTGACAAACGTTTTAAATCAGATAAAATAAAAACCTTCACTACGAGCGTTTGATACTGCAGTGAAGTTTAGGTCTGATTTAAACCCTTTCCCACACACATAGACGTCTTTTGACGCCTCTGCGACCTTTTGAAAACATTGTGACAAAAGGAGAAAATGCTCAAAATGTCTTTTACCACAATGTTTTCGATTTTTTCAATGGTTAAAAACTTTCAGTTATAGAGATTTACTGGTGGTTTTTTTTATTAGATGATTTCGAAGTCATGTCATCAACTAACGATTTGTTTTCAATGTTTTCTAAATTCGTCTGCTGCAGATGTATGTGTCTAATGCATCGGCACAGGTGTATGTACCGATATTGATCATTCATAACTACACTATATTACAATCCTTAACATAAAAGTATCAATTAATCGGCACATTCACCTGTGGGAAAAGCTTGAAATATATAAAAATATATATATTTGGAATGATAGTTGTTATTATAAAAACGATGACGAATATATTAAATTTCAGGCATTAATGCAACATTTGTTTCCAAATAGAAACCAGTCTTAATATATCAAATGTGATAGTGCATGTATATATTTACCAATTCTGCAGTAATGGAAAACACGAAGCCAACAAATAAGACACAATATCCAAAATCTTCATTATGCCTACTTGAAGGGGTAAAATAAGAAAGTTTACTATTGCACGCGCAAAGGTTGACGTCATTTTCCTGAACATTGCGCGAATTAGCCTAAACAACAGAAAAAAAAGAAAAGAAATAGAATCAATTTGAGTGGCGTGTTAAATGAGAACAGAGTATATATAGACAGGAATAGTATATACTGTACCAGGGGCATAGCTCCCGTTAGGCACTGTAGGCACGTGCCTACACCTTTTTTTCTAAAAATGCCCCAAAATGCAGCTGCAGCGATACACATCTGCGTAATGTATCGACCAGGTCAGCCTGCGCTGTCCGCGCATACTGATCCGGCTGACACATTCCGTTTAAGGGGAGGATAAATAGAGTAGTGATTCCTGAAACAGAAAATCCACATGAGGCGAAAAGTGTATATATCCGGGTACGCCTGTGTGGCATGCTTTGGCTGATCCGGGTCGATACTTTACGCAGAGTCCACAACGTTGATTTTCTCACGAGACGGCCTACACATTGATTATTGCCAAGCTACGCCCCTGTGTACATTCATGATTTAGATCAGTAATCGCATCCGCGTAGTCTGATCTTTGCTCATCCTTGTTCGCTAATAAGTTATAAGAACGTTTCAAAGAAACGTTTTGGTATGGGGAATGTGGATCCTTTTTGGAAGATGTTTATTTTTTAAACTCGTATTCATTATGTAGGCCTAAGGGTTAGTTTTCCTGGAGCACCGGTCAAAACATATGTCTTGTCGTGTTATATTATATTTCGTATCATATACATTTGTATAGACCGATCTTACATGTAGGCCTATGCTAGGGAAAAAGTCAAAGCTTTAAATGGTAGAGCTAGCTTTAACGATATCCTTTCTTCTAGATTGGAAGGAACACCAAACTCCGATAGATGCCGGGCTATTGCGTTTTTGTAGACTTGTCCGCTTTCGACGTTTGAAAAATCAGAAAACTGGTAGCCTATTGTTATCTCCCTTGTATACAAAAAGCCTTTTCATGCAAGGGAGGTCACTGGCGATTGGTCACTTAAAAAGAACGTGACATAGGCCAGTCTAGTTACGCATAATTCGCTGGGGAAAACGCTGCAGAACAAGAAAACGAAACAACAACTTATTTTTACGAAAGCATTATCATAACAGAAACATGAGCGAGAACGGGGTAAGATTCTTTTTAGTGATTGTGTTTCCCTGATAGTTACGGATTAATCAATATATCATAATCGTAATAAAATGTGGTAGAAAAATACCGTAATCGGTTTTCGTGCATGATAAATGAAACAAAAGACGCGCGTATTCTTATTCTTAAGAACATATTAATTATTTACTTTTTTTGCACATAGTTGTGTAATACACTTCATCGATATATCTTATTTGTTTGATACTAGATTAGACTTGGACTTCGTCTTTACTTGATAACTAAGATGGACAATGCTTGAGCCTTGAGGCAGAAACATTTCATAAACAGTCTACCGTTGCATGTATTAACCCTTTCTTGCGTATTATTGATGCGTATGCAGCAGACGACTTTTAAAACAATGTTTTCAAAAGGCGAAATCGCCCACAATGATTATATCTCCTTTTTCCCGAATATGTTCATGTCGATTAAATTATCAAACTTTTATTTACAGAGATGTTCAATATTTTTGTAAAATCATCTGTTGCAGATTAGTTATATATATCAGAAAGAGTCAAATGGAGTCTTATGAATTTAATCACGCCTTTATCTAGTCATGTCATCTTAACTGGATATACCCTTTCTTTCATACAACACAACAACGTTGATTTATATATCAAGCCAAAGTTTGAAAGTCCCTATTCTATTGACTAATTAGTGAAAAAAACACAGACATTTTGTGTTTTGAGCCAAGAACATTATGGAATGGAAAAAACACATGAGAAAGAACCACAACATCTTATCACTGCATTATTCTGCATTGAAGAAAGGAATATATAATAAATGGCACACAGGGGTGGCGAAATATGATTTTGACTTACTTGTCCGTTTTTTTTCAAAATGCTATTTTGCACTTGTCTGTATGATAGTTATATAGTAAATCCCTACACAATTTCACTTGTCCGCACAGGCTCCGGGACAAGCTGGACAATGGATTTTGCCACCCCTAGGCACATACTATAAAATAAAATGTATGCCATGTTCTTTTTCTGAAAAAAACACACCGAAAGCTATTTCACTTCATCGATATATACATTAACACATTCATAATAATAAATCATAACAAACTTAGGATTAAATATTTAAATTCTTATTCCAAAAATGCCTAGAAAAAGGCCTGTTACAGTCTCCACGAAAACTTTTAAAAACTGTCAGTCATTCGGACTGACTGGAACTAAAAATCTGTCAGTCCGAATGAATTTTTGTCAGTCCGAACAAAATAATAAAAAAAGTATATTATCAACCATGTATATTTAACAGTGAAATGATTTAAAATCAATGTAATTATGAGTCTCTCAGATAAAAGAGCAGTTTTTCTGTATTTTCACTTTCATCTTGATGATCGAAATCGCAAACGTCAAACTTAGCTGCACCACAAAGCATGTTAACGTAGTCAATTTCGTCCTCAGAATTTACGTCACTCTCCGGTTGGTACTCAGTCACAGTGTTTCCTCCGGTAAGTATGAGCACTGATTCAGCAGCTGTGGCCTTGCTCTGTGACTGTCTGTGGTAGGATAGTCTGCGGCTAGTCTTGGGCTCTGTCTGTAAAATACAATAAAAAATAAATAAATATGCACAGTTGGTTCCAACTTGTTGCAAGTATTTTATGAATAAACCAACACAGATTGTGCATAACATTATCATTGTGTAAATAATTTTCAGTTATTATACCCCCAAAAAACAAAGTTTTGGGGGGGTATATAGGAGTCACTGTGTCGGTCGGTCGGTCGGAAGCCATATTTTGTCCGGACCATATCTTAACAATGCAACATAGGATTTGAACGAAACTTCATAGGATGATACAACACATTGAGAGGAAGTGCAGTGTACAGGAACCATAACTCTATTTTATCTAAATACAGAGTTATTGCCCTTTGTTACCTTTTCTTATTCGTAGAGTCTTGTCCGGAGCATAACTTTAAAACTAATTGTTGGAATTTAATAAAACTTCATAGGATGATACAACACATTGAGAGGAAGTGCAGTGTATAGGAACCATAACTCTATTTAATCTAAATAAAGAGTTATTGCCCTTTGTTACTTTTTCTTGTCCGGAGAATTACTTAATAACTAACAGATGGAATCTAATAAAACTGCATACAATGGTAGAGCATAATCAGAGGAAGTGCAGTGTACAAGAACCATAACTCTAATTTACATAATTACAGATTTATTGCCCTTTGTTACTTTTTCTTATTCGTAGAGTCTTGTCCAGAGCATAACTTTAAAACTGATTCTTGGAATTTATTAAAACTTCATAGGATGATACAACACATTGAGAGGAAGTGCAGTGTACAGGAACCATAACTCTATTTAATCTAAATACCGAGTTATTGCCCTTTCTTACTTTTTCTTGTCCGGAGAATTACTTAATAACTAACAAATGGAATCTAATAAAACTGCATACAATGGTAGAGCATAATCAGAGGAAGTGCAGTGTACAAGAACCATAACTCTAATTTACATAATTACAGAGTTATTGCCCTTTGTTACTTTTTCTTATTCTTAGAGTCTTGTCCAGAGCATTACTTTAAAACAAATTGTTGGAATTTAATAAACCTTCATAGGATGATACAACACATTGAAAGGAAGTGCGGTGTACAGGAACCATAACTCTATTTTATCTAAATACAGAGTTATTGCCCTTTGTTACTTTTTCTTGTCCGTAGAATTACTTAATAACTAATAGATGGAATCTAATAAAACTACTTATAATGGTAGAGCATAATCAGAGGAAGTGCAGTGTACAAGAACCATAACTCTAATTAACATAATGACAGAGTTATTGCCCTTTGTTACTTTTTCATATTCGTAGAGTCTTGTCCGGAGCATAACTTTAAAACTAATTGTTGGAATTTAATAAAACTTCATAGGATGATACAACACATTGAGAGGAAGTGCAGTGTACAGAAACCATAACTCTATTTAATCTAAATACAGAGTTATTGCCCTTTGTTACTTTTCCTTGTTTACAGAGTTATGGCCCTTTTGTTGGTCGGTCGTAAGCCATTTTTGAGTCAAGGTGCTGTTTTGGGGGTATTTATCATCTTCAGTGATATTTCTAGTTTTAATTTAAATTTTGAACATAAAGCTGGTATTTGAGAACTGACTAACTTACCAACCATAATTCAATTGCTTCGTCAGGGACAAACTCTGTTATATCTGGGGACTCTAACTTGACTAACAGAAGGTTATTCAGTGTTGATGATCTTAGTCTGGTCCTCCTACAGGTTTTAATAAGCTTCATCTGGCTGAATGTAGTTTCACAACTGACACTCGTTGGAGAAAGGGTAAGCATCAGATCAATCACCATGGTTATATGGGTAAAATCACCATCTTCTGCAATCAACAGGGAACTCAGTGTTAATCCATGAGACTTTTCTTGCACCGTAGGCAGGCAGGTAGATCTTCCGCAATAATTCATAAATTCAATAAAGTTGCCGATAATAACAATCATTGTCAAATTTATCAACCCTAAAACCCAGAAACATCTGTTAAATTTTATCAGGATCACAATCTACGAAGTAATGATGGTCACAGATGCGCTTTGTTTTGAATAGTCGCACTATGCTAAGTGTTGTTTAAAATCTGTTAAAATTTGATTATGAACAAATCCGGTCATCAGTTAACCCTTTCCCACAAACAGTAAATCTGCAGCTAGAAAATTAATTTCTAATAATGAAAATATATCTTATAAAATGGGAGTTGGAAAACATTTCAAAAGGAGAAATTGCACAGGTGGGAAAGGGTTTTTACAGTTTATTTGACATTTTTAGAATCTTTTGGGATGCTTTTTTTTTCCAGGAAACACAATCACCAGAACCGGAACAAGTAGCAGAAAGAGAGGTAAGCATCTAGGGTGATACACATTATATATTTTTATTAATATACATGTATATGCGCAGCACATTCCTCTAACTTATGATTTTTTTGTGTGTAATTCCTCTGAAACACACCCTGATTGTCTTTGATGCATGTTTTATTGTTTTATATTGTAAAAATCAAACTACCATGTATACATGCATTTTTGAGTGATAACTTATCTAACTCTTTCCCACATAAAATTAAAGACACCTCTTTAGCAGACGACTTTCAAAACATCGTGGCAAAGGGAGAAATTGCTCATGATGAGCAATTTTTAGTTAAACGTGCATTTAAAAGGCTCTTCCTTATTTTTGCCTGCATGTACTCTAGGTCTGTATGTGGGAAAGGGTTTAATACAAGCTGAGTGTTGGTATCTGTTGATTTTCGAATTTCACAGCAATTGTAACATTGCAGGATATTTCTGTGTGTTTTAAGATCTTCTAATTGACCCATTTTCCTAATACAAACTAATAGTTAGAAAAAGGCGATATTGCTGAAAACCAGCAATGCAATTTTTTCCCTCATTTAATAATGTTTTCAAAGAGTAACAAAAGTATTCCCTGTATTCAAAGATTTTCTCATTTAGCGTCAGTTTTCAAACCAACCGGATTGATTGACTATTTGGTGTTTAAGGCTGCTATCAAGACATTTTCAATAATATAATGGCATTTCCTGGATAAGTTACCAGTACTACTTATTCATTTATCCTGACACTAGCCAGTCAGTCACAATGCTGTCTCTGAGCACAAAGGAGGCCAGCCATTATTGTCATATTTAAAGTCTTTGGTGTGACCCCGTCGGGGGTCCAACCCACACCCAAGGCTGACGCTCTACCACTACACCACTGTGTCGGTTCAAATAACTATTAATAACATGTATATATATATATATATATTTATGATGTAAAACGGAAACGACCCTTTACCTGGGTCAAGCAAACAACTTATACAAAGTATTTGCATTGCAGGCAGGAGAATCGAGGTCACGGTCACCCTCTCCAGCAAGATCTGAAAGAAAGTCGTTTTCAAAGTCAAAGACAAAATCACGATCCAGGTCAAGGTCACATTCAAAGAGACGAAGGAGGAGGAGGTCATACTCAAGGTATTAATAATGACTAAAGTGTTTTCAGAATGTGCACTGCTGTGTATGAATTTGTAGTATTTCATTCTAATTTTCCTTGGATTAACAAGTGAATGATATATATGAGCCGTTCCACGAGAAAACCAACACTGGTCCGCGCAGGCTAATCAGGGCCGACATATTCCGTCTAAGGGGGATAGAGATATAGAGAAATGATACCTGAAATAGAAAATCAACAGGATGCTAACAGTGTCTGTCCTGGTTAGTCTGTGCGACGTGCTTAGGCTGACCCGGGTCGATACTTAACGCAGAGTCCACAATGTTGGTTTTCTCATGGAACGGCTCATATGTATATATGTGCCTTTTGGACTTATGGCAAAGAAGGACTTAACTTAAAGGAGTCTTAAGAAGTCCTCACTTCAAACATTTCAAATTGTGTAGATGTCTAGTGATGTGCTTGGAAGACATGCAATTGTATAGATTTCTAGAAATAGTTTCAGAATTTGTCTATTTGGCAGTGGTCGTAATTTCCAAAATGCAACAAATCAGATGACTTTGAAAATATTTTGGTAAAATTATGGAAAATCTGTATAAATGTTATACAGTTGAAACCATTGTGACAAAAGGAGAATCGTTAATGACAAGCAACTTATCGTTTTGCTACAATATGTTTAAAAGCCCTGTGCTTGTAATGGACAACAGTTTTAAAGTCAAGATTACATTGTTTTGGACAGTGATTTATAAACCCTGTATTTTAGGTCCAGAAGCAGATCACATTCCAGAAGGAGTCCAAAACGATCCAGATAGTAAGTTGTGTTGTATTCTGTTTTAAACCCTTTGGCACATACAACAAATTTGCTGCACACTATTTTCAAATCGTCAGAACTCAAATACATATGAGAAATCCTTAAATAAAAAAATAGTTATTGGAAAGAGTTGAAAACATAGTAGCACAGTAAGCAGTATGAGCACTTTTCAAAAGTAGTCTGCTTGGAATGATTGAACTGTGTTGTATGAGCTTGCTTGTTGTTATCAGATTGTCATCTATCAGTTTATTATTTCTTTATTCTATCTCGATACAAGTTCAGCTGAAAAATATATAACAGAAACTGCAACAGCGCCATCACTCTGGTCAAACCCACACTCAATGGAAGGTACTATAAGCACTTACCTGTTATCAGACGGATTGACAGAACATTTTATTATTGATGTGTATTAAGAGCATTTTCTAAACACATACATATATACAAACAATAAATATACATGACAGGAAAATTCTAACAAACTGACTTAATTCGGAAACTCGTACATATACAAACAATCAATATACATGATAGGAAAATTCTAACAAACATATTTAATTGGGAATTTATAGTTCTGATAAATGAACTAAACATGCATTAAACGTTTTGAGAAAGAGCAATGAAAAATATGGTACTGAACTTTAGAAACAAAACCCATTTAACATGTGTAACTATGTTTCAATAGCGAAATAGATAATTTGCAATTATGGAGTAAATAATGAGCGATGTATAATGAGTGGATGAATTAATGAGTGATTGAGAAAGCATACAGATGAATGATCAATCAAGCAACAAACAGTTTTCTAAGTAAAATCATGATACATTTAACATCTTCGAGTCTTTACAGATCCCCTTCCCATGGTGGGAATGAATGTTTGTCAAGCAGACGTTCAAATAGCTTATCTTAACCTTTCCCCGTAGATGACTATGACAAATTTAATCAAAGATATGGAGACTTGTCTATAATTTAACTATAATTGATAATGAAAAAAGTTGAAAACATTGTGGTCAATTGAAAAATTATTCGTCATGAGTAATTCCTCATTTTACCATAATATTTTCAAAAGTGGTCTGCTGAAGAGACATGTGTCAGAAAGCTTCTGTATACATTTGGAAAGGGTAAAGAGTTTAGTGTTACTGGCTAAATAAAAATCATAGTAAATAGTTTTCTCCCCATTTCCCCACATATTATAACACTAATATATTTTCTATTTCAGCTCGAGAAGCAGGAGGTTTGTAAAACTTTTATTAATTTGACATGGTATTATAAAAGTATGAAAATGTGTAGTTTGTGAAAATAACCATTACAAATATTTGTTCATGCCTTTTTCTAGGCGCATTGCATTCTCAATGCCAAATGTCTTTAAAATCACACAGAATTCCAAGTATTGTCATGTTAACAATGGTTTTGTTTATTCCCAAATTAAAAATAATCTTCAAAAATATAGGGCAAAATTCTTGTTCCTAACATGCCTAGAAAAAGTCCTGTTTTTGCAAGACTGTCATTGACATTTTTTTTAATATTAACAAACATACATGTTTAAGAGACTTGCACCGTAATGAAATTGTCCTCAAATGCTTGGATACTAAGTTAATAAAAATCTTATTGTCACAGTCACATTTTGCCTTGGAGATGTAATAGTATTTTTAGTTGTGGGTATGAACGGTGTAATTGTTTTTCAGTCGTGGGTATGATAGGCGGCCCAGGAGAGAAAGGACACGGAGCAGGTCACCTATGTCCTCGAGGCGACGTCATTTTGGAAATCGGGTAAGTGCAATCCTTCTTGTTCACAAAGATTTATCCATGAGGATGAACATTTCAACTATTCGTTTAACATTTTCCCACATATAACAAATTTGCAGCAAAGACTCTTTCACTGCCAAATTTCACAGTCATCACTTCCATACATGTGAAAGTTAGACCACTCCATTTTCATCCAATATTAAATTTGGTAATTTTTAATGCTTAACCCTTTCCCTCATATGACAATTCTATGTTTTCAAAAAACTGTCTGCTGCAGAGGTGTCGGAAAGCATCTATATGAGGGAAAGGGTTAAATGGCAAACAATGCAGATTTCAGAAGAGACAACTTGTTGTGTGCCCTCACCTGAATCTGTAGTGTTTTCAAAATCCTTTAATTGTCGCCTTTTGCAGCAAAAGAGTTCCTTCAGGCCATGTTGATTGATTAAAAAAAATGGTCATCCGGTCGGGACTGTTCTGCCTTTTGTGGCTACAATGAAAACTTTAAAAATCCTCTCCGAAAGTATCTGGCCCATTTCCAAATAATTTTGTTGTTATGTTGCTTTGGTTTACCCTCCACGTGGTCACTTCAAGCTATCTTGATTGTTAAAAAAGAAAATGAATTATTGTGGTTGGAATGACAAAACATATTGCATTACTCAGGTGAGCAATCCAGGGCATAAATGGCCCTCTTGTTTAACCCTTTCCCTCATACGACAATTCTGCAGCAGACGACTTTGAACATATTTTGTCAAAAAATAAAAAATCTATATAATTGAATGGATAACCTATGACTAAAAGTGGAAAACATTGTGGCAAAAGGAGAAATTGCTTGTTTTGAGCAATTTCTTCTTTTGATAGTATGTTTTCAAAAAGCCGTCTGCTGCGGAGGCGTCAGAAAGCGTCTATATGAGGGAAAGGGTTAATGAAGTGGCATGTACATTAAGGTTCAATAACTTGCCATTATTACAAGCAATCATTGCCATCTCTCATTAGCAGATCGTTGCTAGTTATTTCATAATAAAATGTTTGTTTGCAGGATGATCCTGAACCGTCCAAATGTTTGGGTATATTTGGTTTGAGTTTGTACACACAGGAGCGTGATTTGCGGGATGTGTTTGGCCGGTATGGTAGCATGGATGAGGTGAACGTTGTCCATGACAGACAGAGTGGGAGGTCAAGGGGATTCGCCTTCATTTACTTTAGAAATGTTGATGATGCTATTGAGGTGAGCTGAATATTCAACCTTTCCCCTCAAGCAGATACTTTTAACACCTTGGCAGCAGATGACTAGTGAAAACATTGTGGCAAAAGGTGTAATTGCTCATCCTGAGCAATTTCTCTTTTTGTCACAAAGTTTTCAACTCCATTCAATAAATATACTTTCATTCATGGTGATTTTCAATATTTTTGTCTAGATGTTTTCAAAGTTGTCTGCTGCTTATTTGTCATATGTGGGAAAGGTTTAAACGTCGTCTGTGATTCTACAGGCTTTTTCTTACAATAAACAATCTAAAGAATTTTTTGTGTTGGCTTGGAGAAGCAAGGAAACATTTTTTTCAATGTCCGTCTGTCCATGTAACCGTCTCTCTTTCACTTCTGACAGACTGGAAGGCTAAACATGTGTTCCTCGGAACAGTCTTTGTGCTTTGATTAAAGCCGAGCCCCGGTAGCTCAGTCGGTAGCGGCGCGGGCTGTCAATCCAGGGGTTGTGAGTTCGAATACCGGTTGGCCAACTTCCTTTCCAAGGATTGACAAAAGTCAATGCGACATGCGTCATTCCTCTTCCACCAATGGGCTAAGTCTATGTGGAAAAGCAGCCAGTTGCTTGGGAAGATTGTTGTGTGGAGTACTGGTGTAAGAAAACCAGGAAATGCATGAGTAGGTGAACTGGCCGCCGTGATATAACTGAGAAATTGTTAAAAACGGCGTTAAACCCCAATCAATCAATTGATAAAAGCAACTTTTGACATCACAGATATAACCCTTATCCAAAATTTGGTCAAATATGCCTCGTCTCTTCTGTTTAATTTCAACAGTTTTTATCCAATTCGTCAAATTTGCTGTAAGTTGGCATAACAGCTTTAAAACCAGTTTGTATTAAAAAAAACCAGTTTAGCACTCTTATTACTGATGTTTTTTATTTGAAGAATACTTTGCCTGTACCTGACTTACCTCATACTTAACCATTTTACCATTTAAATGCTATGAAATGCAATAATCCATCCGAGGAATATGGAGATAAAATGTTGAGTTGATTATTGATGTACCCTCTTGGTCAGGGTCTATGTTGGTGGCACAAGCTTTATATAAATCTTTCCATCAGTATTAGGGGTAAAAAAGGTTGGATATTTGGATAACAATTATGTCTCGTTATAGCATCCCAGGACCTTTACAGGGCTCTCACTAGGCTTAAATTTTAGGGAGAAGTGACTTCCCCCTCCGGGCAATTTAGGGCGAAGTGGGGAGACTTTAGGGAGAAGTGGGGAGACTTAAGGGAGAAATTACATCTCTTTTTGTGTCGTTACGCGTCGTAACCGCATCGCATCGTTTGGGATAGAACACATTTACTTAAACAAAGATGAATGTTTTATTATTTTATTTTAATTATGATTATCACATGAAGTTCTAAAATTGTTTTTCCCTAAGAGTAGTTGCGATCCGAACATTATGTTCTAATGTCGCAGAAATTATTAATGAAGCTACCCTTTACTCGCCATTCCGTGTGTCAGGCATTTTATAAAGAAGTCGGTCGTAAGTGTCATAAACAATGTAAATTATTTGTATCGGGTTTGCGATCCGAACATTGTGTTCTAAAGTCGCCGAAATATAATTAATGAAGCTACATTTTACTCGCCGTGTAAAGGTTTCAGGCATTTTGTAAATTAGTCTGTCGTAAGTGTCATAAACAACGTAAATTATTTGTATCGGCTAAACATACACACTCTTTACAAGTAGAATTGAGGTATTGTCTTTTGATTGGTTAATTCCAAATAGTATGACACCCCCATGCTACAGCATTTATTATGAAACCCCTAAAAAAATCTCTAAAAAATCTCATTTTCTCAATTATTGAAGACGATTATCTCATTAAACCATGAATAGATTCATAATATTATTTATACTATTGAAAGGGTTAAAACATAATTCGACTTCCATCTCATTTACATCGGATACGTATTTAATGTTTTATCAGGGGGCGTCATAATATTTGATATGACATTCGGTACTTTGATTATGCAAATTGGACTAAAGTGCACGATTTTGATTGGTTCTACGTCATTGTGTGTGTTAAATGATTCGATTCTTCAGCTTTTAATGGATATACACTCTCAGTTGTCAAATAACTGATTACGCAACTGTGTATATCGAACTGTATAGGCCTACATCGATTCGACATGGTGCGTGACCGTGATCATTTTAACAGTGTCCGATGCTAGGACAAAATTGTCGGCGAAGTCAACTTCGCTTTGACTGAGATTTTGGGCGAAGTCGACTTCGCTTTGATCGAGTGAATGGGCGAAGTCAGAAACTTTTAGGCGACCACTTCGCCCAAATCGCCCCCTCGTGAGAGCCCTGCTTTATATTAAAAAAAGTTAATATTGATCAATCAGTCAACTCTTACCCACATATAGATGACTTGAGGAAGTTTTCCTTTGCAACAATGATTAACCTTTTCCCTCATTCGACAATTCTGCAGTAGACGACTTTGAACATATTTTGTCAAAAAATAGAAAATCTCTATAATTGAATGGATAACCTATGACGAAACGTGGAAAACATTGTGTCAAAAGGATAAATTGCTTGATTTGAGCAATTTCTTCTTTTGTCACTATGTTTTCAAAAAGCCGTCTGCTGCAGAGGCGTCAGAAAGCATCTATATGATTGAAACGGTTAAACTTTATGTTGTGATTATACTTGTAAAGATTTTCCATTTTTTTTTTGCCCAGATGTTTTCGAAGTGTGCTGCAGATTCATTGTATGTTGGAAGGGGTGGAAATACCAATTAACTCTTTCCCTCATATAGACGCTTTCTGACGCCTCTGCAGCAGACGGCTTTTTGAAAACACAGTGACAAAAGAAGAAATTGCACAAAACGTGCAATTTCTTCTTTTGTCACATTGTTTTCCACTTTTAGTCATAGGTTATCCATTCAATTATAGAGATTTTCTATTTTTTGACAAAATATGTTCAAAGTCATCTGCTGCAGAATTGTTGTATGAGAGAAAGGGTTAACTTTTTAACCCTGTTAAACATAAGATAAAAAAGTTAATATTTTTCTATCTATAGGCAAAAGACAGATGCTCTGGTATAGAAATTGATGGTAGAAGAATTCGAGTCGATTACTCCATAACTAAACGTGCCCATACACCAACTCCAGGAATATACCTTGGCAAACCATCAGAGTACGTTTAAGTGTATACATAGTCACCTTTTTCCAACAAATCAGACAACTATCAAAACATTTCATCAAAAAAATCAAAAGTATCTATACTTGAAAAAACTAAATTTTATTGAATGAAGTTGAATAAATTGTCCGCTTCAGAGGCATCTGAAAGCATAGATGTTTGTGATAATACGTAAATGTCTTGTTAAGAGTATATTTTGTGTCCGACAGCTGTCAACATGACAGAGCTTTTGTTAAATGACTTGCTTGGAAGGACTGTTGTGTGGAGTAACTGGTTAGAGAAAGCCAGGAAACACATTGATAGGTGATATGACTGTAAATTTGACAGAAACTGCGTTAAACCCGAATCAATCAATCAATTGGTTAAAAGTGACAGATTTCTTGTCCTGAAACCTCTATTTAATATCCAAACGAATTGTTCTGAGTACTCAAATCCAAACCCATTGTTCTGAGTACTCAAAAGAACGTTTCGGTCCTTACCACGGAATAAGGATTTTGTTTGGAAATAAGAGAAATATGTAGGGATAGAGACATTCATCTTTATTTCTTATTTACCAATTTAATTTGTCCTACGATAAATTAAATTGCTAATCATCCATTTCTTTGGATTAGAATTATATATTATTTTATATAGTATTGGTTGAATTGCTTTCTGTGGATTACTGGAAACTATTGCTGAGACAGTTATACTTTGATACATGAATACCATCAGCATTTATATCATGTTAAATGTTTATTGGCTATAAGTATGTTATACTTAATGCTAAATATAGATATGTTATGTTATTTTGTCTATCCTTTCTCAGTGGAGTATTTCACTTTTTGTGTTGTCTGTCTTGGCTCATAAGTATGTATCATGTTTTTTCACATCAGCAGAGAAGGCGGGGGAGATAGAGAAGGCCGAAGTGATAGAGGTGACAGAGGTGATAGAGGAGACAGGGGGGATAGAGGAGACAGAGGGGATAGAGGAGATAGGGGGGAAAGGGGAGGATACGACAGACGGGGACGGCGGTCGCCTTCGCCATATTACAGTAAGCGAGGTCGAAACTCTTATTCCAGATCACGGTCAAGATCTTATTCACCTCGTAAGTATTGCACTTTTTAACTTATTTCCAGGACAAACCATTCACTCTTTCCCACATAATGACATCTGTTGCGAATGTACTGTATGGGAAAGTGTTAACGTTGCACCAAATGTGATCAACCAAATTTGTTCTCTATTAAATTCAACATCTGCTTTGTGAGCAATAGACATTGGTTTGATTCCACAGTCTTCATATGAAATTGAAGTATTTGCTTTCTTCTTTGGTGTTAAGGGTTGTAATTAAGCTGACGCACTAGTGTCAGGATAATTCTCTTTTAAAACTTTGTGGATAGAATGAACCAGAAATTTCTCCTTTTCCTACAATGTTTTAGTTTCGGTATCAAAACAGAGCTTTCAATCTTCCGTATTATGCGAGAATTATTTCAAATAGAAGTTCAATTATACAGGTATCATCCAATAAAATATTTAGTCTAAAACTATATTCAGCTACATTTTAGCAGAATTTCAAAGACTCGTCACAAAAGGGATGTTCTTGTCAAAGTCAATACAATATAAGTGTAGAAACCCTGTAAACAAATTAAAAATCTGAAGTAGATCTATGAATTTTAATTTTTGTAGAGATGTAATATTTATATATATATTTATATAAAGTAAAAGGATGATATGACGGCAAAGATTTTTTGTCCTTCTCTTTCACAGGTAGATCATATTATTGAAACAGGTAGATGGAGACTGGAATTTTAGAACAAAAGGCCCAACACGCTTGTTTTTCTCATCATCATCATCGTCATCCTCACAAAACATCGCTTTTATAAACAAAGCCTCATCACAGAAATACATACACTTGGTCATCTCTCAGACTATGGGCTACACTCACCAATCAAGTTTACTACAATCATAATTCAACAAAGTATCAACATTGCTGATTGGCCAAACCAAAACTATCAGAAATTGTGTTACTTTGAAATTTGGAGAATTCTTCTAATTTAGAATGGTTGGTGAGTTCCAGACCCAGATCATATTGTGCAGGTTAGACTGTTTACAAATTGATGTGTTTCTCTGTGAGGTTCATTAATGCCCATATTGCAGCAAACATTGTAGATCCTGATCCAAGGCACAAGGGTGCAGGATGACCAGATGGTCTTCACTGTTTGCATGCTGTAGATTTGTACTTCTGTTGTGAGGCAAAATTGTGTTATTTTATGTTAGTATTTCACTTTTCCCCTTATTCTGGAACCATCTTGGTAAAAAATATGAAAAACTTATGAATAACTGTATAATTACTGAAGAGAGTTTTAAAAACTTGGTGGCATTAGGAGAAATTGCAAATTATTTGATGCAATGTTTTCAAAAGTCATCCACTACAGATGCGTGAAAAATGCATTTGAAAAGGGTTACCCTTTCCCACAACTAGCTCGGTCGCCACTGCAGCAGATGACTTTTGAAAAATTGTGGCAAATAATGAGCAATTTATTCTTTTGCCACACTGTTTACAACTCTGTTCATTTACTAACTCTTTATTCATAGACTTGTTCAATACTTTTGCCTAAATGTTTTAAAAGTCGACTGCTGTAGATTTTTTTGTATGTGGGAAAGTGTCAATAATTACTATTTCGTCACTATCAATCTACATGCTGTTAATTAGAGGGAAGAAATGGAAAGACTTTACACAACACAATATTTAAGAATTTGAAAACATTTGAATATTGAAATTGTAGAAAAGAAAGTGTGAAAAAGAATGTTAATTGCACATTAGAATTGTGTTTTTGGGAGAATGTCTGCAAGTAGGAAATATCATCAATCTCATTTTAATAACATTTGATTGATAACTTATAGTTAGACTTAGCTTAGGTTTTGACCCAAGTTCATCTGCATAAATGCCAAAAAGGGAAACCTTGGTTTTTGTTTCGTAAAATATATCTTCAAGAAAGTTTTGAACAAAGTCCTAATTAATGAACTGTTTAACTAAAGATGTTGAAAGTTCGAAAATGCCAGTACATTTACAAGGACACAATATCTGTGTATATATTATAGGATTTATTAGCAATCAGTACTATTGTATAACCAAGTAGGTTTAACCCTTTCCCTCATACGACAATTCTGCAGCAGACGACTTTGAACATATTTTGTCAAAAAATGGAATATCTCTTTTTATTGAATGGATAACCTATGACTAAAAGTGGAAAACATTGTGGCAAAAGGAGAAATTGCTCGTTTTGAGCAATTTCTTCTTTTGTCACTATGTTTTCAAAAAGCCTTCTGCTGCCATCAGAAAACGTCTTTATGAGGGAAAGGGTTAAAGTTTATGAAGTATAGTGGAACCTGTCTATAAAGACCACCCATGTCAAGACAACAATCTGGTCTTTTTTCACAGGTGGTCTTAGAAAATAAATAATTGGGAAACTAAAAGCATGGATGCAATTATAGATAGGGAATTGCTCTATCAAGATGGTCTTTAGCACAGGTTTGACTGTATTTCATAAGCATCAAACAATATTTTTGGCACTGATTTATAGACACAGTACTATATGGTTTCTTGTCTAGAAATATTCAAGCATAATTTTAATTGATCAAATAAAAATGGTGTGGTTTTTGTCTCTGAATTTATTAAATAATTTGTAACTTTTTTCTTTTTAATTTAAATGTTTTTGAGTACAGTGCAATGATTTGTGAACTTAAATTGTCTGTAATCAACTGAATTTAATAGGCACTGATATGTAATTGTTCTCCATACTATTTTTACAATGTTGTTTCTACATGTCATGTCTTACACAACTTCCCATTTACAAAGGGTTTGGTAGCCTACCTTAGGATATTTGCTATCAGAGAAAGAAATTAGGGTTAGCCTGCACCATATTGCTATCTGATAAGTTGTCAGCTTTGAAAACATCTTAACATATCAAACATTGAGAGTATAAGTTTGACATCAAGTTTAAATTAATGTTGGAAATGGGGAAATTTCTTTTTATCAAGCAGTTTCTCGTTTTTTCAAACAAAGTTTTCATTTGATGTCAAAAGTGACGTGTATCGGGTAAGGTTTAATTTGAACTCCAGTATGTAGGTTTTCTGTATATTTGTTGTATTTTCAAATGGGTTCAATTATTTAAGGGCTTTTGTTTGAAATTTATATTGTAAAGGCCGGAAGAAAGAAAATTCAAGAAATGAAGTATGATGGGAAAAATTGAAGAAAAGGAAGTTTTGATGTTTGAAGATTAAGAAGAGCAAATTAGATGAATGTTTTCCTTGAAGATTTAAAAAGGAGAAAATTTAAAAAATGAAGAAAAAGAAGATAATTTATCTTTGGAAATGGCGAAATTTGAAGATCGAATTTTGGAAATGGTGAAAATTGAAGATCGAAAATCAGAAGGTTATGTTATGAAGTTTGAGTGGTAAGAATCTTTCCTAAAAAAAATGAATTTTAGCCTTTCTCTTTTATGTGAAGAATCTTCCAACTTAAAAGTTTGAAAACAAAGAAGTTACATATATTCTAAACATACAAGTATTGTTTTGAGATCTAGTGGAACGTAGAGACATTACTTGTTGTGAGCAATGGCTCCTTTTCCATTAACGATTCCGAATTTGTTCACTGAAGATGAGTCAGAATATGACTCTGAGGTATATTGGTAAGCAAGGTAAACCTTTGGTATGCTTTTTCAGATCTTTAAAGGTCTTAAACTAGAATAAATCAATTGTTGTGAGGTTTAAAATTTGTGATGACTCCCTTTCACTGTTTTTATTTCACGAATTCCAATGGCCATTTTTACATATCAATGATTTAGTTTAAGTACCTGCATTATGTTTTGCTTTTCTTGTATTGTTAAGGTTTTCAGAGAAAGAATAATGAAGACTTGAAGGATTGAAGATTTGTATGGATGATTTTTGAAGGATGATTACGGTTGAACTCACATCGGTTCATCTTGAATAGAAAAGGATGGGTAGTTTATAATTAACCCTTTACCTGATAAGCCACCTTAACCCTTTCCCTCATATTACAATTCTCCAGCAGACGACTTTGAACATATTTTGCCAAAAAATAGAAAATCTCTATAATTGAATGGATAACATATGACTGGAAAACATTGCTGCAAAAGGAGAAATGGCTCGTTTTTAGCAATTTCTTCTTTTGTCACTATGTTTTCAAAAAGCCGTCTGCTGCAGAGGCGTCCGAAAGTGTCTATATGAGGGAAAGGGTTAAAATAAAAGGTTGTTTTTGAGACAAATTGTTGTTGGAGAAGGAGGTTTTGTTCCTCTTGTTTTCCCACAATGGTTTGAAAAACTATTTTTTATCAGGGAGAGTGTTAAGAACAAAATCTTAAAACATATATTCAAGATATACCCTTGGTGAATTATATTTAATCTTTTTTCCTGATTTTGTTTCAAAAATATTAATAACATAAACTTCAAATTTAAATAACGGGCTTATAGATTATTATTTTAATTTTAAACGTAAACACAATGTAACTTTTAATGTCTTGTGATATTGCCTATTAAACAAAACTGATTGCCTCTTCTTACATTAAATTTAAAATGCACTACCAATATAATTTTAAATATATTGCTATTTTCAATTTTAGTTTTGGAAGAATGAAGATTATGTTTCAAAGTTTTAAGTGAAAGGAGGGCATAAAGAAGGAAAGAATTAAGAAAACGAAGATTGGGAAAATGGAGAAGATGGGAAGATTTTTTGGGAATAAGATCTTAAGAAAATAAAGAATTTCAAAAGCTAAGAGAAGTTATAAAAAATGAAGTAGTTACGAAAATAAGGAATTGCAAAAACAAAGAAATACAAAGATAAAGGTTTAAAAAAAATAATAATTAACTTAAGAAAACGAAGAAGTTATGGAAATAATGAATTGCCTAAATGAAGAAATTTAGAAAATAAAGAATTGTGAAAATGAAGAAGTTAAGAAAATAAAGAATGCAAAGATGAAGAAGTCGAACAAAAATTAAGAATTGCGAAAACGAAGATGTTCAGAAAATAAAGAATTGGGAAAATGAAGAAATGCGAGAACAAGAACATTAAAACAAAGAATTGCGAGAACGAGGAAGATAAGAAAATAAAGCAATGCAAAAATGAAGATTGGGGCATTGCAGAAGATTGAAGATTTTGAATAAATAGAAGATCGAAGACTTTGATGCAGGCCATTGGTTTCTACTTATTTAGATTATCTTATGCCAAAAATTGAGATTGAAATTTTAAAATCTCATAAAAATACAAGGTATTATTTTTCAATTTCTTTCTTAACCTTTTTCTTGATTTTTTATTCCAAGGTAAGTACAAAGAAGTGAATGTTTGAACATTATTTTTGGGGGAAACAAGCATATAATACACATGTAACAATGTATAAGAAAATCGACATTGGGAGGTTTTGATATAATTGACGGATACAATCACATATTATACTTTAACGTGATTGCTCATCTCCAGAGGTTTCGATGGATCGGACTTCAGGTCCGAATGTCGCTTTTCCTATTACGTGGCTCATAGTGGCCGTTTATTGTCTTTTGGTAAGAAAGACGTACAAACTTGATACACAGGTTAAGAGCGTTTGAACATAAACAAAACCTACTTGCTGTTATTGTTGATACTTGTAATGTTATTGATTTTCAGGCACCAAGCTATGGTTATTCTACATGCGACATCATTACTAACATGACAGTGTACATTTTTTGAATCACTGAAATTAACATGTAAACTTTTTGTGAGCTAGTAAAATAAATAGTGTGCTGTAGATATTTGTATATTTTGTTGTATTTTGAACTCCAGATTTGAGTGTTAACAAAATCCTGAAGCAGATATTTCACATGTTATTATCCACTCTTGCAGAAATAAAACCTTTGAATACCAAATGTGACTTGATTAAAGCAACACCAAAACTGACCTTAGCGCCCAGCAACAATCCAGATAAACATGCGCCTCTGTGCAGTCTAATCAAGATATTTGCTGTTTGCGATGTAGTCTTGAATGTAACCCCATTAACCTCGTGTACTGGCTGTATTATAATTGTGATTGATTTTACCAATTGATACGTCATACATGTAGTTATATGTCTGATTATCAAACTTATCCCATAAATAACAGCATTTTGATTAAGTTTAATGAAAATAGGATCGTGATTCATAAAGTTAGGCAGCGGCCTAAGCTTACTTTGGATAATCTTGGCAAATAACCTTAATTGTGTATTATCCAAGCTTGGGTTTTACGCTGTTTTCAACATTATTTTAGTTATATTGTGGCAACAGTATATTTATTCATGATCACTGTAAACAAACTCGTATTAGGCTAGGAAATGTGCCTTGACAAAGCGCACTCCGCCAAGACACGACCGGGAATCGAACCTGGGACGACGATTCAAAATCCCAAAAGCTAACCACTCGACCACGCCGGATTCCTGTTGTCGAACTTGGATGGGACAGATTGTTCAATTTTTAAAGGTTTTCAGGCGTGCCCTTTATACATCGCATATGTTGAGTGACTTCAGCTCATAACCATTTTCAACAATATTTCAGTAATGTCACCACCGCCAGTTCACATAATCATGAGTGTTTCGCACAACATTCTGACAAACTGAATTCGTTGGCAAGGAGGCACTTAAAGGATTACTTATACGTAGTCCGTCTGTCTGTCCGTCCGCCACCCTACACTCACGCATGTTCTTGTTTTTATAAAACCATGATTCACCTCGCCCATCAGTGCCATTATTATCCCCCCGCCAAAGGCTGATGGGATCTAGGTATTGTCTGTCCAGAGCCATAGTCCAGGCAAGGTAAGATGGATTTGATAAACGCTAAATGGAAATGATGAACGGCAAGTTTCACAAAGATTGCCTCCGAAACACCAGCTTGAATTATGTTTCCTTTAATTTATTGTGTATATCGTAGTTAAATGACAATTATATTGTGAACTCTCTAAAGGCCTCCGATTTTTTTGAAAGTTAATACGAATTTCATCAAGGCGAGCTATTGTGATCACATTTTGTCCGTCGTGCGTCGTCAACAATTGCCTTGTTGACACTACAGGTTACATTTTGCATCCGATCTCTATAATGAAAGTTTATCAGAACATTCATCTCCATCAAATCTTGGACAAGTTCAAAACTGGGCCTTATGATGTCAAAAACTAGGTCACCAGGCCAACTTGAAGGCCAGATTTTGAACTTGCATGTTGAAACTTGATCAGAATGTTTGTCTTGATGATATGTAGGCCAAGTTCAAATGTTGGTCATGTCTGTTCAAAAACTAGGCCAAATTGAAGGAAAATATTGTTAACACTAGGAGCCACATTTTTTGCCTCGGCAGCTTAACCTTTGGTCAGATTGTTTAGTTTAAACTTATTTATTTTAAATCGATTGCGAAACAAGCTTTAAGCTTATATTAATCACGCTCGATGTCTGCTTCCTGGATACTTAACCAGTACTCGCGCCGATTGTGTGGAAAAATCCAAAAGTCAGGACCCGCTCATCACGCGACTCGAACCAGGGACTTTTGATGTGAGAGGCCGACGCTCTACCTCTGCACCACTGTCTTCCACTGTCTTCCACCAAAGGTCAGATTGTTTATCTCATTGATATCTAGACCAAGTTGAAGGAAGATCTTGTTAACACTGCAGAAGCCGCTTTTTTGCTTCAGCATCTTCAAATTTGGTCAGAATGTTTCTCTTGGGAGATATCTAGGCGAATATGGCCAAATTGAAGGAAAATATTATTAAAACTCCAAATGCCGCATTTTTATTTTGAGAAAGTTGTAACTTTGTCAGAATGTATGTATTGATGATATCTAGTCTAGTCCATGTTCGAATATGGGTCATATCATGTGAACAAAAAATAAATAAATAGGTCCCTGAGCCAAACAAAGGAAAATCTTGTTAACACTAGCTAGGTCAAGTTCCAATATGGCCAAATTAAAGGAAAATATTATTAAAACTCCAAATGCCGCATTTTTATTTGAAACTTTGTCAGAATGTTTGTCTTGATTATATCTAGTCCATGTTCGAATATGGGTCATATCATGTGAACAAAAAAGAAAATAGGTCACTTAGACAAACGAAAGAAAATCTTGTTAACACTAGCATTTTTAATCAGAATAATTGTCTTGATGTGTTTTTACATTATAAATCACATTACATAATTCAGGTGAGCGATCTAGGGCCATCATGGCCCTCTTGTTTTCATAGAATCACCAGAAGGTACAGCTCTATCAAATCAATTACGATTAATACTGGCTGATAAATCACGAGACATATGCAACAGTTGAAAGCAGCGAAAAACGCAATTCAAAAACATCGGCACGGTTGTTTTATAAGCCTTGGCCCTTTCCACAAATACAACATACATGTATTTGAAGCAGAAGTCTTGGTAAACATCTTTGCAAATATGGAAAATCTCACAAATTAAAACAAACCCGATATAAGAATAAATAGCATGACAATATGCAAGCCATACAATAGGCAATGTGGTTATAAAACAGAAAACATTTTGTAAAGTTGAGATTTGCACGGATTGAAGATGTCTTTTTCTCCTCCCAAATAGTAGTATGAGATATATATATGCAGAGCCGACACAACGGGGATTGACGTATGTACATGTACATTGTTTATTGAAGCCTCACTAAATTGAAATAATCTACAGCACTCGACTTTGAAAATATGTTGGCATAAATGAAAAGTCGTTATTTAATAGAGCTGAACAAATTCTGGAAAATGGAGAAATTGCTCATTATGAAAACATTCTGCTGTTTCAAAATTGTTTTGAAGTCATCTGCATGTAGAATTCGAAGTATACGCTACAAGAAAATATAGGAAGGTATTTACAACTCGATGCAAATACAATGTCGAACGTAAGTTGTTTCAGTTGTTGGAAATATACTGATCAATAAATGGAATCAATATTGTGTATTGAAGTTAAGGGTGTTTATATAGTTTATCTAATTTCTATAAATAGAAATTATAAAATAGGACATGCCGGATAAATACATGTAGTACAAAACAACGTAGTTAAAGCTATCGTTGTCACTTCCTTTGTAAATAGTGTTGATAAGTATAATCATGTACATGTATATATTACATTAGTGGACTAAATAGACAGAAACATGTGGAACTAAATTAACAGAAGGTACGAGAGTAAGTATATCTTTCTCTAGTTCATGGTTCCGCAAAGTATAGTTAGCCATATATATTATATGAGTCGTTCCACGAGAAAACTAACATTGAGGAATCTGAGTAAAGTATCGACCCGGATCAGCCTAAGCATGCCGCGCATACACTTTTTGCCTACTGTGGATTTTCTGTCTCGGGAATCATTACTCTATATTATATATACCTCTACCCCAGAGACGGAATATGTCGGCCCTGATTAGCCTGCGCCGACTGATCTGGGTCGATACATTACGCAAAGTCCATAATGTTGGTTTTCAGGTCGAACGGCTCATTTATAGTATCCCATTCTAGTTCTACAATTACTAAGTAATTGTTTTGTTTTATTTTATCACCTGAGCCAAAAGCTCAATATGATCTATTATGATCACTCTCTGTCCGTCGTCGTTAAACTTTATCTCCTCCTAAACCACTGGACCAATTTCAACCAAACTATACTGGAATGCTCCTTTTGTGGTCATCTTCCAATTTGTTAAAGATTTAAATTCTATGAAAAACTGGTTGTTACGGCATCAGAAGGGGTTTGGGTAATGGTAGGGGCCAATCTTTGAAATTCCAGTTCTCTGATTCTGCTTGTCGGATTCCAATATAATTCGAGGGAAATGTTCCTAGGGTGACCCTGTACAAAATGAATTCAATCCATATTGATTGGTTTAAAAAACATGGCAGCCAGTCGGCATCAGAAAAGTGGAAACAAATTTAAAAGTTTATTCTTATTAAAGTGATTGGTTGATTTGTTTCAAAATAGTTTAAAGACATACAATCTACACATAATTTTTGTTGCCCGCCGGATCTGAAAGGAATTAAAACGCCATAACTCTAAAGTTCGTCTACTCTAAACCCGCTTGTCTGATTCCTAGATAATTAGAAATGGCCATTAAGTGACGCTCTACAAAAACAAAAACAAAAAAAGGATAGCTGCCAGGCGGCATCAGAAAAGGGATTAAAGGAACTTTAGCTTAAAACGACATCTCCTAAACCAATGGATCACTATAAATTAAACTTCAAACGAATGTTTCTATGTCCTTTTTTAAATTGTTGAAAGATTTAATGCATTATTACGAATGTCCTTTACTGATAAGCTTTATCATAAAGAATATTAGCAAATGATACTGCTAATAATGGGAATGAACTGCAAATTTGCAGTTCATTCCCATTATTAGCAGTATCATTTGCTATTATTCTACCATTCAGGTATCGATTTAGGGCCATCATTACCCTCTTGTTGGGGGTATTAAGCCGTTTAGAAAAGTATTGCAGTTATATCACAGCGAGAGTTTGATGACGTTATGCATGATACCAGGGTAAACACGCCAGTACTAGGCTATACAATGTGCCTTGTCAAAGGGCTGGGGGTAGAACCCGGTTCTAAATCCTCGACACTGATCACTCGGCCACGCCCATTTTCAAATCCCCGACGCTAACAACTCTGCCATAGCGGATTTCTATTATAATAATTTTGATAAAGATAAAGATATTTCCTTTCATCCTAATGTATTTTACCGAAATGTAGGACAATACCACGATGGTAGCAAACTATGATATATACATGTATATGTTTTGCTTTTATATAAAGATTACTTATATACTCGTTCTTCTTTAATCAATGTTTGTCTCTGTGGTGTAATGGTTAGATCATCCATCGTTGAAGAGGGTTTGATACCCAGTCCAACTTGTGTTTAAAGACTACCCATGGGAAGGGGAACAATCTTGTATTTTTTTCACAGGTGGTCTTTATAGAATGAGTGTAGTGGAACAGAATTATTCTATTCTGTTCTACGGAACAAATGTCTATACGGCTATTGGGACACAATGTGTTGTAAAATTCAGCGATCTGGGGACAAAGAAATCGGTGAGAACGATTTCGCTGAAATTCCCCACACTTATAGACCACAATGCGATCTAGGTCTGGGCGGTTTCGTTATATCTGGGAAAAATCTAGTTTCGGAGATTTTTAAGGTTAAAACCCGAAAAATCGACATTTTGACTACATATTTCTGTAGATCTCGCACCAGCAAATAACGGAATCAGCTAGAGACCTGAAATTTAAACTGAAACTTGTCAAAGATCCAGAGCAAACAACGGTGTTTTTAAATTTCTCATACATTTAGTTTTGATAGTTGGAGAATGCTTTTAATAGGGGCTCTTGAATCAAATATTTTCACGTGACCAAATACTTGGAAAGTGACGTCACGTTCAGCACTTCAGCGGTATGACGTCATAACGTTACAGTGGTGCAGAGGTAGAGCGTCGGCCTCTCGTATCGAAGGTCCCTGGTTCGAGTCCCGTGATGAGCGGGTCCTTTTGAGATTTTTCCACACAAAACGGCACGAGTACTGGTTAAGTCTCCAGGAAGCAGACATCGAGTGTGAGTAATCTAAGCTTAAAGCTTGTTTCGCAATCGATGTAAAATAAATAAGTTTAAACTAAACTTGGGCGCCAAATCCCGATAATAATGTTCTATTTATCTTTTAGACTTACGGAGATAATGTTGGTGTTGCAAAATACTAGTTTCATCAATTGTTACGTTTTGGATCATGTTAGAATCGAAATAATATATTCAGCATTGTGTGTGGTCGGTTGGTAGTTCGGATGCAATTCTGCTCCTCTCCACTCATTCTATCCCGCGAAACCCTTAAGGTGTCGCCTTTCTAGTATAGAATGAGTGTAGTGGAACAGAATTATTCTATTCTGTTCTACGGAACAAATGTCTATACGGCTATTGGGACACAATGTGTTGTAAAATTCAGCGATTTGTGGACAAAGAAATCGGTGAGAACGATTTCGCTGAAATTAGCCACACTGATAGACCACAATGCGATCTAGGTCTGGGCGGTTTCGTTATATCTGGGAAAAATCTAGTTTCAGAGATTTTTAAGGTTAAAACCCGAAAATTCGACATTTTGACTACATATTTCTGTAGATCTCGCACTAGCAAAAAACGGAATCAGCTAGAGACCTGAAATTCATACTGAAACTTGTCCGAGATCCGGTGCAAACAACGGTGTTTTTAGATTTCTCATACATTCAGTTTGGATTCTTGGAGAAAGCTTTCAATAGGGGTTCTTGATTTTAAAAAAATCTGTGGGCGTGACTAGGAAAGTGACGTCACGTCAGCGGTTGACGTCATAACGTTACAGTGGTGCAGAGGTAGAGCGTCGGCCTCTCGTATCAAAGGTCCCTGGTTCGAGTCCCGTGATGAGCGGGTTCTTTTGAGATTTTAATGATTTAATTTTGAGATAATAATGTTCTATTTATCTTTTAGACTTACGGAGATAATTTTGTTGTTGCAAAATACTAGTTTCATCAATTGTTACGTTTTGGATCATGTTAGAATCGAAATAATAGTATCAGCATTGTGTGTGGCCGGTTGGTAGTTCGGGTGCAATTCTGCTCCTCTCCACTCATTCTATCCCGCGAAACCCTTAAGGTGTCGCCTTTCTAGTAGAAAATCTCTATAATTGAATGGATAACCTATGACTAAAAGTGGAAAACATTGTGGCAAAAGGAGAAATTTCTCGTTTTGAGCAATTTCTTCTTTTTTCCATATAGAATGAGTGTAGTGGAACAGAATTATTCTATTCTGTTCTATGGAACAAATGTCTATACGGCTATTGGGACACAATGTGTTGTAAAATTCAGCGATTTGTGGACAAAGAAATCGGTGAGAACGATTTCGCTGAAACTAGCCACACTGATAGACCACAATGCGATCTAGGTCTGGGCGGTTTCGTTATATCTGGAAAAAAATCTAGTTTCAGAGATTTTTATGGTTAAAACCCGAAAAATCGACATTTTGACTTCATATTTCTGTAGATCTCGCACTAGCAAAAAACGGAATCAGCTAGAGACCTGAAATTCATACTGAAACTTGTCCGAGATCCGGTGCAGACAACGGTGTTTTTAGATTTCTCATACATTCAGTTTGGATTCTTGGAGAAAGCTTTCAATAGGGGTTCTTGATTTAAAAAAAATCTGTGGGCGTGACTAGGAAAGTGACGTCACGTCAGCGGTTGACGTCATAACGTTACAGTGGTGCAGAGGTAGAGCGTCGGCCTCTCGTATCAAAGGTCCCTGGTTCGAGTCCCGTGATGAGCGGGTCCTTTTGAGATTTTAATGATTTAATTTTGAGATAATAATGTTCTATTTATATTTTAGACTTACGGAGATAATTTTGTTGTTGCAAAATACTAGTTTCATCAATTGTTACGTTTTGGATCATGTTCGAATCGAAATAATAGTATCAGCATTGTGTGTGGTCGGTTGGTAGTTCGGGTGCAATTCTGCTCCTCTCCACTCATTCTATCCTGCGAAACCCTTAAGGTGTCGCCTATCTAGTATAGAATGAGTGTAGTGGAACAGAATTATTCTATTCTGTTCTATGGAACAAATGTCTATACGGCTATTGGGACACAATGTGTTGTAAAATTCAGCGATTTGTGGACAAAGAAATCGGTGAGAACGATTTCGCTGAAATTAGCCACACTGATAGACCACAATGCGATCTAGGTCTGGGCGGTTTCGTTATATCTGGGAAAAATCTAGTTTCAGAGATTTTTAAGGTTAAAACCCGAAAAATCGACATTTTGACTACATATTTCTGTAGATCTCGCACTAGCAAAAAACGGAATCAGCTAGAGACCTGAAATTCATACTGAAACTTGTCCGAGATCCGGTGCAAACAACGGTGTTTTTAGATTTCTCATACATTCAGTTTGGATTCTTGGAGAAAGCTTTCAATAGGGGTTCTTGATTTTAAAAAAATCTGTGGGCGTGACTAGGAAAGTGACGTCACGTCAGCGGCTGACGTCATAACGTTACAGTGGTGCAGAGGTAGAGCGTCGGCCTCTCGTATCAAAGGTCCCTGGTTCGAGTCCCGTGATGAGCAGGTCCTTTTGAGATTTTAATGATTTAATTTTGAGATAATAATGTTCTATTTATCTTTTAGACTTACGGAGATAATTTTGTTGTTGCAAAATACTAGTTTCATCAATTGTTACGTTTTGGATCATGTTAGAATCGAAATAATAGTATCAGCATTGTGTGTGGCCGGTTGGTAGTTCGGGTGCAATTCTGCTCCTCTCCACTCATTCTATCCTGCGAAACCCTTAAGGTGTCGCCTTTCTAGTATGGCAAGGTGATAAACCTTGGTAAAAAAAATAGCAATTTTAGTTACAACCGTTTCACACCAAGCCCTCGATATACCTTAAAAATATAGAATGAGTGTAGTGGAACAGAATTATTCTATTCTGTTCTATGGAACAAATGTCTATACGGCTATTGGGACACAATGTGTTGTAAAATTCAGCGATCTGGGGACAAAGAAATCGGTGAGAACGATTTCGCTGAAATTAGCCACACTTATAGAACTCAATGCGATCTAGGTCTGGGCGTGTTCGTTATATCTGGGAAAAATCTAGTTTCAGAGATTTTTAAGGTTAAAACCCGAAAATTCGACATTTTGACTACATATTTCTGTAGATCTCGCACTAGCAAAAAACGGAATCAGCTAGAGACCTGAAATTCATACTGAAACTTGTCCGAGATCCGGTGCAAACAACGGTGTTTTTAGATTTCTCATACATTCAGTTTGGATTCTTGGAGAAAGCTTTCAATAGGGGTTCTTGATTTTAAAAAAATCTGTGGGCGTGACTAGGAAAGTGACGTCACGTCAGCGGTTGACGTCATAACGTTACAGTAGTGCAGAGGTAGAGCGTCGGCCTCTCGCATCAAAGGTCCCTGGTTCGAGTCCCGTGATGAGCGGGTCCTTTTGAGATTTTTCATCACAAAACGGCACGAGTACTGGTTAAGTCTCCAGGAAGCAGACATCGAGTGTGATTAATTTAAGCTTAAAGCTTGTTTCGCAATCGATGTAAAATAAATAAGTTTAAACTAAACTTTGGCGCCAAATCCCGATAATATTGTTCTATTTATCTTTTAGACTTACGGAGATAATTTTGGTGTTGCAAAATACTAGTTTCATCAATTGTTACGTTTTGGATCATGTTAGAATCGAAATAATATATTCAGCATTGTGTGTGGTCGGTTGGTAGTTCGGATGCAATTCTGCTCCTCTCCACTCATTCTATCCCGCGAAACCCTTAAGGTGTCGCCTTTCTAGTATAGAATGAGTGTAGTGGAACAGAATTATTCTATTCTGTTCTACGGAACAAATGTCTATACGGCTATTGGGACACAATGTGTTGTAAAATTCAGCGATTTGTGGACAAAGAAATCGGTGAGAACGATTTCGCTGAAATTAGCCACACTGATAGACCACAATGCGATCTAGGTCTGGGCGGTTTCGTTATATCTGGGAAAAATCTAGTTTTAGATATTTTTAAGGTTAAAACCCGAAAAATCGACATTTTGACTACATATTTCTGTAGATCTCGTACCAGCAAATAACGGAATCAGCTAGAGACCTGAAATTTAAACTGAAACTTGTCAAAGATACAGTGCAAACAACGGTGTTTTTAAATTTCTCATACATTTAGTTTTGATAGTTGGAGAATGCTTTTAATAGGGGCTCTTGAATCAAATATTTTCACGTGACCAAATACTTGGAAAGTGACGTCACGTTCAGCACTTCAGCGGTATGACGTCATAACGTTATCGCTTTGGCGCCAAAACCAATAGTATGGTGTGTTTATCTTTTAGACTTGCGGAAATAATTTTGGTGTTGCCAAAAAACCTTGAGTGTCATCAATTGTTACGTTTTGAATCATGTAAGAATTGAAATTACATATTCATAACATATATATTTAGTATTGCGTGTGGCCAGTTGGTAGTTCGGTATAATTCTGCTCCTCTTCACTCATTCTATCCCGCGAAACCCTTAAGGTGTCGCCTATCTAGTATAGAATGAGTGTAGTGGAACAGAATTATTCTATTCTGTTCTATGGAACAAATGTCTATACGGCTATTGGGACACAATGTGTTGTAAAATTCAGCGATCTGGGGACAAAGAAATCGGTGAGAACGATTTCGCTGAAATTAGCCACACTTATAGAACTCAATGCGATCTAGGTCTGGGCGTGTTCGTTATATCTGGGAAAAATCTAGTTTCAGAGATTTTTAAGGTTAAAACCCGAAAAATCGACATTTTGACTACATATTTCTGTAGATCTCGCACTAGCAAAAAACGGAATCAGCTAGAGACCTGAAATTCATACTGAAACTTGTCCGAGATCCGGTGCAAACAACGGTGTTTTTAGATTTCTCATACATTCAGTTTGGATTCTTGGAGAAAGCTTTCAATAGGGGTTCTTGATTTAAAAAAAATCTGTGGGCGTGACTAGGAAAGTGACGTCACGTCAGCGGTTGACGTCATAACGTTACAGTGGTGCAGAGGTAGAGCGTCGGCCTCTCGTATCAAAGGTCCCTGGTTCGAGTCCCGTGATGAGCGGGTCCTTTTTTTTTTTTAACACAAAACGGCACGAGTACTGGTTAAGTCTCCAGGAAGCAGACATCGAGTGTGATTAATTTAAGCTTAAAGCTTGTTTCGCAATCGATGTAAAATATAGAATGAGTGTAGTGGAACAGAATTATTCTATTCTGTTCTATGGAACAAATGTCTATACGGCTATTGGGACACAATGTGTTGTAAAATTCAGCGATTTGTGGACAAAGAAATCGGTGAGAACGATTTCGCTGAAATTAGCCACACTGATAGACCACAATGCGATCTAGGTCTGGGCGGTTTCGTTATATCTGGGAAAAATCTAGTTTCAGAGATTTTTAAGGTTAAAACCCGAAAAATCGACATTTTGACTACATATTTCTGTAGATCTCGCACTAGCAAAAAACGGAATCAGCTAGAGACCTGAAATTCATACTGAAACTTGTCCGAGATCCGGTGCAAACAACGGTGTTTTTAGATTTCTCATACATTCAGTTTGGATTCTTGGAGAAAGCTTTCAATAGGGGTTCTTGATTTTAAAAAAATCTGTGGGCGTGACTAGGAAAGTGACGTCACGTCAGCGGTTGACGTCATAACGTTACAGTGGTGCAGAGGTAGAGCGTCGGCCTCTCGTATCAAAGGTCCCTGGTTCGAGTCCCGTGATGAGCGGGTCCTTTTGAGATTTTTCCACACAAAACGGCACGAGTACTGGTTAAGTCTCCAGGAAGCAGACATCGAGTGTGAGTAATCTAAGCTTAAAGCTTGTTTCGCAATCGATGTAAAATATATAAGTTTAAACTAAACTTGGGCGCCAAATCCCGATAATAATGTTCTATTTATCTTTTAGACTTACGGAGATAATTTTGTTGTTGCAAAATACTAGTTTCATCCATTGTTACGTTTTGGATCATGTTAGAATCGAAATAATAGTATCAGCATTGTGTGTGGTCGGTTGGTAGTTCGGGTGCAATTCTGCTCCTCTCCACTCATTCTATCCTGCGAAACCCTTAAGGTGTCGCCTTTCTAGTATAGAATGAGTGTAGTGGAACAGAATTATTCTATTCTGTTCTACGGAACAAATGTCTATACGGCTATTGGGACACAATGTGTTGTAAAATTCAGCGATTTGTGGACAAAGAAATCGGTGAGAACGATTTCGCTGAAATTAGCCACACTGATAGACCACAATGCGATCTAGGTCTGGGCGGTTTCGTTATATCTGGGAAAAATCTAGTTTCAGAGATTTTTAAGGTTAAAACCCAAAAAATCGACATTTTGACTACATATTTCTGTAGATCTCGCACCAGCAAAAAACGGATTCAGCTAGAGACCTGAAATTCATACTGAAACTTGTCAAAGATCCAGTGCAAACAACGGTGTTTTTAGATTTCTCATACATTTAGTTTTGATAGTTGGAGAATGCTTTTAATAGGGGCTCTTGAATCAAATATTTTCACGTGACCAAATACTTGGAAAGTGACGTCACGTTCAGCACTTCAGCGGTATGACGTCATAACGTTACAGTGGTGCAGAGGTAGAGCGTCGGCCTCTCGTATCAAAGGTCCCTGGTTCGAGTCCCGTGATGAGCGGGTCTTTTTGAGATTTTAATGATTTAATTTTGAGATAATAATGTTCTATTTATCTTTTAGACTTACGGAGATAATTTTGTTGTTGCAAAATACTAGTTTCATCAATTGTTACGTTTTGGATCATGTTAGAATCGAAATAATAGTATCAGCATTGTGTGTGGTCGGTTGGTAGTTCGGATGCAATTCTGCTCCTCTCCACTCATTCTATCCCGCGAAACCCTTAAGGTGTCGCCTTTCTAGTATAGAATGAGTGTAGTGGAACAGAATTATTCTATTCTGTTCTATGGAACAAATGTCTATACGGCTATTGGGACACAATGTGTTGTAAAATTCAGCGATCTGGGGACAAAGAAATCGGTGAGAACGATTTCGCTGAAATTAGCCACACTTATAGAACTCAATGCGATCTAGGTCTGGGCGTGTTCGTTATATCTGGGAAAAATCTAGTTTCAGAGATTTTTAAGGTTAAAACCCGAAAAATCGACATTTTGACTACATATTTCTGTAGATCTCGCACTAGCAAAAAACGGAATCAGCTAGAGACCTGAAATTCATACTGAAACTTGTCCGAGATCCGGTGCAAACAACGGTGTGTTTAGATTTCTCATACATTCAGTTTGGATTCTTGGAGAAAGCTTTCAATAGGGGTTATTGATTTTAAAAAAATCTGTGGGCGTGACTAGGAAAGTGACGTCACGTCAGCGGTTGACGTCATAACGTTACAGTGGTGCAGAGGTAGAGCGTCGGCCTCTCGTATCAAAGGTCCCTGGTTCGAGTCCCGTGATGAGCGGGTCCTTTTGAGATTTTTCAACACAAAACGGCACGAGTACTGGTTAAGTCTCCAGGAAGCAGACATCGAGTGTGATTAATTTAAGCTTAAAGCTTGTTTCGCAATCGATGTATAGAATGAGTGTAGTGGAACTGAATTATTCTATTCTGTTCTACGGAACAAATGTCTATACGGCTATTGGGACACAATGTGTTGTAAAATTCAGCGATTTGAGGACAAAGAAATCGGTGAGAACGATTTCGCTGAAATTAGCCACACTGATAGACCACAATGCGATCTAGGTCTGGGCGGTTTCGTTATATCTGGGAAAAATCTAGTTTTAGATATTTTTAAGGTTAAAACCCGAAAAATCGACATTTTGACTACATATTTCTGTAGATCTCGTACCAGCAAATAACGGAATCAGCTAGAGACCTGAAATTTAAACTGAAACTTGTCAAAGATCCAGTGCAAACAACGGTGTTTTTAAATTTCTCATACATTTAGTTTTGATAGTTGGAGAATGCTTTTAATAGGGGCTCTTGAACCTAATATTTTCACGTGACCAAATACTTGGAAAGTGACGTCACGTTCAGCACTTCAGCGGTATGACGTCATAACGTTACAGTGGTGCAGAGGTAGAGCGTCGGCCTCTCGTATCAAAGGTCCCTGGTTCGAGTCCCGTGATGAGCGGGTCCTTTTGAGATTTTTCCACACAAAACGGCGCGAGTACTGGTTAAGTCTCCAGGAAGCAGACATCGAGTGTGATTAATTTAAGCTTAAAGCTTGTTTCGCAATCGATGTAAAATAAATAAGTTTAAACTAAACTTTGGCGCCAAATCCCGATAATAATGTTCTATTTATCTTTTAGACTTACGGAGATAATTTTGGTGTTGCAAAATACTAGTTTCATCAATTGTTACGTTTTGGATCATGTTAGAATCGAAATAATATATTCAGCATTGTGTGTGGTCGGTTGGTAGTTCGGATGCAATTCTGCTCCTCTCCACTCATTCTATCCCGCGAAACCCTTAAGGTGTCGCCTTTCTAGTATGTTTTCAAAAAGACGTCTTCGGCAGAGGCGTCAGAAAGCGTCTCTATGAGGGAAAAGGTTAACTGAAAGTTGCGGGGAAAGCAGCGCGACTGATATGCTTCAGCGTAACGATACATACTACCTGTAGTACTGATACTTTACTAATGTAACGTCGTTAAACTGAAATACTGTGAAAAGCTTTGTAAAACAAACATTCGAATTAAAACAAATACCACTCGTAAATTAACGTCGGGACAATTAGAGAAGAGACGTTTGTCATGCTGTGAAAACCTTGTTTGGGGTTGGTACTCTAAAACATTGTCACACTGAACGATTCTGTTAAGTAACCACACTATAGTACGGTGTTCCGTTAGGGCCATCGTGCTATCGCGCACACGCGATGCAACGATAGCACGATGACACGATGGTGATGACACGATGGTGATGACACAATGGCCATCGTAGCATCGCCATCGCGTCATCGTCATCGTGCTATCGTGTCATCACCATCGTGTCATCGTGGCATCGCGTGTGCTTGTTGACAGCACGATAGCACGATGGCCCTAATGGAACACCGTACTATAGGCCTAACTGCTTATCCGCTGTAAAATAACAATACATTTGCAACGGACGACTTTGATAATATGAAGACAACATATGGAAATACGCAAACTGAAGATTTTATTATTGAATAGAGTTGTACACATTGCGACAAAAGGAGAAACCGCTTGTTATAAGCATCTTCACTTTTTGCCTTTATGTTTTCAAAAGTTGTGTGCTGCAAATGCGTCTGTAAGTGGGAAATGGTTATTTAGAGAAGTAACTTCTGGTAATAACTTATTTTTTAGACTCCCCATTTATGAGAAATCTGTTTTCCCATTTAGATTACAATTTCCGGAAAGCCATCGTAAACCACTTACTAACATCAGGGGAATCTAGAACTACTACGTTCCTGCTTACAGGATAGATAATGGGGAACACTATATACAAGAGCGTGTTCGGCGACTACGAAGTTCGCGTGTTGATGCTTGGACTGGACGCGGCGGGGAAAACCACAATACTGTACAAGTTAAAACTCGGGAAGGTCGTAAATGTTGTACCCACCATGGGGTTTAATATAGAGACAATTAACCACAAGGATTATTCCATCGAGGCGTGGGATGTTGGGAGTAGGGATAAGTCGAGACCATTGCTGAGGCATTACTATCCTAACACGGATGCGCTCGTCTTCGTGATTGACAGTCGGGATAAAGAACGGTGAGTGTTTAGGTCACAATACACCAAATAAATTCCTTCTTTGTTTATATGTAAATCAACCAGCTTCAACCCTCGTTTGTCACACTTTCTAAGCGTTTCCCAGGTAGAACACCATATATCATTGAAAAGAGATACTTCTTACCTTTAAAATAATCCATAGAACATGTGGGGTCATGAATTATGCAAGAAAGAACTCGCTCTGTGAAGATGTGGACCGTCCTTTTTACCACAATCCAGCTAGGCTGAAACTGGGTTTACACATACCCGACTTTCACTTTCACACAAGGTAAAAATACCTAAAATGATCAAATCAAACAGTTCCAGTCCCCTATACATATTTACAAAGAATTTACACCCATTGTCACATATCCAATGCAGTCTGGGCCAGATGTACAACCATTTCTAGGCAAACAAAGTTTTGTTTACGCACTACGGTGCTGTAGATCAAAGGGTCCCGCGGATGTATTTAGCGTAATTTGACCTTTATATTTCGGACACATATTTAACCGTTTACCCCCCCTCCCGCTTTTCAACATATAGCTGACTTGCAGCAGACAACTTCGAATACATTTAGTAACACAAATATGATATTCGCTATAAATGAAAGAAAATATATTGAAGAAACTTGAAAATATTGTGGGAAAAGGTAAGCGATTTCCCCTCGCCCCACAATGTTTTCAAACGCAGTCTGCTGCGGAGACGTCAGAAAACGTCAGTAAGGGATAAATAGAGGATATTTCAAGGCTCGCGGCATATCATCTTAGTAAACTCGTGTATTAAAAGTGATAATAAATAAACACGAATGAGATATTCTATTTATCACATAAAGTGATTTATGAGGCGTATTTCGAATATATAGGAAAATATAGGCCTACATATAATTTGCCGGTTTTTGTCGCCAAAGTGACTAACGTGCTGACGTGACGTCATTTTCATGTCTCGGTTTCCTCGTTGTAACAAAGACTTGAGCGTAAGACTGGAACCCAACCAAGTAGTGTCATATGATTTTTTATGTAATGAAATTTTAACACTTCCAGAGAGGGCTTTTGGTGCTAAAACAGATCGAGGGCTTGGCGTGAGACGGTTGTAACTAAAATCTTATTTTGAAAACCCTGGTTTAGGGGGCAATTTTGACCCCTTTGTAAACAATGCAAATTTAGATGCCATTGCTCAGAACGAGCAATGGCACCTACATTTCCATTGTTTACCAAGAAAAAGGTGATTACCCGTGGTAAAAAAATACCAATTTGAGTTACAACCGTTTCACGCCAAGCCCTCGAGATATAATATGGGCAACACCCAACGAAAGATCAGCATTCGAAGGTTTTACAATTACGACAATAAACATCGAATTGCAAACTTGTAAAGTCGTTTTTGCTTTCGTCGAATCCGTCCTTAAAAGACACACTTGTACGACTATATGGTTAACGGAGAAGATCATGATCTTCACGAAAGCGCATACTGATCTGGATCTTCGCTGATCGCACAGTCCCGAAAGTCGGGTTTTGCATGACGTAATCCATAACATGTCGTTGGCTTTGAAAAAACGAGAAGGTAACAAATGGTCAATTTGAAGTATAATTATTTGACAACAGAGTTCAATACATTATTGGAAGAGTAGATTGATTGATTGATGAATGACGCTAGTCACAATAACCTTCATCCATCAACGGAAATAATAAATGACCCTCGTCAGGGTTCGAATTCATTACCCCTGGATTGTAAGACCTCATCGTTACCGAGTGAGCTGTCATGGCTCGACTGGAAAAGTAGAACTCGTTCGTTTTGAACACTTTCATCTTTTTTTCTCTCGCAAAGCTCGGCTGCTACAGAGGTGTCACGATCAATTAAGGGATTACAGAGACATAGAGTTCATTTTTAGCACAGACAATGTTTCCAAAGTGTTCTAGTTTCTAGGCCAGGACTTTATGATTACAGGACCTTCGTACCACATGTACCAATGCATATTTACATGCATGTCGAACTACTTTTTATATATATATATAGAACCAGGAATCTAGAACTAACTGAATGTATACTCTACATTCCTGATACAACTTTTTTTTTATTTCCATAGTTACGAAGAGGCTGTAGGTGATTATCTTAAAGAATCAAGCCAAGAGGGGGACCTTGACGGTATTCCATTTTTAATTCTGGCCAACAAACAAGATTGTGATGACATCATGACTGCTGACGACATCACAGACGATATAGAAAAGCGAAATTATCTACGAGGACGTCAGTGGAAAGTCTTCGGGGTGTGTGCGAAAACCGGAAGTGGATTGTATGAAGGATTAGACTGGTTAACCGAAAAACTCGCGCACATGCAATATAAAAAAGGGTGTTTGAGACAATTCATGCAGTACCCGTCTATTCAAAAAACTTCGAACCAAGATTCATCTGACAATCAAAGTCAAGTTCCTGGTTCAAAACCGAATATGAATCCTTCCGTATCGTATTACAGTTTGTTTTTACATTCTTTTAAAAGCTTGTTTCGATACGGAAAATGAACGATCTTGTTCTCAGTAGAAAAATAAATAACATTTTAGTGATAAATTGACGATTTCTAAGAAATAGTTTACAATATTGCAGTTTTATATTTGAAGAGACTTCCCTTGGTTTAAGTTATTGTTAACTTGACTGATCATCAAACACAATCTTCTGGATAAGATTTATATTATGCCTTTCCCACATTCGTTAAATCTGCTGCAGGCGACTTTGATAGCATCTAGTCAAAAATACGAAAACATTTTATAGTCAATTTATTGAATAACGGTGACAATAGTATGACAAAGGAAAGAATTGGCTCACGATAAGCGTTTTCCCATTTCCCCTCAACGTTTTCTACTTTATTCTGAAATTGAACTTTCATGTAGAGATTTCCAATATTCCCCTAAGTTCTTTTCAAAGTGGTCTGCTGAAAATATCTTCTCTGTAGGTAAGAATTCAACCAGGCGTAAATACATGCGCATGATCTATTTGCATATTAGGAACTGGAATGCAATAGTTCGGTTATGGCCGTAACGTAAATGAGCGGTGCTCCAGTGATAACAACCTTAACGTAATTATTACACGTGTGGATAAATGCCTGCTACGCATCCATGCGAAAGGATCCAAATGGATACTGGTTTACAGAAGAACCGTGAACCTTCTAAGACAAATTGACGAACAATGCAGAGCCGGATCAGACTGCGTGGACCGTGCTGGATGTCCTGGTTATAATACACTGGTAGCAAATGGCTTATGGTTGGTTTTCGCAGAGAGCAGCGCAAATGATCAATCAAGTTGCTAGTATCGTTCGGCATAACTCACTTTTGAATAAACATGTCACTATCTGTTACCCTATTACTTCAAAACAGTAACTTAACATGTGTATGGGTTTATTAGATGCATATTCGCAATTACAAAGTATAGGAAGCAAATAATACATGATTGCGTATACAGCATATGATACCATATCAATTCAAAGTGAATAAATAAACGAAAGTGTTGGCGTGGATGTTTTGTCAACACAACTCAGCATATATGATTGCTTATTCAAAATGCTGTAATTTGTTATCTAGAAACTGAGCGTATTATTTATGTCACGTGTGTCCAATTAGTATTCATACGTACTTATTGATAATTGATTTTTTGACATGTGCATGTCTTCACTTTATATAAATGCATGAATAAGTCTAATTGTTATTCTTCAATTGCTTTTAGATAACACATCATAATATATGATTTTAGTAGACGTATCAATTTCGAACTATTATCGATCCATATCAACTATCAAGTGAAGTAACCCTTTGACGACGTTCTACCAAATAAGTAATCCTTTGACGTCGTTCTACCAAATAAGTAATCCTTTGACGACGCTCTACCAAACAAGTAATCCTCTGACGACGTTCTACCAAATAAGTAATCCTTTGACGACGTTCTACCAAATAAGTAACATTTTGACGACGTTCTTCCGAACAAGTTATCCTCTGACGACGTTCTACCAAACAAGTAATCCTTTGACGACGGTTTACCAAACAAGTAATCCTTTGACGACGTTCTACCAAACAAGTAATCCTTTGACGACGGTCTACCAAATAAGTAATATTTTGACGACGTTCTTCCAAACAAGTAATCCTTTGACGACGGTCTACCAAACAAGTTATCCTTTGACGACGTTCTACCAAACAAGTAATCCTTTGACGACGTTCTACAAAACAAGTAATCCTTTGACGTCGTTCTACCAAACAAGTTATCCTGTAACGACGGTCTACCAAACAAGTAATTCTTTGACGTCGTTCTACCAAACAAGTAATCCTTTGACGACGTTCTACCCAAACTAGTAAACATTTGACGACGTTCTACCAAATAAGTAATCCGTTGACGACGTTCAACTAAATAAGTAGTCCATTGAAGACGTTCTACCAGATAAGTAAACACTTGACGACGTTCTACCAGATATATAAGTAATATTTTGACGTCGTTCTACCAGATAAGTAATATTTTGACGATTTCTACCAGATAAGTAATCCTTTGACGACGTTCTACCAAACAAGTAATCCTTTGACGTCGTTCTACCAAACAAAGGTTATCCTTTGACGACGGTCTACCAAATAATTAATATTTTGACGACGTTCTTTCAAACAAGTAATCATTTGACGTCATTCTACCAAACAAGTAATCATTTGACGACGTTCTACCAGATAAGTAATCATTTGACGTCGTTCTACCAAATAAGTAATCATTTGATTTCGTTCTACCAAACAAGTAATCCTTTGACGTCGTTCTACCAAATAAGTAATCCCTTGAAGACGTTTTACCAGAAAAGTAAACATTTGACCACGTTCTACCAGATCTATAAGTAATACTTTGACGACTTTCTACCAGATAAGAAATCATTTGACGACGTTCTACCAAATAAGTAATATTTTGACGACGCTCTACCAAACAAGTAATCCTTGACGTCGTTCTACCAAACAGGTTATCCTTTGACGACGGTCTACCAAATAAGTAATATTTAATAACAATTAGGCTCCATTTCAATACAAGAATAACACTGCAGCTCCATTCCAATACATAAATAACAATGAGGCTCCATTTCAATACAAGTATAACACTGCAGCTCCATTCCAATACATAGATAACAATGAGGCTCCATTTCAATACAAGAATAACACCTCAGGTACATTTCAATACATAAATAACAGTGAGGCTCCATTTCAATACAAGAATAACACTTCAGCTCCATTCCAATACATAAATAACAATGATGCTCCATTTCAATACAACAATAACACTACAGCTCCATTTCAATACATAAATAACAATGATGCTCCATTTCAATACATGAATAACAATGATGTACCAATTCAATACAAGAATAACACTGCAGCTCCATTTCAATACATAAATAACAATGATGCTCCATTTCAATACAAGAATAACACTGCAGGTCCATTTCAATACATAAATAACAATGAGGCTCCATTTCAATACAAGAATAACACTTCAGCTCCATTCCAATACAAGAATAACACTGCAGCTCCATTTCAATACATAAATAACAATGATGTACCATTTCAATACAAGAATAACACTGCAGCTCCATTTCAATACATAAATAACAATGATGCTCCATTTCAATACAAGAATAACACTGCAGGTCTATTTCAATACATAAATAACAATGAGGCTCCATTTTAATACAAGAATAACACTGCAGCTCTATTTCAATACATACATAACAATGATGCTTCATTTCAATACAAGAATAACACTGCAGCTCCATTTCAATACAAGAATAACACTGCAGCTCCATTTCAATACATAAATAACAATGATGCTCCATTTCAATACAAGAATAACACTGCAGCTCCATTCCAATACATAAATAACAATGATGCTCCATTTCAATACAAGAATAACACTGCAGCTCCATTTCAATACATAAATAACAATGATGTACTATTTCAATACAAGAATAACACTTCAGCTCCATTTAAATACAAGAATAACACTGCAGCTCCATTTCAATACAAGAATAACACTGCAGCTCCATTTCAATACATAAATAACAATGAGGCTCCATTTCAATACAAGAATAACACTGCAGCTCCATTTCAATACATACATAATACTGATGCTCCATGTAAATACAAGAATAACACTGCAGCTCCATTTCAATACATACATAACAATGATGCTCCATTTCAATAATACAAGAATAACACTGCGGTCAATTTCAATACATAAATAACAATGATGCTCCATTTCAATACAAGAATAACACTGCAGCTCCATTTCAATACATAGATAACAATGATGTACTATTTAAATACAAGAATAACACTTCAGCTCCATTTCAATACAAGAATAACACTGCAGCTCCATTTCAATACAAGAATAACACTGCAGGTCCATTTCAATACATGCATAATAATGATGCTCCATTTCAATACAAGAATAACACTGCAGCTCCATTTCAATACAATAATAACACTGCAATTACAATGATGCTTCATTTCAATACAAGAATAACACTTCAGCTCCATTTCAATACATAAATAACAATGATGCTCCATTTCAATACAAGAATAACACTGCAGCTCCATTCCAAGACATAACTAACAATGATGCTCCATTTCAATACAAGAATAACACTGCAGCTCCATTTCAATACATAAATAACAATGATGCTCCATTTCAATACAAAAATAACTAAGCAGCTCCATTTCCATACAAGAATAACAATGATGCTCCATTTCAATACAAGAATAACACTGCAGGTCCATTTCAATACATACATAACAATGATGCTTCATTTCAATATAAGAATAACACTGCAGGTCCATTTCAATACATACATAATAATGATTCTCCATTTCAATACAAGAATAACACTGCAGCTCCATTTCAATACATAAATAACAATGCTGCTCCATTTCAATAAAAGAATAACACTGCAGCTCAATTTTAATACAAGAATAACACTGGAGCTCCATTTTAATACAAGAATAACACTGCAGCTCCATTTCAATACTAGAATAACACTGCAGCTCTATTTCAATACATAAATAACAATGATTTTTAATTTCAATACAAGAATAACACTGCAGCTCCATTTCAATACAAAATTAACACTGCAGCTACATTTTAAAACAAGAATAACACTGCAGCACCATTTCAATACAAGAATAACACTGCAGCTCCATGCCAATACAAGAATAACACTGCAGCTACATTTTAATACAAGAATAACACTGCAGCTCCATTTTAATACAAGAATAACACTGCAGCTCCATTTTAATACAAGAATAACACTGCAGCTCCATTTTAATACAATCATACAACCATAGATCCGTTTCCATACATAAATAACAATGCTGCTCCATTTCAATACAGGAATAACACTGCTGCTCCATTTCAATACAAGAATAACACTGCTGCTCCATTTACATACATGAAAAACTCTGCTGCTACATTTCTCATACATGAAAAACTCTGCTGTTCCATTTCCATACATGAACAACTCTGCCGCTCCATTTCCATACATGAAAAACACTGCTGCTCCATTTCCATACATGAAAAACACTGCTGCTCCATTTCCATACATGAAAAACTCTGCTGCTCCATTTCAATACAATAATAACAATGATGTACCATTTCAATACAAGAATAACAATGATGTATCATTTCAATACAAGAATAACACTGCAGCTCCATTTCTATACATAAATAACAATGATGCTCCATTTCAATACAAGAATAACACTGCAGCTCCATTCTAGTACATAAATAACAATGATGCTCCATTTCAATACAAGAATAACACTGCAGCTCCATTTCAATACATAAATAACAATGATGCTCCATTTCAATACAAAAATAACTATGCAGCTCCATTTCCATACAGGAATAACAATGATGCTCCATTTCAATACAAGAATAACACTGCAGGTCCATTTCAATACATACATAACAATGATGCTTCATTTCAATATAAGAATAACACTGCAGGTCCATTTCAATACATACATAATAATGATGCTCCATTTCAATACAAGAATAACACTGCAGCTCCATTTCAATACATAAATAACAATGCTGCTCCATTTCAATACAAGAATAACACTGGAGCTCCATTTTAATACAAGAATAACACTGGAGCTCCATTTTAATACAAGAATAACACTGCAGCTCCATTTCAATACTAGAATAACACTGCAGCTCTATTTCAATACATAAATAACAATTATTTTCAATTTCAATACAAGAATAACACTGCAGCTCCATTTCAATACAAGAATAACACTGCAGCTACATTTTAATACAAAATTAACACTGCAGCTACATTTTAAAACAAGAATAACACTGCAGCACCATTGCAATACAAGAATAACACTGCAGCTCTATGTCAATACAAGAATAACACTGCAGCTACATTTTAATACAAGAATAACACTGCAGCACCATTTTAATACAAGAATAACACTGCAGCTCCATTTTAATACAATAATACAACCATAGATCCGTTTCCATACATAAATAACAATGCTGCTCCATTTCAATACAAAGAATAACACTGCTGCTCCATTTCAATACAAGAATAACACTGCTGCTCCATTTACATACATGAAAAACTCTGCTGCTCCATTTCTCATACATGAAAAACTCTGCTGCTCCATTTCCATACATGAACAACTCTGCCGCTCCATTTCCATACATGAAAAACACTGCTGCTCCATTTCCATACATGAAAAACACTGCTGCTCCATTTCCATACATGAAAAACTCTGCTGCTCCATTTCCATACATGAAAAACTCTGCTGCTCCATTTCCAAACATGAAAAACTCTGCTGCTCCATTTACAAACATGTAAGAATAAACCTGCTCCATTTCCATACATGAAAAACACTGCTGGTCCATTTCCATACATGAAAAACTCTGCTGCTATACATGACAAACTTTGCTGCTCCATTTTCATACATGTAAGAATAAACCTGCTCCATATCCATACCTGAAAAACGCTACTGATCCATTTCCATACATGAAAAACTGTGCTGCTCCATTTCCAAACATGAAAAAACACAGCTGCTCCATTTCCATACACGAAACACTCTGATGCTCCATTTCTATACATGAAAACTGTGCTGCTCCATTTCCATACATGAAAAACACTGCTGCTCCATTTCTATACATGAAATACACTACTGCTCCATTTCCATACACGAAACACTCTGATGCTCCATTTCCATACATAAAAAACTCTACTGCTCAATTTCCATACATGAAAAACACTGCTGCTCCATTTCCATACATGAAAAACACTGCTGCTCCATTTCCATACATGAAAAACATTGCAGCTCCATTTCAATACATGAAAAACACTACTGGTCCATTTCCATACACGAAAAACTCTGCTGCTCCATTTCCATACATGAAAAACACTATTGGTCCATTTCCATACATGGAACATTCTGCTGCTCCATTTCCATACATGAAAACACTGCTGCTCCATTTCCATGCATGAAAAGCACTGCTGCTCCATTTCCATACATGAAAAACACTGCTGCTCCATTTCCATACATGAAAAACACTGCTGCTCCATTTCCATAAATGAAAAACACTGCTGCTCCATTTCCATACATGAACAACACTGCAGCGCCATTTCCATACATGAAAAACACTACTGCTCCATTTCCATAAATGAAAAACACTGCTGCTATATTTCCATACATGAAAAACACTGCAGCTCCATTTCCATACATGAAAAACACTACTGCTCCATTTCCATACATGAACAACTCTGCTGCTCCATTTCCAAGCATGAAAAAACACTACTGCTGCATTTACATACATTAACAACTCTGCTGCTTCATTTCCATACATGGAAAACTCTGCTGCTCCATTTCCATACATGAACAACTCTGCTGCTCCATTTCCATACATGAAAAACTCTGCTGCTCCATTTCTATACATGAACAACTCTGCTGCTCCATTTCCATAAATGAAAAACACTGCTGCTCCATTTCCATACATAAAAAACACTGCAGCTCCATTTCAATACATGAAAAACACTACTGCTCCATTTCAATACATGAAAAACTCTGTTGCTCCATTTCCAAGCATGAAAAAACACTACTGCTCCATTTACATACATGAACAACTCTGCTGCTCCATTTCCATACATGAAAAACTGTGCTGTTCAATTTCCATACGTGAAAAACTCTGCTGCTCCATTTCCAAGTATGAAAAAACACTACTGCTCAATTTACATACATGAACAACTCTGCTGCTCCATTTCCATACATGAAAAGCTCTGCTGCTCCATTTCCATACATGAACAACTCTGCTGCTCCATTTCCATACATGAAAAACTGTGCTGCTCCATTTCCATACATGAAAAACTGTGCTGCTCCATTTCCATACATGAAAAACACTGCTGCTCCATTTACATACATGAAAAACTCTGCTGCTCCATTTCCATACATGAAAAACTCTGCTGCTCCATTTTCTTACATGAAAAAACACTGCTGCTCCATTTCCATACATGAAAAACTCTGCTGCTCCATTTCCATACATGACAAACTCTGCTGCTCCATTTCCATACATGAAAAAAACACTGCTGCTCCATTTACATACATGAACAACTCTGCTGCTCCATTTCCATACATGAACAACTCTGCTGTGAAAAAACACTGCTGCTCCATTTCCATACATGAAAAACTCTGCTGCTCCATTTACATACATAAACAAGAGGCCCAAGAGGGCCATTATCGCTCCACGGCCATATAAGGCAAAAATAAAATCTCCAAACAGCCCTGCCCCCTGGTGGCTTTTTTTTTTACCAATCAACATGGCTTGAAGGAATCTGATAGAGGGTCACCCAATGAACATTTCTACAAAATTATTTGAAAATCGGCTGAATACTTTTGGAGAAGAAGATTTTTTAAGTTTTCACTATTTTTTTTATAAGGCAAAATAGCCCCGCCCCCTGGCGGCCATGTTTTTCGCCCAATCAACATTTCTTGAAGGAATCTAATAAAGGGTCACCCAAGGAACATTTCTACGAAATTATTTGAAAATCGGCCTGACACTTTCGGAGAAGAAGATTTTTTAAGTTTTCACTATTTCTTTCTTTTGGTTGCCATAGAAACCAGAATTATGGATGGATAAAAAAAAATTGAAGGAATTTTAGAGAGGACATTGAGAGGATGCTTCCTATGAAGTTTCAACCAAATTGGCCAAGTGGTTAGGGAGAAGTGATTTAAAGGAAAAAGTTAACGCACGTACAGACGCACAGACGCACGGACGCACAGACGCACGCACGACGGACAATTCGCCATGACATAAGCTCGACTGGCTTTCAGCCAGTGGAGCTAAAAACACTGCTGATCCATTTCCATACATTAAAAACACTGCTGCTCCACATGACAAGCTTTGCTGCTCCATTTACATACATGTAAGAAAACACTACTGCTCCATTTCAATGTATACATGAAAAACGCTACTGCTCCATTTCCATACATGAAAAACTCTGCTGCTCCATTTCCAAACATGAAAAACTCTGCTGCTCCATTCCCATGTATACATGAAAAACGCTACTACTCCATTTCCATACATGAAAAACTGTGCTGCTCCATTTCCAAGTATGGATAAAATACACTGCTGCTCTATTGCCATACATGAATGACACTGCTGCTCCATTTCCATAAATGAAAAACACTGCTGCTACATTTCCATACATGAAAAACTCTGCTGCTCCATTTCCAAGCATGAAAACGCTACTGCTCCATTTCCATACATGAAAAACACTGCTGCTCCATTTCCATACATGAACAACTCTGCTGCTCCATTTCCATACATGAAAAACACTGCTGCTCCATTTCCATACATGAACAACGTCGGCGCATGGCAGTCGGGACAACTGCAAATTTCAAAATATAATGAACAGTAAGCTTAAAAACGCCGGCGTATTGGTCGGTTGGCAAATATTGATGTGGTGGATCATGAGAAAAATCATTTATGAACCTGTCTCTACTTGGGACCAGGGCGTTTTAGAAGTTTTTCTGCGGAATTTTTTGCCCGAATCGAGCAAGGGGGTAAAACGCCGTTGCACACCTTGTCATTATTATTACACTATATGGCCGTATAGATGGGCTATTTATAGTAACACGTGCGGGATTCCCCAAATTACCATTACGATCATATTATCATAGCGTATAGACAATATAGAGATATTTTTTGAGTATTTAAACGAGGTATTGTGTGATTTTCCGCTTTTTTTGCTGTTATAGAAATTCGGACGCCTGTGAATTAATTAACGTCAACGTTAGAAACGGAAACGGAAGTTGCGAGCTTCTCTTATTGTTCTTAGATCACGTGATATTTATAACGGTTTTGCGTTTCTCGGTGGGTGACCTCTACAACATCGCTGAACTGTTTATTTTGATCCCTGGTTTCTTTTTTTAAGATTAGCAAAGAAAACAACAAACCAAACTTATCCCTGGTTTGGAAAAGGTCTGACAGTGTGAAACCATGGTCGAAATATCGCTGCGGGAGAGAGTTCATCAATGTTCCGCCTAGGACAGTTCTAAAACGACATAGGTATTTCTGCATTCTACAGTTAAAGAGAACAAAATGAACAAAAATGTTCCTAATTGAACAGCGTTGGGCGATTTTGTGTCTTGTTGAATCTTCCGATTCGGCCTTCACATCCTACTATGGGTATACAAGTATTAGGGTGGGGCACGCTTAGTTATACTTCTATGAGATTCGGAAAACACTTATTAACTACACACAGACAGATAGATAGACAGACAGATAGACAGGCAGATAGACAGACTCGCATGTCCTGTAATTGTTCTCATGTATGTAACAAACGCTATCATTTATAGTTACCCTTTCGACGATTAAATCCGGTCCGATATTGGTCGCTTCATGTCGTCTCGGAACTGTCATGTTGATATGAAATGTTGATAAAGTAGTATGCCTATTAAATGTTGACAAAGTAGTATGCCTATGAAATGATGATAAAATAGTATGCCTATGAACTATTGATAACATAGTATGCCTATGAACTATTGATAAAATAGTATGCCTATGAACTATTGATAACATGGAATGCCTATGAAATGATGATAAAATAGTATGCCTATGAAATGTTGATAAAATAGTATGCCTCTATAGATGAAATGTTGATAAAATAGTATGCCTATGAAATGATGATAAAATAGTATGCCTATGAAATGTTGATAAAATAGTATGCCTATGAAATGTTGACAAAGTAGTATGCCTATGAAATGATGATAAAATAGTATGCCTATGCAATGTTGATAAAATAGTATGCCTTTGAATTATTTATAAAATAGTATGCCTATGAAATGATGATTACATAGTATGCCTATGAAATGATGATTACATAGTATGCCTATGAAAAGATGATTACATAGTATGCCTATGAAATGATGATTACATAGTATGCCTATGAAATGATGATTACATAGTATGCCTATGAAATGATCTTACATAGTATGCCTATGAAATGATGATTACATAGTATGCCTATGAAATGATCTTACATAGTATGCCTATGAAATGATGATTACATAGTATGCCTATGAAATGATCTTACATAGTATGCCTATGAAATGATGATTACATAGTATGCCTATGAAATGATGATTACATAGTATGCCTATGAAATGATGATTACATAGTATGCCCTTGAAATGATGATTACATAGTATGCCTATGAAATGATGATTACATAGTATGCCTATGAAATGATGATAAAATATACCAAGCAGCAGACTATTTTTGAAACTAACTGGAAAATTACATTCATCCAATTTAAACCTTTGTCACAATGTATTTAGTCTGATACAAAAATGACACTGCTGCTCTATTTCCATGATTGAATAACACTGCAGCTCCATTTATATACAAAAAAACCTCTATGCATACATACCACTACTGCTCCATTTCTTTACATGCATAAAATGTCTGATCTATTCTAATACATTTATAACATTGCTGAAGGATTCCAGACACCAACAATAACACTGATGCTCTATTTTCGTCAATGAATAACACTGTTAGTCCATTTCAATAAATGAATGATTCTGCTGCTCCATTTCCATACATAGATAACATTGCTGATCCATTTCCGCCAATGAATATAACTGCTGCCCTATTTCCATATATAGATAACACTGCTGCTCCATTTCCATACATATATAACACTGCTGCTCCATTTCGACCAATGAATATAACTGCTGCTCCATTTCCATGAATGAATGACGCTGTTGCTCCATTTCCATATTAAAAGAACACTGCTGCTCCATTTTGATTCATGAATGAATAACACTGCTACTCCATTTACCATCACTGCTGATCCATGTGCGTACACGGAGAATACGGCTGCTCCTTTTCCACACAATGATAACACTGTTGATCCATTTACACACAAGTGTGGACATTGCTGATCCATTTCCGTATAAGAGGAACAGTGATGATCCATTTCAAAACTAGAAGAAAACTGCAGGTCCATTTCCGTACAAGGAGAATTCGTCTGATCCATTTTCATACAAGAAAAACACTTCTGCTCCATTTCCATACAAGAAAAACACTTCTGCTCCATTTCCATACAAGGAGAACAATGCTGATCCGTTTCCTCACACGGAGGAGACTGCTGATCCATTTCCGTACATGGAGAACACTGCTAATCCATGTCCGTACAAGGAGGTCAACGCTGATCCATTTCCATACACGGAAAACTTTTCTGATCCAATTTGATACAAGAAAAACAATGCTGATCCTTTTCCTTTCAAGGATGACACTGCTGATCAATTTCCACACACGGGGAACACTCCTGATTCATTTCCATACAAGGAGAAAACTGCTGATCCGTTCCTCACAAGGAGGACACTGCTGATCCATTTCAAAGCAAGGAGGACACTGCTGATCCATTTCCATACAAGGAGGACAATGCTGATCCATGCCGTACATGGAGAACACTGCCGACCTATTTCCATACAAGGAGAACACTGCTGGTCCGTTTCCAAGTAAAGAGGACACTGCTGATTAATTTCCGCACAAGATGAATACTGCTGATCCGTTTCCGTAGAAAGAGAACACTGATGATCCATTTCTGTACAAAGAGAACACTGATGGTCCATTTATATACAAGGAGGACACTGCTGATCTATTTCCGTACAAGGAGGACACTGCTGATCCTTTTTCCGTACAAGGAGGACACTGCTGATCCATTTCCGTTCAATGAACACTGATGAACCATTTCCATACAAAGAGGACAATGCTGATTCATTTCCGAACAAGGAGGCCACTGCTGAACCATTTCCATACAAGGAAGACATGGCTAATCCACTTCCGTACAAGGAGGACAATGCTGATCCATTTCTGTTCAAGGAGAACACTGCTGAACCATCTCCATACAAGGAGGACAATGATGATTCATTTCCGAACAAGGAGGCCACTGCTGATCCATTTCCTTATAAAGAAGACATAGCTGATCCATTTCCATACACAGAGATCGCTGCTGATCCATTTCCACACAAGGAGACCGCTGCTGATCCCTTTTCCGTACACGGAGGACACTGCTGATCCATTTTCATACAAGGACAACACTGATGATCCATGTTCATTTACGGTGGACACTGTTGATCCATTTCCATACAAGGAGTACACTGCTAATCCGCTTCCTCACAAGGATGAAACTGATGTTCCATTTCCATACAATTGGCTCACTTCTGCTCCATTTCCATACAAGGAGATCACTGCTGATCCTTTTCCGTATAATGAGGACACTGATGATTCATTTCCGTACAAGGCGGACACCGATGATCCATTTTCATACAAGGAGGACACAGATAATCCAATTCCATACACGAAACATACAAGGAGAGCACTGCTGGTCCCTTCCATGCAAGGAAGACACAGATGATCAATTTCCACACAAGTGGAACACTGATGATCCATTTCCGTACACAGAGACCATTGCTGATCCATTTCCGTACAAGGAGATCACTTCTGAATCATTTTCATACAAGAAGAACATTTCCGCTCTATTTCCATACAAGGAGAACACTGCTGATCCGTTTCCTCACAAGTAGGACACTGTTGATCCATTTACATGCAAGGAGGACACTGCTAATCCGTTTCCGCACAAGGATGAAACTGATGATCCATTTCCACACAATTGTCACACTTCTGCTCCATTTCCATACACGGAGAATATTGCTGATCCGTTTCCTCACAAAGAGGACAGTGCTGATCCATTTCCACACAATGAGGACACTGTTGATCCGTTTCCTCACTAGGAGGACACTGCTGATCCATTTCCACACATGGGTACACTGCTGATTCATTTCCTCACTAGGAGAACACTGCTGATCCGTTTCCTCACACGGAGGACACTGCTGATCTATTTCCACTCAGTGAGGACACTGCTGATCCGTTTACTCACAAGGACGACACTGAAGATCCATTTCCACTCAGGGAGGACACTGCTGATCCGTTTCCTCACAAGGAGGATACTGCTGATCCATTTCCATACAGGAAGGGCACTGCTGATCCGTTTCCTCACAAGGAGGACACTGCTGATCCATTTCCATACAAGGAGGACACTGCTGATCCGTTACATCACAAGGAGGACACTGCTGATCCATTTCCATACAAGGAGGACACTGCTGATCCGTTTCCTCACAAGGACGACACTGCATATCCTAGTACTGGTAACTTACCTAGGAAACGCCGTGGTATAACTGAAAATGTGTTGAAAGCGGCGTAAAACACCACACTATCATTCAATCAACAGACAAAGCACTAGCATCTTATTCCAGAGATCTAAATAGAATATATAATGTCTCCGATTATTCTAGACCCTTCAGAAAAGATTAAGCGACAACATAAATTAAGTAAATTATATGAGCTGTTTCTTCTTTTCCTTTTGACATCCCTTAGTGTATTCTTGAATAAAAGTAACCAAAAAGTAACAATAATTATAAACCCCACCATTATATATATACACATGTATACCGTGACGACATCAGCAGTTATTATCTATATAATTTATATTTTGTAATTATCATTTCAAATTTAAATGTTAACCAATCTCGAAAAGAAACCTTCTTACTAAAGACATTACTTATCAGCAAATTCTATCCTTTATATGAGCTCCAAAATAACTGAATGTCTTCAGAATCCAGAGAGCGTCTACTTGCCTTTACGCTTGACAATGCGTAACTAACGTCAACGTTAGAAACGGAAACGGAAGTTGCGCGTTTCTCTTATTGTTCTTAGATCACGTCCTATTTACAACGGTTTTGCTGTTCTCGGTGACCTCTAAAACATCTGAACAGTTTATTTTGATCCCTGAATTATTATTATAAAGATTAGCAAAGACAGCAACAAACCAAATTTGTCCCTGGTTTTGAAAAGGTCTGACAGTGTGAAACCATGGTCGAAATATCGCTGCGGGAAATAGTTCATCAGTATTCCGCCTGTGACAGTTCTGAAACGACATATATAGGTATTTCTGCATTCTACAGTTAAAGCGAACAAAATGAACAAAATTTATCATAATTGAACAGCGTCGGGCGAATATGTATTTTGTTGAATCTTCCAACTCAGCCTTCACATCATGTATCAGCGTGAGGCACGCTTAGTTATACTTCTATGTGATTCGGAAATCACTTATTAACTACACACAGACAGACAGATAGACAGACTCGTATGTCCTGTAATTGTTCTCATGTATGTAACAAACGCTATCATTTATGTATAGAACTTTACCCTTTCGACGATTAAATCCGGTCCGATATTGGTTGCTTCACGTCGTCTCGGAACTGTCCTGTTGATATGAAATGTTGATAAAGTAGTATGTCTATGACATGTTGATAACATAGTATGCCTATTAAATGTTGACAAAGTAGTATGCCTATGAAATGATGATAAAATAGTATGCCTAGATGAAATAATAATAAAATAGTATGCCTATGAACTATTGATAAAATAGTATGCCTATGAACTATTGATAAAATAGTATGCCTATGAACTATTGATAACATGGAATGCCTATGAAATGATGATAAAATAGTATGCCTATGAAATGTTGATAAAATAGTATGCCTATGAAATGTTGATAAAATAGTATGCCTATGAAATGATGATAAAATAGTATGCCTATGAAATGTTGATAAAATAGTATGCCTATGAAATGTTGACAAAGTAGTATGCCTATGAAATGATGATAAAATAGTATGCCTATGCAATGTTGATAAAATAGTATGCCTATGAAATGATGATTACATAGTATGCCTATGAAATGATGATTACATAGTATGTCTATGAAATGATGATTACATAGTATGCCTATGAAATGATGATTACATAGTATGCCTATGAAATGATGATTACATAGTATGCCTATGAAATGATGATTACATAGTATGCCTATGAAATGATGATAAAATAGTATGCCTATGAAATGATTATTACATAGTATGCCTATGAAATGATCATTACATAGTATGCCTATGAAATGATGATTACATAGTATGCCTATGAAATGATGATTACATAGTATGCCTATGAAATGATGATTACATAGTATGCCTATGAAATGATGATTACATAGTATGCCTATGAAATGATGATAAAATAGTATGCCTATGAAATGATTATTACATAGTATGCCTATGAAATGATGATTACATAGTATGCCTATGAAATGATGATTACATAGTATGCCTATGAAATGATGATTACATAGTATGCCTATGAAATGATGATTACATAGTATGCCTATGAAATGATGATTACATAGTATGCCTATGAAATGATAATTACATAGTATGCCTATGAAATGATGATTACATAGTATGCCCTTGAAATGATGATTACATAGTATGCCTATGAAATGATGATTACATAGTATGCCCTTGAAATGATGATTACATAGTATGCCTATGAAATGATGATTACATAGTATGCCCTTGAAATGATGATTACATAGTATGCCTATGAAATGATGATTACATAGTATGCCTATGAAATGATGATTACATAGTATGCCTATGAAATGATGATTACATAGTATGCCCTTGAAATGATGATTACATAGTATGCCTATGAAATGATGATTACATAGTATGCCCATGAAATGATGATTACATAGTATGCCCTTGAAATGATGATTACATAGTATGCCTATGAAATGATGATTACATAGTATGCCTATGAAATGATAATTACATAGTATGCCTATGAAATGATGATTACATAGTATGCCTATGAAATGATGATTACATAGTATGCCTATGAAATGATGATTACAAAGTATACCCTTGAAATGATGATTACATAGTATGCCTATGAAATGATGATTACATAGTATGCCTATGAAATGATGATTACATAGTATGCCTATGAAATGATGATTACATAGTATGCCTATGAAATGATGATTACATAGTATGCCTATGAAATGATGATTACATAGTATGCCTATGAAATGATCTTACATAGTATGCCTATGAAATGATGATTACATAGTATGCCTATGAAATGATCTTACATAGTATGCCTATGAAATGATGATTACATAGTATGCCTATGAAATGATGATTACATAGTATGCCTATGAAATGATGATTACATAGTATGCCTATGAAATGATGATTACATAGTATGCCTATGAAATGATCTTACATAGTATGCCTATGAAATGATGATTACATAGTATGCCCTTGAAATGATCTTACATAGTATGCCTATGAAATGATGATTATATAGTATGCCTATGAAATGATGATTACATAGTATGCCTATGAAATGATGATTACATAGTATGCCCTTGAAAGGATCTTACATAGTATGCCTATGAAATGATGATTACATAGTATGCCTATGAAATGATGATTACATAGTATGCCCTTGAAATGATCTTACATAGTATGCCTATGAAATGATGATTACATAGTATGCCTATGAAATGATGATTACATAGTATGCCTATGAAATGATGATTACATAGTATGCCTATGAAATGATAATTACATAGTATGCCCTTGAAATGATGATTACATAGTATGCCTATGAAATGATGATAAAATATACCAAGCAGCAGACTATTTTTGAAACATACTGGAAAATTACATTCATCCAATTTAAACCTTTGTCACAATGTATTCAGTCTAATACAAAAATGACACTGCTGCTCTATTTCCATGAATGAATAACACTGCGGCTCCATTTATATACAAAAATCACCTCGGATATTCTATTTCTATGCATACATACCACTACTGCTCCATTTCTTTATGTATGCATAAAATGTCTGATCTATTCTAATACATTTATAACATTGCTGAAGGTTTCCAGACACCAACAATAACACTGATGCTCTATTTTCGTCAATGAATAACACTGTTAGTCCATTTCAATAAATGAATGATTCTGCTGCTCCATTTCCATACATAGATAACATTGCTGATCCATTTCCGCCAATGAATATAACTGCTGCTCTATTTCCATATATAGATAACACTGCTGCTCCATTTCGACCACAGAATATAACTGCTGCTCCTTTTCCATACATATATAACACTGCTGCTCCATTTCGACCAATGAATCTATAACTGCTGCTCCATTTCCATGAATGAATGACGCTGTTGCTCCATTTCCATATTAAAAGAACACTGCTGCTCCATTTTGAATCATGAATGAATAACACTGCTACTCCATTTACCATCACTGCTGATCCATGTGCGTACACGGAGAATACGGCTTCTCCTTTTCCACACAATGATAACACTGTTGATCCATTTACACACAAGCGTGGACATTGCTGATCCATTTCCGTATAAGAGGAAGAGTGATGATCCATTTCAAAACTAGAAGAAAACTGCAGGTCCATTTCCGTACAAGGAGAATTCGTCTGATCCATTTTCATACAAGAAAAACACTTCTGCTCCATTTCCATACAAGGAGAACAATGCTGATCCGTTTCCTCACACGGAGGAGACTGCTGATCCATTTCCGTACAAGGAGAACACTGCTGAACCATTTCCGTACAAGGAGGTCAAAGCTGATCCATTTCCATACACGGAAAACTTTTCTGATCCAATTTGATACAAGAAAAACACTGCTGATCCTTTTCCTTTCAAGGATGACACTGCTAATCCGTTTCCTCACAAGGATGAAACTGATGCTCCATTTCCATACAATTGGCTCACTTCTGCTCCATTTCCATACTAGGAGATCACTGCTGATCCTTTTCCGTATATTGAGGACACTGATGATTCATTTCCGTACAAGGCGGACACTGATGATCCATTTTCATACAAGGAGGACACTGATGATCCATTTCTATACAAGGAGGACACAGTTAATCCATGTCCATACAATGAACATACTGCTGATCCGTTTCCATACAAGGAGGACACTGCTGATCCATTTCCAAACAAAGAAGCCACTGCTGATCAATTTCCGTACAAGGAAGACACGGCTGATCCATTTCCGTACAAGGAGAACACTGCTGATCCATTTCCATACAAGGAGAGCACTGCTGGTCCGTTTCCATGCAAGGAGGACATAGTTGATCAATTTCCACACAAGTGGAACACTGATGATCCATTTCCGTACAAGGAGAACACTGCTGACCCATTTCCGTACAAATAGATCATTTCTGAATCATTTTCATACAAGAAGAACAATTCTGCTCTATTTCCATACAAGGAGAACACTGCTGATCCATTTTCTCACAAGGAGGACACTGTTGATCCATTTCCATACAAGGAGGACACTGCTAATCCGTTTCCTCACAATAATGAAACTGATGATCCATTTCCACACAATTGGCACACTTCTGCTCAAATATAACTTCTGCTCCATTTCGACCACTGAATATAACACTGTTGCTCCATTTCCATACATAGATAACACTGCTGCTCCATTTCGACCAATGAATATAACTGCTGAGCACTCCATTTCCATGAATGAATGACGCTGTTGCTCCATTTCCATACTAAAAGAACACTGCTGCTCCATTTTGATTCATGAATGAATAACACTGCTGCTCCATTTACCGACACTGTTGATCCATGTGCGTACACGGAGAACACGGCTGCTCCTTTTCCACACAATTATAACTGTTGATCCATTTACACACAAGTTTAACAGTGCTGATCCATTTCCTTATAAGAGGAACAGTGATGATCCATTTCAAAACTAGAAGAAAACTGCAGGTCTATTTCCACACAAGGAGAACTCTTCTGATCAATTTTCATACAAGAAAAACTCTTCTGATCCATTTCAATACAAGGAGTACAATGCTGATCCGTTTCCACACATGCAGGAGACTGCTGATCCATTTCCGTACACAGAGAACACTTATGACCCATTTCTGCGAAAGGAGAACACTGCTGATCCATTTATGTACAAGGAGGACACTGCTGATCCATTTCCGTACAAGGAGGACAATGCTGATACTTTTTCCGTACAAGGAGGACACTGTTGATCCATTTCCGTTAAAGGAGAACACTTCTGATCTATTTCATACAAGGAGGGCAATGCTGATTCATTTCCGAACAAGGAGGCCACTGCTGATTCATTTCCATACAGGGAAGACATGGTAAATCCATTTCCGTACAAGGAGGACACTGCTGATCCATTTACAAACAAAGAGGCCACTGCTGATCCATTTCCGTACAAGGAAGACACGGCTGATCAATTTCCGTACAAGGAGAACACTGCTGATCAATTTCCATACAAGGAGAGCACTGCTGGTCCCTTCCATGCAAGGAGGACACAGATGATCAATTTCCACACAAGTGGAACACTGATGATCCATTTCCGTACAAGGAGAACATTGCTGATCCATTTCCGTACAAGGAGATCACTCCTGAATCATTTTCATACAAGAAGAACATTTCTGCTCTATTTCCATACAAGGAGAACACTGCTGATCCGTTTCCTCACAAGGAGGACACTGTTGATCCATTTCCATGCAAGGAGGACACTGCTAATCCGTTTCCGCACAAGGATGAAACTGATGATCCATTTCCACACATGGGTACACTGCTGATTTATTTCCTCACTAGGAGAACACTGGTGATCCGTTTCCTCACAAGGAGGACACTGCTGATCTATTTCCACTCAGGGAGGACACTGCTGATCCGTTTACTCACAAGGACGACACTGCAGATCCATTTCCACTCAGGGAGGACACTGCTGACCCGTTTCCTCACAAGGAGGATACTGCTGATCCATTTCCATACAATAAGGGCACTGCTGATCCGTTTCCTCACAAGGAGGAAACTGCTGATCCATTTCCATACAAGGAGGACATTGCTGATCCGTTTCCTCACAAGGAGGACACTGCTGATCCATTTCCATACAAGGAGGACACTGCTGATCCATTTCCATACAAGGAGGACACTGCTGATCCATTTCCATACAAGGAGGACACTGCTGATCCGTTTCCTTACAAGGACGACACTGCAGATCCTAGTACTGGTAACTTACCTTGTAAACGCCGTGGTATAACTGAAAATGTGTTGAAAGCGGCGTAAAACACCACACTATCATTCAATCAACAGAGAAAGCACTAGCATCTTATTCCAGAGATCTAAATAGAATATGGGCAAGAATTCACTATTGGAATTCTTGGTGTCAACACTCTTATTCTGTATGTAGTATCAATTAAGTACAGATTTAGAAAAAAAATTAAGACATTTATTTACACATTTATACCTTACACATCCTTTTGTAAAAAAAGAATGAACTTAAAATGTATTGGCACCGAGAAAAAAAGCCTTAAAACACCATATTTAAGGTTTTAGTGTGACAAAAAGTGTGACATTTTGTACATGCCCTTTAATGTGTGTGTATAACAGCTTTATTTTACCTCATTTTAGTGTGTAGTTGATTCAAAACTTATATCTAATAATCAAATTTTCCTAAAACATCAATCCAGTGTATTTGTCTGCAACAATCTTTTTACAAAAAAAGAATGAAAATTGACATGTGCGTGTAACATTTGGTGTCAAACATTGTTACACGCGTACATTTATCAAACAAACATAAATTGCAGCACCCAAGGACTTACATTTTTGCCTTATAGTATGCTTTCTTTACCCAGTTGATGAAAAAAAAAACACTTTCTTTAAATCTGTGTGTGACTTATGATAGGAAGGCCCAGCAAAATGTCTTAAATTTTGGTGTCAAATAAATCTTACAAATTTTGATCAAATAATTCAATAATGGAATGCTTCCAGTTGTTTTAATTTAATAACATTTACAAATTATTGGATGATTTAAAAATCTGTAATAATATGAATTCATATTATAATGTATGGCAAAAAATAAACTGACTTCAAAATGTGCATGTAACGTTGACAAGGTGTTACATACACCATACTTTTTTAAAATTTCAATTATTTGCTTCTCTTTAGACAAGCATCTCCAATCACTGGCTATGCTTTTTGGTAGAACATTTATAAATAAAAAAAATTAAAAAACAATTTATTTCAATCAGAAACAACAACCTTTGATGTGTGTGTGTAACTGTTTAATTTGACACAAACGTGTCCATGTTACATGCATCAAGCATAGCCGTATCTTCTATACAGCAGCTGACAGGCTAAACTATTTAATTTAGGAATATTCTACTCCTGACAATTAATCTCTGAACCACAAAACAACATATTAAATTTCAAATCTAAATGAATAAAATTACTTTTCAAATTTGTATGTAACATTGACAACAATTCTGTCAATGTTACATGCAACAATAAATATAACAGTATAATATTAATAAATTCATAATTTACAGATGTTTGAAGTTATTTGATATATTGCATCACATGCTTTTGCTACAAGTAAAAAAAAAAAAAAAAATAATATTGTATATAACAGAAATAAATGAGATTTCTAAATGTATGTAACTATTTCAGTTGACACGAAAGTGTCAATGTTACATACTTCAAATATCTGGTAATCAAACATACAAAGTAGTAAATACAACCTGAATCAGAAGACCTGGTCACAACTTCTAACATATAATCCACAAACCAAAGAAGATTTTATATGTTTAATGGATATAAATGACATTTTAATATATGGCTTTCAACGTGTCAATGTTACATGCATCAAATGGAGCTTTATTTTTATTTTTTAGGATGTTTACTTATAAAATTCATTCACAAAAAACACACTGACCCCAACAGCCATGAAATAGGCTAAGACAGAAGCAAGATATATTATTTGAAACAAACATAAGTTTGCACAAACTTTACAAGTGTAACATTGACACCAACCATATCTTTTTGCTATTTTTTCTGTTAAACGACAAGACAGTATTTCTTATTCAAACGGTAAATGTTGGAACAAACTCCAACATCATTTCACACCATAGCAAAAATTAGATCCTCTTTCAATTATATGAGATATGAACAATTGAAATAATATTGGTGTCAATGTTACATACTTCATATATCAATAAATATGACATTTAAAGAAGACAAGATGACATATTTTTAAAAAAGACTCTTGGTTTTAGATGTCTTGCTAGAAGAACTTGGTAGTAAAGCATTTTATAAAATAAATAAAGGTGATCTATTTTTTTGTTTCAATGTCACACTTTGTGTTGCATTAGTGAATTCTTGCCCATATATAATGTCCCTGCTTACTCTAGACCCTTCAAAAAAGATTAAGCGACAACATAAATTAAGTAAATTATATGAGCTGTTTCTTCTTTTCCTTTTGACACCCCTTAGTGTATTCTTGAATAAAAGTAACCAAAAAGTAACAATAATTATAAACCCCACCATTATATATATACACATGTATACCGTGACGACATCAGCAGTTATTATCTATATAATTTATATTTTGTAATTATCATTTCAAATTTAAATGTTAACCAATCTCGAAAAGAAACCTTCTTACTTAAGACATTGCTTATCAGCAAATTCTATCCTGTATATGAGCTCTAAAATAACTAAATGTCTTCAGAATCCAGAGAGCGTCTACTTGCCTTTACGCTTGACAATGCGTAACTAACGTCAACGTTAGAAACGGAAACGGAAGTTACGCGTTTCTCTTATTGTTCTTACATCACGTGCTATTTACAACGGTTTTGCTGTTCTCGTTGACCTCTAAAACATCGCTGAACAGTTTATTTTGATCCCTGAATTATTATTTTAAAGATTAGCAAAGACAACAACAAACCAAACTTGTCCCTGGTTTTGAAAAGGTGTGACAGTGTGAAACCATGGTCGAACTATCGCTGCGGGAAATAGTTCATCAGTATTCCGCCTGGGACAGTTCTGAAACGACAAAGGTATTTCTGCATTCTACAGTTAAAGAGAACAAAATGAACACAATTTAGCATTTATAACTGAACAGCGTCGGGCGAATATGTATCTTGTTGAATCGTGCGTTTCGGCCTTCACATCCTATGGGTATACATGTATCAGCGTGGGGGCACGCTTAGTTATACTTCTCTGTGATTCGGAAATCACTTATTAACTACACACAGACAGACAGATAGACAGACTCGCATGTCCTGTAATTACATATGAGCAATTTCCACCTTTTTCACAATGTATTTAGCCTGATACAACAATAACACTGCTGCTCTATGTCCATGAATGAATAACACTGGTGCTCCATTTATATACACAAATAACTCGGATATTCTATTTCCATGCATAAAAACCACTACTGCTCCATTTATATACAAAAATAACTCGGATATTCTATTTCCATGCATAAAAAACACTACTGCTCCATTTATATAAAAAAAATAACTCGGATATTCTATTCAATACATGAATAACACTGCTGCTTCAATTGAATACATGCATAATGCTGCTGCTCCATTTTCGTAAATGAATAACACTTCTGCTCCATTTCCATAACTGAATGATTCTGCTGCTCCTTTTCCATACATAGATAACAGTGCTGCTCCATTTCCGCCAATGCATATAACTGCTGCTCCATTTCCATACATAGATAACACTGCTGCTCCATTTCGAACAATGAATATAAATGCTGCTCCATTTCGTCCAATGAATTTAACTGCTGCTCATTTACATGAATGAATGACGCTGTTGCTCCATTTCCATACAAAAAGAACAGTGCTGCTCCATTTTCATACATGAATAGCACTGCTGCTCCATTATCATACAAGACAAACACTGCTGATCCATTTTAGTACAAGGAGAACACTACTGATCCATTTCCGTAGAAGGAAAACACTTCTGATCCATTTCCTTACAAGGAGAACTATTCTTATTCATTTCAGTACAAGGAGGACACTACTGATCCATTTTAGTACAAGGAGAACACTACCGATCCATTTGCGTACACGGAGAACACTTATGATCTATTTCCGTACAAGGAGAACACTGCTGATCCATTCCAGTACAATGAGACACTGCTGATCCATTTACACACAAAGGGAACAATGTAAATCCATTTCCGTACACGAGGAATAATTCTGATCCATTTCAGTACAATGAGTACACTGCTGATCCATTTCCGTTTAAGGAAAACTTTTCTGATCCAATTTTATACAAGAAGAACACGCCGATCCGTTTCTCAACAAGGAGTACACTCCTGATCCATTTCCACACAAGGGGAACACTGCTGATCAATTTCTATACAAGGAGAACATTGATGATCCGTTCCTCACAAGGAGGACACTGCTGATCCATTTCAACACAAGGAGGACAATGTTGATCCATGTCCGTACGAGGAGGACACTGCTGATCCATTTCCGTATAAGGAGAACACTGTTGATCCATTTCCATAATAGGAGAACACTGCTGGTCTGTCTCCATGCAAGGAGGACACTGCTAATGAATAATTTCCACACAAGATGAATACTGCTGATCCGTTTCCGTAGAAGGAGAACACTGATGATCCATTTCCGTACAAGGACGCACTGCTGATACATTTCCGTACAAGGACGCACTGCTGATACATTTCCGTACAAGGAGGACACTGCTGATCCATTTCCATACAAGGAGAACACTGCTGGACCGTTTGCATGCAAGGAGAACACTGCTGGTCCGTTTCCATGCACCGAGGACACTGATGATCCATTTCCAATCAAGAAGAACACTGCTGGTCCGTTTCCATGCAAGGAGGACACTGCTTATGATTAATTTCCACACAAGATGAATACTGCTGATCCGTTTCCGTAGAAAGAGAACACTGATGATCCATTTCCGTACAAGGATGACACTGTTGACCCATGTCCGTACAAGTAGGACACTGCTGATACATTTCCATACAAGGAGAACACTGTTGGTCCGTTTCCATGCAGCGAGAACACTCCTGATCAATTTCCACACATGGGGAACACTGCTGATCAATTTCCATACAATGAGAACACGGATGATCCGTTCCTCACAAGGAGGACACTGCTGATCCATTTCCGTATAAGGAGAACACTGCTGATCCATTTCCATACAAGGAGAACACTGCTGGTCCGTCTCCTTGCAAGGAGGACACTGCTAATGAATAATTTCCACACAAGATGAATACTGCTGATCCGTTTCCGTAGAAGGAGAACACTGATGATCCATTTCCGTACAAGGATGACACTGTTGATCCATGTCCGTACAAGTAGGACACTGCTGATACATTTCCATACAAGGAAAACACTGCTGGTCTGTCTCCATGCAAGGAGGACACTGCTAATGAATAATTTCCACACAAGATGAATACTGCTGATCCGTTTCCGTAGAAGGAGAACACTGATGATCCATTTCCGTACAAAGACGCACTGCAGATCCATTTCCGTACAAGAAGGACACTGCTGATCCATTTCTATACAAGGACAACACTGCTGGTCCGTTTCCATGCAACGAGAACACTGATGATCCATTTCCAATCAAGGAGAACACTGCTGGTCCGTTTCCATGCAAGGAGGACGCTGCTGATCCATTTCCAATCAAGGAGAACACTGCTGGTCCGTTTCCATGCAACGAGGACACTGCTGATGATTAATTTCCACACAAAATGAATACTGCTGTTCCGTATCTGTAGAAGGAGAACACTGATGATCCATTTCCTTACAAGAACGACACTGCTGATCAATTTCCGTACAAGGAGGACACTGCTGATCTTTTTTCCGTACAAGGAAGACACTGCTGATCTTTTTTCGTACAAGGAGAACAGTGCTGATCCGTTTCAATACAAGGAGGCCACTGCTGATCCATTTCCATACAAGGAAGACATTGCTAATCCATTTCCGCACAAGGAGAAAACTGCTGATCCGTTTCAATACAAGGAGGACAACATTTGCTGATTCATTTCAGTACAAGGAGAACACTGCTGATCATTTTCCGTACAAGGAGGACACAGATGATTCATTTCCATATAAGGAGGATACAGATGATCCATTTCCACAAAAAAAATACCGCTGACCCGTTTCCATACAAGGAGGCTGAACCATGTCCGTACAAGGAAGACAAGGCTGATCCATTTCCGTACAAGGAGAACACTGCTGATCCATTTTAACACAAGTGGAACACAGATGATCCATTTCCGTATAAGGAGGACACTGCTGATCCATTTTCATACAAGAAAAACGGTTCTGCTCTATTTCCATACAAGGAGAACACTGCTGATCCGTTTCCACACATGGGAAACACTGATGATTGATTTCCGTACAAGGTGAACACTGCTGATCCATTTCCGTACAAGAAGGACAATGCTGATCATTTTCAGTAAAAAGAGATCTCTTCTGATCCAATTTTATACAAGACGAACACTGCTGAACCGTTTCCTCACACGGAGGAGGCCTCCTTTGCGCTTAAGGTTAGCAGTATGACTGACGGGCTGGTGTGAGAATAAATGGACCAGTTATACTGGTAACTTACCTACGAAACGCCGTGGTATAACTGAAAATGTGTTAAAAGCAGCGTAAACACCACACTATCATTCAATCAACAGACAAAGCAGTAGCATCTTATTCCAGATATCTTAATATAATATATAATGTCCCTGCTTACTCTAGACCCTTCAAAAAAGATTGGGCGACAACATAAAGTAAGTAAATTATGGGAGCTGTTTCTTCTTTTCCTTTTGACATCCCTTAGTGTATTCTTGAATAAAAGTAACCAAAAAGTAACAATTATTATGTACCCCACCCATTATATATATATATCATGACGACATCAGCAGTTATTAAATAATAATAAAATAGTATGCCTATGAACTATTGATAAAATAGTATGCCTATGAACTATTGATAAAATAGTATGCCTATGTACTATTGATAACATGGAATGCCTATGAAATGATGATAAAATAGTATGCCTATGAAATGTTGATAAAATAGTATGCCTATGAAATGTTGATAAAATAGTATGCCTATGAAATGATGATAAAATAGTATGCCTATGAAATGTTGATAAAATAGTATGCCTATGAAATGTTGACAAAGTAGTATGCCTATGAAATGATGATAAAATAGTATGCCTATGCAATGTTGATAAAATAGTATGCCTTTGAATTATTTATAAAATAGTATGCCTATGAAATGATGATTACATAGTATGCCTATGAAATGATGATTACATAGTATGCCTATGAAATGATGATTACATAGTATGCCTATGAAATGATGATTACATAGTATGCCTATGAAATGATGATTATATAGTATGCCTATGAAATGATGATTACATAGTATGCCTATGAAATGATGATTATATAGTATGCCTATGAAATGATGATTACATAGTATGCCTATTGGATCCATTTCCATACAAGGAGGACAATGCTAATCCGTTTCCTCACAAGAATAAAACTGATGATCCATTTCCACACAATTGGCACACTTCTGCTCAAATATAACTTCTGCTCCATTTCGACCACTGAATATAACACTGTTGCTCCATTTCCATACATAGATAACACTGCTGCTCCATTTCGACCAATGAATATAACTGCTGCTCCATTTCCATGAATGAATGACGCTGTTGCTCCATTTCCATACTAAAAGAACACTGCTGCTCCATTTTGATTCATGAATGAATAACACTGCTGCTCCATTTACCAATACTGTTGATCCATGTGCGTACACGGAGAACACGGCTGCTCCTTTTCCACACAATTATAACACTGCTGATCCATTTACACACAAGTTTAACAGTGCTGATCCATTTCCTTATAAGAGGAACAGTGATGATCCATTTCAAAACTAGAAGAAAACTGCAGGTCTATTTCCACACAAGGAGAACTCTTCTGATCCATTTCAATACAAAGAGTACAATGCTGATCCGTTTCCTCACATGCAGGAGACTGTTGATCCATTTCCGTACAAAGAGAACACTGATGACCCATTTCTGCGAAAGGAGAACACTGATGGTCCATTTCTGTACAAGGAGGACACTGCTGATCCATTTCCGTACAAGGAGGACACTGCTGATCCATTTCCGTTAAAGGAGAACACTTCTGATCTATTTCATACAAGGAGGACAATGCTGATTCATTTCCGAACAAGGAGGCCACTGCTGATTCATTTCCATACAAGGAAGACATGGCTAATCCATTTCCGTACAAGGAGGACACTGCTGATCCATTTCCAAACAAAGAGGTCACTGCTGATCCATTTCCGTACAAGGAAGACACGGCTGATCAATTTCGTACAAGAAGAACAGTGCTGATCCATTTCCATACAAGGAGAGCACTGCTGGTCCCTTCCATGCAAGGAGGACACAGATGATCAATTTCCACACAAGTGGAACACTGATGATCCATTTCCGTACAAGGAGAACATTCCTGATCCATTTCCGTACAAGGAGATCACATCTGAATCATTTTCATACAAGAAGAACATTTCTGCTCTATTTCCATACAAGGAGAACACTGCTGATCCGTTATGCATACATACCACTACTGCTCCATTTCTTTATGTATGCATAAAATGTCTGATCTGTTCTAATACATTTATAACATTGCTGAAGGTTTCCAGACACCAACGATAACACTGATGCTCTATTTTCGTCAATGAATAACACTGTTAGTCCATTTCAATAAATGAATGATTCTGCTGCTCCATTTCCATACATAAATAACATTGCTGAACCATTTCCGCCAATGAATATAACTGCTGCTCTATTTCCATATATAGATAACACTGAGCTGCTCCATTTCGACCACAGAATATAACTGCTGCTCCATTTCCATACATATATAACACTGCTGCTCCATTTCGACCAATGAATATAACTGCTGCTCCATTTCCATGAATGAATGACGCTGTTGCTCCATTTCCATAGTAAAAGAACACTGCTGCTCCATTTTGAATCATGAATGAATAACACTGCTACTCCATTTACCATCACTGCTGATCCAGGTGCGTACACGGAGAATACGGCTGCTCCTTTTCCACATAATGATAACACTGTTGATCCATTTACACACAAGCGTGGACATTGCTGATCCATTTCCGTATAAGAGGAACAGTGATGATCCATTTCAAAACTAGAAGAAAACTGCAGGTCCATTTCCGTACAAGGAGAATTCTTCTGATCCATTTTCATACAAGAAAAACACTTCTGCTCCATTTCCATACAAGGAGAACAATGCTGATCCGTTTCCTCACACGGAGGAGACTGCTGATCCATTTCCGTGCAACGAGAACACTGCTGGACCATTTCCGTACAAGGAGGTCAAAGCTGATCCATTTCCATACACGGAAAACTTTTCTGATCCAATTTGATACAAGAAAAACACTGCTGATCCTTTTCCTTTCAAGGATGACACTGCTGATCAATTTCCACACACGGGGAACACTCCTGATTCATTTCCATACAAGGAGAAAACTGCTGATCCGTTCCTCACAAGGAGGACACTGCTGATCCATTTCAAAGCAAGGAGGACACTGCTGATCCATTTCCATACAAGGAGGACACTGCTGATCCATGCCGTACATGGAGAACACTGCCGACCTATTTCCATACAAGGAGAACACCAAGTAAAGAGGACACTGCTGATTAATTTCCGCACAAGATGAATACTGCTGATCCGTTTCCGTAGAACGAGAACACTGATGATGCATTTCTGTACAAGGAGAACACTGATGGTCCATTTCTGTACAAGGAGGACACTGCTGATCCATTCCCTACATGGAGGACACTGCTGATCCTGTTTCCGTACAAGGAGGACACTGCTGATCCATTTCCGTTCAATGAACACTGCTGATTCATTTCCATACAAAGAGGACAATGCTGATTCATTTCCGAACAAGGAGGCCACTGCTGATCCATTTCCATACAAGGAAGACATGGCTAATCCACTTCCGTACAAGGAGAACAATGCTATCCATTTATGTTCAAGTACAACACTGCTGATCCATTTCCATACAAGGAGGACAATGCTGATTCATTTCCGAACAAGGAGGCCACTGCTGATCCATTTCCATACAAAGAAGACATGGCTAATCCATTTCCATACAAAGAGATCGCTGCTGATCCATTTCCATACAAGGAGATCGCTGCTGATCCTTTTTCTGTACAAGGAGAACACTGCTGATCCATTTCCATACAAAGAGATCGCTGCTGATCCATTTCCACACAAGGAGATCGCTGCTGATCCCTTTTCCGTACATGGAGGACAATGCTGATCCATTTTCATACAAGGACAACACTGATGATCCATGTCCATACACGGCGGACACTGTTGATCCATTTAAGGAGTACACTGCTAATCCGTTTCCTCACCAGGATGAAACTGATGCTCCATTTCTACACAATTGGCTCACTTCTGCTCCATTTCCATACAAGGAGATCGCTGCTGATCCTTTTCCGTACAATGAGGACACTGATGATCCATTTCCGTACACGGCGGACACTAATGATCCATTTTCATACAAGGAGGACACTGATGATACATTGCTATACAAGGAGGACACAGATAATCCATTTCCATACAAGAAACATACTGCTGATACGTTTCCATACAAGGAGGACACTGCTGATCCATTTCCAAACAAAGAGCCACTGCTGATCCATGTCCGTACAAGGAAGACACGGCTGATCCATTTCCATACAAGGAGAACACTGCTGATCCATTTTCATACAAGAAGAACAATTCTGCTCTATTTCCATACAAGGAGAAAACTGCTGATCCGTTTCCTCACAAGGAGGACACTGTTGATCCATTTCCATACAAGGAGGACACTGCTAATCCGTTTCCTCACAAGGATGAAACTGATGATCCATTTCCACACAAATGGCACACTTCTGCTCAAATATAACTGCTGCTCCATTTCGACCACTGAATATAACACTGTTGCTCCATTTCCATACATAGATAACACTGCTGCTCCATTTCAACCAATACATATAACTGCTGCTCCATTTCCATGAATGAATGAAGCTGTTGCTCCATTTCCATACTAAAAGAACACTGCTGCTCCATTTTGATTCATGAATGAATAACACTGCTGCTCCATTTACGTACAATACCAACACTGCTGATCCATGTGCGTACACGGAGAACACGGCTGCTCCTTTTCCACACAATGATAACACTGCTGATCCATTTACACACAAGGGTGAACATTGCTGATCCATTTCCTTATAAGAGGAACAGTGATGATCCATTTCAAAACTAGAAGAAAACTGCAGGTCTATTTTCACACAAGGAGAACTCTTCTGATCAATTTTCATACAAGGAGAACAATGCTGATCCATTTCCTCACACGCAGGAGACTGCTGATCCATTTCCGTACAACGAGAGCACTGATGATCCATTTCTGCAAAAGGAGAACACTGATGGTCCATTTCGGTACAAGGAGGACACTGCTGATCCTTTTTCCGTACAAGGAGGACACTGCTGATCCATTTCCGTTAAAGGAGAACATTGCTGATCCATTTCCATACAAGGAGGACAATGCTGATTCATTTCCGAACAAGTAGGCCACTGCTGATACATTTCCATACAAAGAAGACATGGCTAATCCATTTCCGTACAAGAAGGACACTGCTGATCAATTTCCAAACAAAGAGGCCACTGCTGATCCATTTCCGTACAAGGAAGACACGGCTGATCCATTTCCGTACAAGGAGAATACTGCCGATCAATTTCCATACAAGGAGAGCACTGCTGGTCCGTTCCATTCAATAAGGACACAGCTGATCAATTTCCACACAAGTGGAACACTGATGATCCATTTCCGTACAAGGAGAACATTGCTGATCCATTTCCGTACAAGGAGATCACTTTTGAATCATTTTCATACAAGAAGAACAATTCTGCTCTATGTCCATACAAAGAGAACACTGCTGATCCGTTTCCTCACAAGGAGGACACTGTTGATCCATTTCAATGCAAGGAGGACACTGCTAATCCGTTTCCGCACAAGGATGAAACTGATGATCCATTTCCACACAATTGGCACACTTCTGCTCCATTTCCATACAAGGAGAATACTGCTGATCCGTTTCCTCACAAGGAGGACACTGCTGATCCATTTCCACATAATGAGGACACTGTTGATCCGTTTCCTCACTAGGAGGACACTGCTGATCCATTTCCACACATGGTGTACACTGCTGATTCATTTCCTCACAAGGTGAACAATGCTGATCCGTTTCCTCACAAGGAGGACACTGATGATCCATTTCCACTCAAGGCGGACACTGCTGATCCGTTTCCTCACAAGGACGACACTGCAGATCCTAGTACTGGTAACTTACCTAGGAAACGCCGCGGTATAACTGAAAATGTGTTGAAAGCGGCGTAAAACACCACACTATCATTCAATCAACAGACAAAGCCCTAGCATCTTATTCCAGAGATCTAAATAGAATATATAATGTCCCTGATTACTCTAGACCCTTCAAAAAAGATTAAGCGACAACATAAAGTAAGTAAATTATATGAGCTGTTTCTTCTTTTCCTTTTGACATCCCTTAGTGTATTCTTGAATAAAAGTAACCAGAAAGTAACACTTATTATATACCCCGCCCATTATATATATCGTGACGACAGCAGCAGTTATCATCTATATACTTCATATTTTGTAATTATCATATCATTTTTTGATCCCTGAATGATTATTTAAAGATTAGCAAAGACAACAACAAACCAAACTTGTCCCTAGTTTTGAAAAGGTTTGACAGTGTGAAACCATGGTCGAAATATCGCTGCGGGAAATAGTTCATCAGTATTCCGCCTGGGACAGTTCTGAAACGACAAAGGTATATCTGCATTCTACAGTTAAAGAGAACAAAATGAACAAAAGTTGCCATAGTTGAACACCGTCAGGCGAATATGTATCTTGTTGAATCTTCCGTTTCGGCCTTCACATCCTATGGGTATACATGTATCAGCGTGGGGCACGCTTAGTTATACATCTATGTGAATCGGAAATCACTTATTAACTACACACAGACAGACAGATAGACAGACTCGCATGTCCTGTAATTGTTCTCATGTATGTAACAAACGCTATCCTTTATAGTTACCCTTTCGACGATTAAATCCGGTCAAATATTGGTCGCTTCATGTCGTCTCGGAACTGTCCTGTTGATATGAAATGTTGATACAATAATATACAGGTCTATGAAATGTTGATAACATAGTATGCCCATGAAGTATTGATAAAATAGTATGCATATATAATGTTGATAAAATAGTATGCCTTTGAAATGACTATAAAATAGTATGCCTTTGAAATGACTATAAAATAGTATGCCTTTGAAATATTGATTAAATAGTATGCCCATGAAATATTGATAAAATAGTATGCCTATGAAATGTTGATAAAATAGTATGCCTATGACATATTGATAAAATAGTATGCCCATGAAATGATGATAACATAGTATGCCTATGAAATGATGATAACATAGTATGCCTATGAAATGATGATAACATAGTATGCCTATGAAATGATGATACAATAGTATGCCTATGAAATGATGATAAAATAATATGCCTATGAAATGATGATAAAATATACCCCACGTGCATTGTGATGCATAAGCAGCAAACTATTTTTGAAACTAACTGGAAAATTACATTCATCCAATCTTAACCTTTGTCATGATGTATTCAGTCTGATACAAAAATAACACTGATGCTCTATTTCCATGATTGAATAACACTGCTGCAGTATTTATATTAATACAAAACACCCTCGGATATTCTATTTCTATGCATAAATACCACTACTGCTCCATTTCTTTACATGCATAAAACGTCTGATCTATTATAATACATTTATAACATTGCTGAAGGTTTCCAGACACCAAAAATAACATTGATGCTCCATTTTCGTCAGTTAATAACACTGCTACTCCATTTCAATAACTGAATGATTCTGCTGCTCCATTTCCATACATAGATAACATTGCTGCTCCATTTCCATACATAGATAACATTGCTGCTCCATTTCCATACATATATAACATTGCTGCTCCATTTCCGCCAATGAATAACACTGCTACTCCATTTCAATAAATGAATGATTCTGCTGCTCCATTTCCATACATAAATAACATTGCTGCTCCATTTCCGCCAATGAATATAACTGCTGCTCCATTTCCATACATAGATAACACTGCTGCTCCATTTCGACCAATGAATATAACTGCTGCTCCATTTCCATGAATGAATGACGCTGTTGTTCCATTTCCATACTAAAAGAACACTGAGCTGCTCTATGTTGATACATGAATGAATAACACTGCTGCTCCATTTACGTACAATACCAACATTGCTGATCCATGTGCGTACACGGAGAACACGGCTGCTCCTTTTCCACACAATGATAACACTGCTGATCCATTTACACACAAGGGTGAACATTGCTGATCCATTTCCGTATAAGAGGAACAGTGATGATCCATTTCAAAACTAGAAGAAAACTGCAGGTCCATTTCCAAACAAAGGAGAACTCTTCTGATCTATTTATACATGGAGAACAATGCTGATCCGTTTCCTCACACGGAGGAGAATGCTGATTCATTTCCGTACAAGGAGATCACTTCTGATCCATTTCCATACAAGGAGGACACTGCTGATTCATTTCTGTACAGCGAGGACACTGCTGATCCATTTCCGTACAAGGAGGACACTGCTGACCCATTTCCGTACAAGGAGAACACTGCTGATCCATTTCCTCAGAAGAAGGACACTGTTGATTCATTTCCACACGAGGAGGACACTGCTGATCCATTTGCACACAAGGGGAACACTGATGATTCATTTCCGTACAAGGAGGACACTGCTGACCCATTTCCGTACAAGGAGAACACTGCTGATCCAATTCCTCAGAAGAAGGACACTGTTGATTCATTTCCACACGAGGAGGACACTGCTGATCCATTTGCACACAAGGGGAACACTGATGATTCATTTCCGTACAAGGAAAACACTGCTGATCCATTTCCACTCAAGGGGAACACTGCTGATCCATTTGCGTACAAGGAGAACAAAGCTGATCCATTTCCGTACAAGGGAAACCTTTCTGATACAATTTCATAAAGAAGAACACTGCTGATCCGTTTCCATACAAGAAGGACATTGCTGATCAATTTTCACACAGTGGGAACACTGCTGATCCATTTCCATACAAGGAGAACACTGCTGATCCATTTCAACACAAAGAGGACACTGCTGATCCATTTCCGTACAAGGAGTAAACTGCTGATCCATTCCGTACAAGAACACTGCTGATCTATTTCCATACAAGAACAATGCTGGTCCGTTTCCATGTAAGGAGGACACTGCTGATTAATTTACACACAAGATGAATACTGCTGATCCGTAGAAGGAGAACACTGATGATCCTTTTCCGTACAAGGAGGACACTGCTGATCCATTGTTTCCGTACAAGGAGGACACTGCTGGTCCATTTTCGTTCAAGGAGAGCACTGCTGATCCATTTTCCGTACAAAAAGACTCCGCTAATCCATTTCCGTACAAGGAGAACACTGCTGATCCATTTCCATACAAGAAAGTCGCTGCTGATCCTTTTCTGTACAAGGGGGACACTGATGATCCATTTCCATACAAGGAGAACACTGCTGATCCGTTTCCATACAAGGAGGACACTGCTGATCCATATCCAAGCAAAGAGGCCAAGTGCTGCTGATCCATTTCCGTACAAGGGAAACCCGGCTGATCCATTTCCGTACAAAGAGAGCACTGCTGGTCCGTTTCCATGCAAGGAGGACACATCTGATACATTTTCACACTATTGGAACACTGATGATCCATTTCCGTACAAAGAGAACACTGATGATCCTTTTCCGTACAAGGAGGACACTGCTGATCCATTGTTTCCGTACAAGGAGGACACTGCTGATCCATTTTCGTTCAAGGAGAGCACTGCTGATCCATTTTCCGTACAAAAAGACTCCGCTAATCCATTTCCGTACAAGGAGAACACTGCTGATCCATTTCCATACAAAAAGGTCGCTGCTGATCCTTTTCTGTACAAGGGGGACACTGATGATCCATTTCCATACAAGGAGAACACTGCTGATCCGTTTCCATACAAGGAGGACACTGCTTGATCCATATCCAAGCAAAGAGGCCAAGTGCTGCTGATCCATTTCCGTACAAGGGAAACCCGGCTGATCCATTTCCGTACAAAGAGAGCACTGCTGGTCCGTTTCCATGCAAGGAGGACACATCTGATACATTTTCACACTATTGGAACACTGATGATCCATTTCCGTACAAAGAGGACACTGCTGATCCATTTCCGTACAAGGAGAACACTGCTGATCGATTCCAGTACAAGGAGGACACTGCTGATCCATTTACACACAAGCGGAACACGGATAATCCATTTATGTACAGTAAGAACAATTCAGATCCATTTCACTACAAAGAGGACACTGATGATCCAATTCCGTACAAGGAGGATACTGCTGATCCATTTTCGTACAAGGAGTGCACAGCTGATGTATTCCGTACAAGTAGAACACTGCTGATCCATTTTCGTACAAGAAGAACACTTTTGCTCCATTACCATACATGGAGAACACAGCTGATCCTTTTCTACACAAGATGAATACTGATGATCCATTTTCGTAGAAGGATAACACTGCTGATCCATTTCCGTACAAAGACAACACTTCTGAATCATTTTCATACATGAAGAACACTTCTGCACTATTTCCATAGAAGAAAACCACTGCTGATCCGTTTACTCACAAGGAGGACACTAGTGATTCATTTCAATACAAGGAGGACACTGTTAATCCGTTTCCTTACAAGGAGGACACTGATGATCCATTTCCACACAAGGGGCACATTTCTGCTACATTTCAATACAAGGATATCACTGCTGATCGGATTCCTCACAAGGAGGACACTGGTGATCCATTTCCACACAAGGAGGACACTGCTGATCCATTTTCACACGTAGAGAACACTGATGATTCATTTCCGTACACGGAGAACACTGCTGATCCATTTCCACACAAGGGGAACACTGATGATTCATTTCCTTACAAGGAGGACACTGCTGATCCATTTTCACACAATGAGGACACCGCTGATCCATTTCCGTACAAGGAGAACACTGCTGATCCATTTCCACACAAGGGTAACACTGATGATCCATTTCCGTACAAGGAGGACAAAGACGATCCATTTCCGTAAAAGGAAAACTTTTCTGATCCAATTTCATACACGACGAACACTGCTGATCCGTTTTCTTGCAAGGAGGCCACTGCTAATCAATTTACACACAAGGGGAACGCTGCTGATCCATTTCCATACAAAGAGAACACTCCTGATCCGTTCCTCACAAGGAGGACACTGCTGATCGTTTGCAACACAAGGAGGACACTGCTGATCCATTTCCGTACAAGGAGGACACTGCTGATTCATTCCGTACAAGGAGAACATTGCTGATCTATTTCCATACAAGGAGAACACTGCTGGTCCGTTTCCATATAAGGAAGTTACTGCCGATTCATTTCCAAACAAGATGAATACTGTTGATCCATTTCCGTACTAGGAGGACACTGCTGATCCATTTCCGTACAAGGAGGACACTGCTAATCCATTTCCGTACAAGGAGGACACTGCTGATCCTGTTTTCGTACAAGGAGGACACTGATGATCCATTTCCGTGCAAGGAGGACACTGCTGATCCATTTCCGTACAAGGAGGACACTGCTGATCCATTTCCGTACAATGAGGACACTGCTGATCCTTATTACGTACAAGGAGGACAATGCTGATCCATTACCGTTCAAGGAGAACACTGCTGATCCCTTTTCATACAAGGAGGCCACTGCTGATCCTTTTACATACAAGGAAGACATGGCTAATCGAATTCCGTACAGGGACGACACTGTTGATTCAATTCCATACAAGGAGGACACTGCTGATCCATTTCAGTACAAAGATAATTCTTCTGATCCATTTCAGTAAAAGGAGGACACTGCTTGTTCCATTTCCGTATAAGTAGAACACTTCTGATATCGGTACAAGGAGGACACTGATGATCCATTTCAGTACAAAGATAATTCTTCTGATTCATTTCAATATAAGGACGACATTGCTGATCCATTTCAATAGAAGGAGAACACTGCTGATCCATTTCCGTACAAGGAGAAAACTTCTGATTCATTTCCGTACAAGGAGAACACTGCTGATCCATTCCATTACAAGGAGGACACTGTTGATCCATTCACACACAAGAGGAACACTGATAATCCATTTCCGTACAGGAAAAACAATTCTGATCCATTTCAGTACAAGGAGGACACTGATGATCCATTTCAGTACAAAGATAATTCTTCTGATCCATTTCAATAATGGGAGGACATTGCTGATCCATTTCGGTACAAGGAGAACACTGCTGATCCATTTCCGTACAAGGAGAAAACTTCTGATTCATTTCCGTACAAGGAGGACACTGATGATCCATTTCCGTACAAGGAGGACACTACTGATCCATTTCCGTACAAGGAGGACACTGATGATCCATTTCCGTACAAGGAGGACAGTGCTACTAACCCGTTTCCTCTCAATGAGGATACTGCTGATCCATTTCCGTACAATGAGTTCACTGATGATCCATTCCGTACAATGAGTACAATGCTGATCCATTTTCGTATAATGAGTAAACTGCTGATCCGTTTCCTCACAAGGAAGACACTGGTCATCCATTTCCACACAAGGACGACACTGCTGATCCATTTCCACAGAAGGGAAACACTGATGATACATTTCCGTACAAGGAGGACAAAGCCGATCCATTTCCGTACAAGGAAACTTTTTCTGATCCAATTTCATACAAGTAGAACACTGCTGATCCATTTCCGTACTCGGAGGACACTGCTGATCCATTCCGTATAAGGAGAACACTGCTGATCTATTTCCATACAAGAAAAACACTGCTGGTCCGTTTCCATGGAAGGAGGACACTGCTGATTACTTTACACACCAGATGAATACTGCTGATCCGTTTCCGTTGAAGGTGAACACTGTTGATATTTTTTCCGTACAAGGAGGACACTGCTGATCCATTTCCATACAAGGAGATCGCTGCTAATCCTTTTCCGTACAATGAGGACACTGATGATCCATTTCCATATAAGGAGGACACTGATGATCCATTTCCATACAAGGAGAAGACAGATGATCCATTTCATTACAATACACATACTGCTGATCCGTTTCCATACAAGGAGGACACTGCTCATCTATTTCCAAACAAAGAGGCAACTGCTGACTCATGTCCGTAAAGGAAAGACACGGCTGATCCATTTCCGTACAAGGAGAACACTGCTGATACATTTCCTCACAAGGGTAACACTGATGATCCATTTCCGTACACGGAGGACACTGCTGATCCATTCCGTACAAGGAGAACACTGCTGATTCATTCAAGAAGATCACTGCTGGTCTGTTTTCATGCAAGAAGGTCAATGTCCACACATGTCGAACACTGATGGTCCATTTCCGTACAAGGAGGACACTGCTGATCCATTTCCGTACAAGGAGAACACTTCTTAATCATTTTCATACTAAGAAGAACAATTCTGCTCTATTTCCATACAAGGATAACACTGCTGATCCGTTTCCTCACAAGGAGGACACTGTTGATATACTTTGATCCAATGAGGACACTGCTAATCCGTTTCCTCACAAGGATGAAACTGCTGTTCCATTTCCACACAATTGGCACACCGCTGATCCATTTCCACACAAGAAGGACATTTCTGATCCGTGTTCTCACAAGGAGGACACTCCTGATCCATTTCCACATATGGGGAACACTGCTTATATATTTTCTCAAAAGGAGAACACTGCTGATCCATTTCCATACAAGAAGGACAATGCTGATCCATTACAGTACAAGGAGAACACTGCTGATCCATGTCCATACAGGAAGGACACTGCTGATCCGTTTGCTCACACGGAGGAGGCCTCCTTGGCGCTTAGGCTTAGCAGTATGACTGACGGACTGGTGAGAGAATAAATGGACCAGTTATACTGGTAACTTACCTAGGAAACGCCGTGGTATATCTGAAAATGTGTTGAAAGCAGCTTTAACACCACACTATCATTCAATCAACAGACAAAGCAGTAGCATCTTATTCCAGAGATCTAAATAGAATATATGTAATGTCCCTACTTACTCTAGACCCTTCAAAAAAGATTGGGCGACAACATATTATATTATTTTAAATTATATGTTTCTTCTTTTCCTTTTGACATCCCTTAGTGTATTCTTCAATAAAAGTAACCAAAAAGTAACAATTATTATGTACTCAACCCATTATATATATATATCATGACGACATCAGCAGTTATTAAAGATCTATATAATCTATATTTTGCAATTATTTCAAATTTAAATGTTAACCAATCTCGAAAAGAAACCTTCTTACTTAAGACAATGCTTATCAGCAAATTCTATCCTTTATGTGAGCTCCAAAATAACTGAATGTCTTCAGAATCCAGAGAGCGTCTACTTGCCTTTACGCTTGCCAATGCGTAACTAACGTCAACGTTAGAAACGGAAACGGAAGTTGCGCGTTTCTCTTATTGTTCTTAGATCACGTGCTATTTACAACGGTTTTGCTGTTCTCGGTGACCTCTAAAACATCGCTGAACAGTTTATTTTGATCCATGAATTATTATTTTGAAGATTAGCAAAGACAACAACAAACCAAACTTGTCCCTGGTTTCGAAAAGGTCTGACAGTGTGAAACTATGGTCGAAATATCGGTGCGGGAAATAGTTCATCAGTATTCCGCCTGGGACAGTTCTGAAACGACACAGGTATTTCTGCATTCTACAGTTAAAGAGGACAAAATGAACAAAATTTGTCATAATTGAACAGCGTCGGGTTAATATGTATCTTGTTGAATCTTTCGTTTCGGCCTTAACATCCTATGGGTATACATGTATCAGCGTGGGGCACGCTTAGTTATACTTCTATATGTGATTTGGAAGTCACTTATTAACTACACACTGACAGATAGACAGACTCGCATGTCCTGTAATTGTTCTCATGTATGTAACAAGCGCTATCATTTATAGTTACCCTTTCGACGATTAAATCTGGTCCAATATTGGTCGCTTCATGTCGTCTCGGAACTGTCCTTTTGATATGAAATGTTGATAACATAGTATACCTATGAAATGTTGATAACATAGTATGCCTATGAAATGTTAATAAAATAGTATGCCTATAAATTGTTGATAAAATAGTATCCCTATGAAATGTTAATAAAATAGTATGCCTATGAAATGTTAATAAAATAGTATGCCTATGAAATGTTAATAAAATAGTATGCCTATGAAATGTTAATAAAATAGTATGCCTATGAAATGTTGATAAAATAGTATGCCTATGAAATGTTGATAACATAGTATGCCTATGAAATGTTAATACAATAGTATGCCTATGAAATGTTAATAAAATAGTATGCCTATTAAATATTAATGAAATAATATGCCTATGAACTGTTGATAAAATAGTATGCCTATGAAATATTAATAAAATAGTATCCCTATGAAATGTTAATAAAATAGTATGCCTATGAAATGTTGATAACATAGTATGCCTATGAAATGTTAATAAAATAGTATGCCTATAAATTGTTGATAAAATAGTATCCCTATGAAATGTTAATAAAATAGTATGCCTATGAAATGTTAATAAAATAGTATGCCTATGAAATGTTAATAAAATAGTATGCCTATGAAATGTTGATAAAATAGTACGCCTATGAAATGTTGATAACATAGTATGCCTATGAAATGTTAATAAAATAGTATGCCTATGAAATGTTAATAAAATAGTATGCCTATTAAATATTAATGAAATAATATGCCTATGAACTGTTGATAAAATAGTATGCCTATGAAATATTAATAAAATAGTATCCCTATGAAATGTTGATAAAATAGTATCCCTATGAAATGTTGATCAGGTAGTATCCTATGAAATGTTGATAAAATAGTATCCTATGAAATGTTGATAAAATAATATCCTATGAAATGTTGATAAAATAGTATCCCTATGAAATGTTGATCAGGTAGTATCCTATGAAATGTTGATAAAATAGTATCCTATGAAATGTTGATGAAGTAGTATCCTATGAAATGTTGATAAAGCAGTATCCTATGAAATGTTGATGAAGTAGTATCCTATGAAATGTTGATAAAATAATAAGCCTATGAAATGTGTATTGTGATGCATAAGCAGCAGACTACATTTGAAACTACCTGGAAAGTTACATATGAGCAATTTCAACCTTTGTCACAATGTATTCCGCCTGATACAAACTAACACTGCTGCTCTATTTCCATGAATGAATAACACTGCTGCTCCATTTATATACAAAAAACCTCGGATATTCTATTTCTATGCATAAATACTGCTCCATTTTTTTATATGCATAAAACGTCTGATCTATTCTAATACATTTATAACATTGCTGAAGGTTTCCATACACCAAAACACTACTGCTCGTTTTGATTACATAAATATAACTGCTGTTCTATTTCGATACATAGATTATTTTCAATTTCAATACATGAATAACACTGCTGCTTCATTTGAATACATGCATAACACTGCTGCTCCATTTCCATGAATGAATGATTCTGCTGCTTCATTTCCATACATAGATCTACAACATTGCTGCTCTATTTGAATACATATATAATGCTGCTCCTTTTCCAAAAATGAATAACACTGCTGCTCCATTTCCATGGATAAATACCACTGCTGCTCCATTTCCGCCAATGAATATAACTGCTGCTCAATTTCCATGAATTAATAACACTGCTGCTCCATTTCCATACATAGATAAAACTGCTGCTCCATTTCGACGACTGAATATAACTGCTGCTCTATTTCCATACATAGATAACATTGCTGCTCCATTTCGACCACTGACTATAACTGCTGCTCCATTTCCATACATAGATAACACTGCTGCGCCATTTCGACCACTGAATATAACTGCTGCTCCATTTCCATACATAGATAACACTGCTGCTCCATTTCCATACATATATAACACTGCTGCTCCATTTCGACCAATAAATATAACTGCTGCTCTATTTCCATACATAGATAACAATGTTGCTTCATTTCGACCACTGAATATAACTGCTGCTCCATTTCCATACAAAGATAACATTGCTGCTCCATTTCGACCACTGAATATAACTGCTGCTCCATTTCCATACAAAGATAACAATGCTGCTCCATTGCGACCACTGAATATAACTGCTGCTCCATTTCCATACATAGACAACACTGCTGCTCCATTTCGACCACTGAATATAACTGTTGCTTCATTTCCATGGATGAATGATTCTGCTGCTCAATTTCCATACATAGATAACATTGCTGCTCCAGTTCGACCACTGAATATAACTGCTGCTCCATTTCGACCACTAAATATAGCTGCTGCTCCATTTCCATACATATATAACACTGCTGCCATTTCGACCACTGAATATAACTGCTGCTCCATTTCCATACATAGGTAACAGTGTTGCTCCATTGAATATAACTGCTGCTCCATTTCCATACATAGACAACACTGCTGCTCCATTTCGACTAATGAATATAACTGCTGCTCCATTTCCATGAATGAATGATTCTGCTGCTCCATTTCCATACATAGATAACATTGCTGCTCCATTTCGACCACTGAATATAACAGCTGCTTCATTTCCATACATGTATAGGTAACACTGCTGCTCCATTTCGACCACTGAATATAACTGATTCTCCATTTCCATACATAGATAACACTGCTGCTCCATTTCGACCACTGACTATAGCTGCTGCTCCATTTCCATACATAGATAACATTGCTGCTCCATTTCCATACATAGATAACATTGCTGCTCCATTTCAACCACTGAATATAACTGCTGCTCCATTTCCATACATAGATAACATTGCTGCTCCATTTCGACCACTGAATATAACTGCTGCTCCGTTTCCATACATAGATAACACTGCTGCTCCATTTCGACCACTGAATATAGCTGCTGCTCCATTTCTATACATAGATAACACTGCTGCTCCATTTCGAACAATGAATATAACTGCTGCTCCATTTCCATGAATGAATATAACTGCCGATCCATTACCATACATAGATACAATTGCTGCTTCATTTCGACCACTGAATATAACTGCTCCATTTCCATACATAGATAACACTGCTGCTCCATTTCGACCACTGAATATAACTGCTGCTCCATTTCCATACATAGATAACACTGCTGCTCCATTTCAACCAATGAATATAACTGCTGCTCCATTTCCATGAATGAATGAATGACCCTGTTGCTCCATTTCCATACAAAAAGAACACTGCTGCTCCATTTTGATACATGAGTGAATAACACTGCTGCTCCATTTACGTACAAGACGAACACTGCTGATCCATGTTTGTACAAGGAGTACACGTCTGCTCCTTTTCCACACAAGAAGAACAATGCTACTCCATTTCCATAAAAGGAGGACATTTTTTATCCATTTACACACACGGGAAACACTGTTATACTTCTGTACATGATAACACTGCTGATCCATTTCCACACAAGAGAGAACATTGCTGATCCTGTCCATACAAGGAGAGCACTGCTGGTCCATTTCCATGCAAAGAGGACACAGCTGATCAATTTCCACACACGTGGAACACTGTTGATCCATTTCCGTACAAGGAGAACACTGCTGATCCATTTCCGAACAAGGAGAACACTTCTGAATCATTTTCATACAAGAAGAACAATTCTGCTCTAATTCCATAAAAGGAGAACACTACTGATCCGTTTCCTCACAATGAGGACACTGTTGATACATTTCCATACAAGGAGGACACTGCTAATCCGTTTCCTCACAAGGATGAAACTGATGATCCATTTCCACACAATTGGCACACTTCTGCTCCATTTCCATACAATGAGAATACCGCTGATCCGTTTCCTCACAAGGAGGACACTGCTGATCCATTTTCACACAATGAGGACACTGTTGATCCGTTTCATCACAAGGAGGACACTGCTGATCCATTTCCACTTAGGGCGGACACTGCTGATCCGTTTCCTCACAAGGACGACACTGCAGATCCTAGTACTGGTAACTTACCTTGGACACGCCGTGGTATAACTGAAAATGTGTTGAAAGCGGCGTAAAACACCACACTATCATTCAATCAACAGACAAAGCACTAGCATCTTATTCCAGAGATCTAAATAAAATATATAATGTCCCTGATTACTCTGGACTCTTCAAAAAAGATTAAGCGACAACATAAAGAAAGTAAATTATATTATATGAGCTGTTTCTTCTTTTCCTTTTGACATCCCTTAGTGTATTCTTGAATAAAAGTAACCAAAAAGTAACAATTATTATAAACCCCACCATTATATATATATACCGTGACGACATCATCAGTTATTATCTATATAATTTATATTTTGTAATTATCATTTCAAATTTAAATGTTAACCAATCTCGAAAAGAAACCTTCTTACTTAAGACATTGCTTATCAGCAAATTCTATCCTTTATATGAGCTCCAAAATAACTGAATGTCTTCAGAATCCAGAGAGCGTCTACTTGCCTTTACGCTTGACAATGCGTAACTAACGTCAACGTTAGAAACGGAAACGGAAGTTGCGCGTTTCTCTTATTGTTCTTAGATCACGTCCTATTTACAACGGTTTTGCTGTTCTCGGTGACCTCTTAAACATCTGAACAGTTTATTTTGATCCCTGAATTCTTATTATAAAGATTAGCAAAGACAGCAACAAACCAAACTTGTACCTGGTTTTGAAAAGGTCTGACAGTGTGAAACCATGGTCGAAATATCGCTGCGGGAAATAGTTCATCAGTATTCCGCCTGTGACAGTTCTGAAACGACATATATAGGTATTTCTGCATTCTACAGTTAAAGAGAACAAAATGAACAAAATTTATCATAATTGAACAGCGTCGGGCGAATATGTATTTTGTTGAATCTTCCAACTCAGCCTTCACATCATGTATCAGCGTGAGGCACGCTTAGTTATACTTCTATGTGATTCGGAAATCACTTATTAACTACACACAGACAGACAGATAGACAGACTCGCATGTTCTGTAATTGTTCTTATGTATGTAACAAACGCTATCATTTATAGTTACCCTTTCGACGATTAAATCCGGTCCAAATTTGGCCGCTTCATGTCGTCTCGGAACTGTCCTGTTGATATGAAATGTTGATAAAATAGTATGTCTATGACATGTTGATAACATAGTATGCCTTTGAAATATTGATAAAATAGTATGCCTATGAAATGTTGATAAAATAGTATGTCTATGACATGTTGATAACATAGTATGCCTATGAAATGATGATAAAATAGTATGCCTATGCAATGTTGATAAAATAGTATGCCTTTGAATTATTTATAAAATAGTATGCCTATGAAATGATGATTACATAGTATGCCTATGAAATGATGATTACATAGTATGCCTATGAAATGATGATAAAATAGTATGCCTATGCAATGTTGATAAAATAGTATGCCTTTGAATTATTTATAAAATAGTATGCCTATGAAATGATGATTACATAGTATGCCTATGCAATGATGATTACATAGTATGCCTATGCAATGATGATTACATAGTATGCCTATGCAATGATGATTACATAGTATGCCTATGCAATGATGATTACATAGTATGCCTATGCAATGATGATTACATAGTATGCCTATGAAATTATGATTACATAGTATGCCTATGAAATGATGATAAAATATACCAAGCAGCAGACTATTTTTGAAACTAACTGGAAAATTACATTCATCCAATTTAAACCTTTGTCACAATGTATTCAGTCTGATACAAAAAAATGACACTGCTGCTCTATGTCCATGAATGAATAACACTGCGGCTCCATTTATATACAAAAATCACCTCGGATATTCTATTTCTATGCATACATACCACTACTGCTCCATTTCTTTATGTATGCATAAAATGTCTGATCTATTCTAATACATTTATAACATTGCTGAAGGTTTCCAGACACCAACAATAACACTGATGCTCCATTTTCGTCAATGAATAACACTGTTACTCCATTTCAATAAATGAATGATTCTGCTGCTCCATTTCCATACATAGATAACATTGCTGCTCCATTTCCATACATAGATAACATTGCTGCTCCATTTCCATACATAGATAACACTGCTGCTCCATTTCCATACATAGATAACAGTGCTTCTCCATTTCCGCCAATGAATATAACTGCTGTTCTATTTCCATATATAGATAACACTGCTGCTCCATTTCGACCACGGAATATAACTGCTGCTCCATTTCCATACATATATAACACTGCTGCTCCATTTCGACCAATGAATATAACTGCTGCTCCATTTCCATGAATGAATGACGCTGTTGCTCCATTTCCATATTAAAAGAACACTGCTGCTCCATTTTGATTCATGAATGAATAACACTGCTACTCCATTTACCATCACTGCTGATCCATGTGCGTACACGGAGAATACGGCTGCTCCTTTTCCACACAATGATAACACTGTTGATCCATTTACACACAAGCGTGGACATTGCTGATCCATTTCCGTATAAGAGGAACAGTGATGATCCATTTCAAAACAAGAAGACAAAGTTCTGCAGGTCCATTTCCGTACAAGAAGAATTCGTCTGATCCATTTTCATACAAGAAAAACACTTCTGCTCCATTTCCATACAAGGAGAACAATGCTGATCCGTTTCCTCCCACGGAGGAGACTGCTGATCCATTTCCGTACAAGGAGAACACTGCTGATCCATGTACGTACAAGGAGGTTAAAACTGATCCATTTCCATACACAGAAAACTTTTCTGATCCAATTTCATACAAGAAAAGCACTGCTGATCCTTTTCCTTTCAAGGATGACACTGCTGATCAATTTCCACACACGGAAACACTCCTGATCCATTTCAAAGCAAGAAGGACACTGCTGATCCATTCCGTACACGGGGAACACTCATGATACATTTCCATAGAAGGAGAAAACTGCTGATCCATTCCTCACAAGGAAGACACTGCTGATCCATTTCAAAGCAAGGAGGACACTGCTGATCCGTTCTTCACAAGGAGGACACTGCTGATGCATTTCAAAGCAAAGAGGACACTGCTGATCCATTTCCATACAAGGAGGACACTGCTGATCCGTTCTTCACAAGGAGGACACTGCTGATGCATTTCAAAGCAAAGAGGACACTGCTGATCCATTTCCATACAAGGAGGACACTGCTGATCCATGCCGTACATGGAGAACACTGCCGACCTATTTCCATACAAGGAGAACACTGCTGGTCCGTTTCCTAGCAAAGAGGACACTGCTGATTAATTTCCACACAAGATGAAAACTGCTGATCCGTTTCCGTAGAAAGAGAACACTGATGATCCATTTCTGTACAAGGAGAACACTGATGGTCTATTTCTGTACAAGGAGGACACTGCCGATCCATTTCCTACAAGGAGGACACTGCTGATCCCTTCTCCGTACAAGGAGGACACTGCTGATCCATTTCCGTTCAATGAACACTGCTGATCCATTTCCATACAAGGAGGACAATGCTGATTCATTTCCGAACAAGGAGGCCACTGCTGAGATATATTTCCATACAAAGAAGACATGGCTAATCCATTTCCATACAAAGAGATCGCTGCTGATCCATTTCCATAAAAGGAGATCGCTGCTGATCCTTTTTCTGTACAAGGAGAACACTGCTGATCCATTTCCATACAAAGAGATCGCTGCTGATCCATTTCCACACAAGGAGATCGCTGCTGATCCCTTTTCCGTACAAGGAGGACACTGCTGATCCATTTTCATACAAGGACAACACTGATGATCCATGTCCATACACGGAGGACACCGTTGATCCATTTCCATACAATGAGGACACCGTTGATCCATTTATATTCAAGGGGTACACTGCTAATCCGTTTCCTCACCAGGATGAAACTGATGCTCCATTTCCACACAATTGGCTCACTTCTGCTCCATTTACATACAAGGAGATCGCTGCTGATCCTTTTCCGTACACTGAGGACACTGATGATCCCTTTCCGTACAAGGCGGACACTGATGATCCATTTTCATAAAGGAGGACACTGATGATCCATTTCTATACAAGGAGGACACAGATAATCCATTTCCATACAAAAAACATACTGCTGATCCGTGTCCATACAAGGAGGACACTGCTGATCCATTTCCAAACAAAGAGGCCACTGCTGGTCCATTTCCGTACAAGGAAGACACGGCTGATTCATTTCCGTACAAGGAGAACATTCCTGATCCATTTTCATACAAGGAGAGCACTGCTGGTCCGTTTCCACACACGGGGAACACTCCTGATCCATTTCAAAACAAGGAGAAAACTGCTGATCCGTTCCTCAAAAGGAGGACACTGCTGATCCATTTCAAAGCAAGGAGGTCACTGCTGATCCATTTCCATACAAGGAGGACACTGCTGATCCATTACGTCCATGGAGAACACTGCCGATCTATTTCCATATAAGGAGAACACTGCTGGTCCGTTTCCAAGCAAAGAGGACACTGCTGATTAATTTCTACACAAGATGAATACTGCTGATCCGTTTCCGAAGAAAGAGAACACTGATGATCCATTTCTGTACAAGGAGAACACTGATGGTCCATTTCTGTACAAGGAGGACACTGCTGATCCATTTCCTACAAGGAGGACACTGCTGATTCTTTTTCCGTACAAGGAGGACACTGCTGATCCATTTCCGTTCAATGAACCCTGCTGATCCATTTCCATACAAGGGGACAATGCTGATTCATTTCCAAACAAGGAGGCCATTGCTGATCCATTTCCATACAAGGAAGACATGGCTAATCCACTTCCGTACAAGGAAAACAATGCTGATCCATTTCTGTTCAAGGACAACACTGCTGGTCCATTTCCATACAAGGACGACAATGCTGATTCATTTCCGAACAAGGAGGCCACTGCTGATCCATTTCTATACACAGAAGACATGGATAATCCATTTCTATACAAAGAGATCGCTGCTGATCCATTTCCATGAACGGAGATCACTGCTAATCCTTTTTCTGTACAAGGAGAACACTGCTGATCCATTTCCATACACAGAGATCGCTGCTGATCCATTTCCACACAAGGAGATCGCTGCTGTTCCATTTTCCGTACAAGGAGGACACTGCTGATCCATTGTTATACAAGGACAACACTGATGATCCATGTCCATACACGGAGGACAGTGTTGATCGATTTCCATACAAGGAGGACACCGTTGATCCATTTCTATTCAAGGAGTACACTGCTAATACGTTTCCTCACCAGGATGAAACTGATGCTCCATTTCCACACAATTGACTCACTTCTGCTCCATTTCCATACAAGGAGATCGCTGCTGATCCTTTTTCCGTACAATGAGGACACTGATGATCCATTTCCGTACAAGGCGGACAATGCCGATCCGTTTCCTCACAAGGAGGATACTGTTGATCCATTTCCATACACGGAGGACACTGCTAATCCGTTTCCTCACAAGGATGAAACTGATGATCCATTTCCACACAATTGGCACACTTCTGCTCAAATATAACTGCTGCTCCATTTCGACCACTGAATATAACACTGTTGCTCCATATCCATACATAGATAACACTGCTGCTCCATTTCGACCAATGAATATAACTGCTGCTCCATTTCAATGAATGAATGACGCTGTTGCTCCATTTCCATACTAAAAGAACACTGCTGCTCCATTTTGATTCATGAATGAATAACATTGCTGTTCCATTTACGTACAATACCAGCACTGATGGTCCATTTCTGTACAGGGAGAACACTGCTGATCCATTTTCGTACAAGGAGGACACTGCTGATCCATTTCCGTTAAAGGAGAACACTGCTGATCCATTTCCATACAAGGAGGACAATGCTGATTCATTTCCGAACAAGGAGGCCACTGCTGATCCATTTCTATACAAAGAAGACATGGCTAATCCATTTCCGTACAAGGAGGACACTGCTGATCCATTTCCAAACAAAGGGGCAACTGCTGATCCTTTTTATTACAAGGAAGACACGGCTGATCCATTTCCGTACAAGGAGAACACTGCTGATCCATTTCCATACAAGGAGAGCACTGCTGGTCCGTTTCATGCAAGGAGGACACAGCTGATCAATATCGACACAAGTGGAACACTGATGATCCATGTCCGTACAAGGAGAACATTGCTGATCCATTTCCGTACAAGGGGATCACTTTTGAATCATTTTCATACAAGAAGAACAATTCTGCTCTATTTCCATACAAGGAGAACACTGCTGATCCGTTTCCTCACAAGGAGGACACGGTTGGTCCATTTCCATGCAAGGAGGACACTGCTAATCCGTTTCCGCACAAGGATGAAACTGATGATCCATTTCCACACAATTGGCACACTTCTTCTGCATTTCCATACAAGGAGAATACTGCTGATCCGTTTCCTCACAAGGAGGACACTGCTGATCCATTTCCACACAATGAGGACACTGTTGATCCATTTCCTCACTAGGAGGACACTGCTGATCCATTTCCACACATGGGGTACACTGCTGATTCATTTCCTCACAAGGAGAACACTGCTGATCCGTTTCATCACAAGGAAGACACTGCTGATCCATTTCCACTTAGGGCGGACACTGCTGATCCGTTTCCTCACAAGGACGACACTGCAGATCCTATTACTGGTAACTTACCTAGGAAACTCCGTGGTATAACTGAAAATGTGTTGAAAGCGGCGTAAAACACCACACTATCATTCAATCAACAGACAAAGCACTAGCATCTTATTCCAGAGATCTAAATAGAATATATAATGTCTCCGATTAATCTAGACCCTTCAAAAAAGATTAAGCGACAACATAAAGTAAGTAAATTTTGACATCCCTTAGTGTATTCTTGAAGACAAAGCACTAGCATCTTATTCCAGAGATCTAAATAGAATATATAATGTCCCTGATTACTCTAGACCCTTCAAAAAAGACTAAGTAACAACATAAAGAAAGTAAATTTTATGAGCTGTTTCTTCTTTTCCTTTTGACATCCCTTAGTGTATTCTTAAATAAAAGTAACCAGAAAGTAACACTTATTATATACCCCACCCATTATATATATCGTGACGACAGCAGCAGTTATCATCTATATACTTCATATTTTGTAATTATCATTTCAAATTTAAATGTTAACCATTCTCGAAAAGAAACCTTCTCACTTAAGACATTGCTTATCAGCAAATTCTATCCTTTATGTGAGCTCTAAATAACTGAATGTCTTCAGAATCCAGAGAGCGTCTACTTGCCTTTACGCTTGACAATGCTTAACTAACGTCAACGTTAGAAACGGAAACGGAAGTTGCGCGTTTCTCTTATTGTTCTTAGATCACGTGCCATTTACAACGGTTTTGCTGTTTTCGGTGACCTCTAAAACATCGCTGAACAGTTTATTTTGTACCCTGAATTATTATTTTAAAGATTAGCAAAGACAACAACAAACCATGTGTTGAAACCATGGTCGAAATATCGCTGCGGTAAACAGTTCACATCAATATTCCGCCTGGGACAGTTATTTCTGCATTCTACAGTTAAAGGGAGCAAAATGAACAAAATGTGTCATAATTACACAGCGTCGGGCGAATATGTATCTTGTTGAATCTTCCGTTTCGGCCTTCACATCCTATGGGTATACACATTTTAGCGTGGGGTACGCTTAGTTTTACTTCTATGTCATTCGGAAATCTCTTATTAACTATAACACAGACAAGTCACATGTCCTGTAATTGTTCTCATGTATGTAACAAACGCTATCATTTATATTTACCCTGTCAACGATAAAATCCGGTCCAAATTTGGCCGCTTCATGTCGTCTCGGAACTGTCCTGTTGATATGAAATGTTGATAAAATAGTATGCCTATGAAATGTTAATAAAATAGTATGCCTATGAAATGATGATAAAATTGTATGCCTATGAACTATTGATGACATGGAATGCCTATGAAATGATGATAAAATAGTATGCCTATGAAATATTGATAAAATAGTATGCCTATGAACTATTGATAACATACTATGCCTATGAAATGATGATAAAATAGTATGCCTATGAAATATTGATAAAATAGTATGCCTATAAAATGTTGATAAAGTAGTATGCATATGAAATATTGATAACATAGTACGCCTATAAAATGATGATAAAATATACCCCACTAGCATTATGATGCATAAGCAGCAGACTAATTTTGAAACTAACTGGAAAATTACATATATTCATGAGCAATTTCCACATTTGTCACAATGTATTCCGCCTGATACAAAATAACACTGCTGCTCTATTTCCATGAATGAATAACACTGCTTCTCCATCTATATACAAAAAACACCTCGTATATTCTATTTCTATGCATAAATACCACTACTGCTTCCTTTCTTTATATGCATAAAACGTCTGATCTATTGTAATACATTTATAACATTGCTGAAGGTTTCCAGACACCAAAAACACTGCTGCTCTGTTTGCATACATAAATAGCACTGCTGTTCCATTTCGATACACATATAACAATTAGTTTCAATTTCAATGAATAAATAACACTGCTGCTTCATTTGAATACATATGCATAACACTGCTACTCAATTTCCGCCAATGAATATAACTGCTGCTCCATTTCCATACATAGATAACATTGCTGCTCCATTTCCAACAATAAATTTAACTGCTGCTCTATTTTCATACAAAGATAACACTGCTGCTACATTTTCATACATAGATAACATTGCTGCTCCATTTCCACCAATGAATATAATTGCTGCTCCATTTCCATGAATGAATAACGCTGTTGCTCCATTTCCATACAAAAAGAACACTGCTGCTCCTTTTTGATACATGAATAACACTACTGCTCCATTTCCGTACATAGATAACATTGCTGCTCCATTTCCATACATAGATAACATTGCTGCTCCATTTCCATACATAGATAACATTGCTGGTCCATTTCTTTACATAGATTATAACACTACTGCTCCATTTCGACCAATGAATATAACTGCTGCTTCATTTACATAGATAGATAACACTGCTGCTCCATTTCTACCAATGAATATAACTGCTGCTCCATTTCCATACATAGATAACACTGCTGCTCTATTTCGACCAATGAATATAACTGCTGCTCCATTTCAATACATAGATAACATTGCTGCTCCATTTCCACCAATTAATATAACTGCTGCTCCATTTACACCAATGAAGATAACTACTGATCCATTTCCATACATAGATAACACTGCTGTTCAATTTCGACCAATGAATATAACTGCTGCTCCATTTCCATACACAGATAACATTGCTGCTTCATTTCCGCCAATGAATATAACTTCTGCTCCATTTCTATACATAGATTATAACACTACTGCTCCATTTCGACCAATGAATATAACTGCTGCTTCATTTATATACATAGATAACAATGCTGCTCCATTTCTACCAATGAATATAACTGCTGCTCCATTTCCATTCATAAGATAACACTGCTGTTCCATTTCGACCAATGAATATAACTGCTGCTCCATTTCCATACATAGATAACATTGCTGCTCCATTTCCACCAATGAATATAACTGCTGCTCCATTTACACCAATGAAGATATTTACTGATCCATTTCCATACATAGATAACATTGTTGCTCCATTTCCAACAATGAATATAACTGCTGCTCCATTTCAATACATAACTAACACTGCTACTCCATTTCCACCAAAGAATATAACTGCTGCTCCATTTCCATGTATACATAGATAACACTGCTGCTCCATTTCGACCAATGCATATAACTGCTGCTCCATTTCCGCCAATGAATATAACTGCTGCTCCATTTCCATACATAGATAACACTGCTGCTCAATTTCGACCAATGCATATAACTGCTGCTCCATTTCAATACATAGATAACACTGCTGCTCCATTTCCGCCACTGAATATAACTGCTGCTCCATTTCCATACATAGATAACACTGCTGCTCCATTTCCACCAATGAAGATAAATACTGATCCATTTCCATACATAAATAACATTGCTGCTCCATTTCCGCCAATGAATATAACTGCTGCTCCATTTCCATACATAGATAACACTGCTGCTCCATTTCCTACAATGAATATAACTGCTGCTCCATTCCAATACATAGATAACACTGCTATTCCATTTCCACCAATGAATATAATTGCTGCTCCATTTCCATACATAGATAACACTGCTGCTCCATTTCCATACATAGATAACACTGCTGCTCCATTTTAACCAATACATATAACTGCTGCTCCATTTCAATACATAGATAACACTGCTGCTCCATTTCCTTACATAGATAACACTGCTGCTCCATTTCCTTACATAGATAACACTGCTGCTCCATTTCCTTACATAGATAACACTGCTGCTCCATTTTGACCAATAAATATAACTGCTGCTCCATTTCCATGAATGAATAGCGCTGTTGCTCCATTTCCATATTTAAAAAAACACTGAGCACTGCTCCATTTTGATAAATAAATAACACTGCATTTATTTACGTACAAGAAAAACACGGCTGCTCCTTTTCCACACAAGAAGAACAATGCTGCTCCATTTCTATACAAGAAAATCACGCTGCTCCATTTCCATAAAAGGAGGTCACTTTTGATCCATTTATACACAAGGCAAATACTGTTGATCCATGAGAACACTGCTGTCATATTTCGGTACACTGTTGATCCATTTCCATTTCAGTAAACGGAGGACACTGCTGACCCATTTCCGTACACGGAGGACACTGATAATCTTTTTTTCCGTACAATGATAACTCTTCTAATCCATTTCCGCACAAGGAGAACACTTCTGAACCATGTTAATAAAAGGAGAACACTGCTGATCCATTCCAGTACAAGGAGGACACTGATGATCCATTTACACACAAGGAGTACACTGCTGATCCATTCCGTACAAGGAGAACACTGCTGATCCATTTTCATACAAGAAGAACACTTTTGCTACATTACCATACATAGAGAACAATGCTGATCATAAACACTGATGATCCATTTCCGTACAAGGGGAACACTGCTGAATCATTTTCATACAAGAAGAACACTTCTGCTCTATTTATATACATAGAGAACACTGCTGATTCGTTTCCTTCCAAGGCGAACACTGATGATCCATTTCCATACAAGGAGGAAACTGCTAATCCGTTTCCTCACTAGGAGGACACTGATGATCCATTTCCATACAAGGAGGACACTACTGATCCATTTCCACACAAGGAGGACACTGCTGATCCATTTCCATACAAGGGGAAAACTGATGATTCATTTCCACACGAGGGGAAAACTGATGATTCATTTCCGTACAAAGGTAACACTGATAATCCATTTCCGTACAGGAAGAACAATTCTGATTCATTTCAGTACAAGAAGGACACTGCTGATTCATTTCCACACAAGGAGGACACTGCTGATTCATTTCCACACAAGGGGAACACTGATGATTCATTTCCGTACAAGGAGAACACTGCTGATCCATTTCAACACAAGGGGAACACTGATGATCCATGTCCGTACAATGAGGTAAATGCTGGTCCATTTCCGTAAAAGGAAAACTATTTTTTGATCCAATTTCATACAAGAAGAACACTGCTGATCCGTTTCCTCACAAGGAGGACACTGCTGATCAATTTCCTCACAAGGGGATTACTGCTGATCCATTTTCCACACAAGAAGGACACTGCTGATCCATTTCCGTTCAAGGAGAATACTGGTGATGATCTATTTCCATACAAGGAGAACACTGCTTATTCATTTCCATACAAGGAGAACACTGCTGATCCTTTTCAATACAAGCCTGACACTTCTGATTCATTTCCGAACAAGGAGGCCACTGCAGATCCATTTCTATACAAGGAAGGCATGGCTTATTCATTTTCGTACAAGGAAAACACTGCTGATCCATTTCTATACAAGGAAGACATGGCTAATTCATTTCCATATAAGGAGATCGCTGCTGATCCATTTTCATACAAGGAGATCTCTGCTGATCCTTTTCCGTACAAGGAGGACACTGATGATCCATTTCAATACAAGGAGTACACAGAGTATCCATTTTCATACTAGAAAAATACTTCTGATCCGTTTTCATATAAGGAGGACACTGCAGATCCATTTCCAAACAAAGAGGTCACTGCTGATCCAATTTCCGTACAAGGAAGATACGGCCGATCCATTTCCACACAAGGAGAACACTGCTGATTCATTTCCATACAATGAGAACACTGCTAATCCGTTTCCGTACACGGAGGACACTGCTGATAAATGTCCACACAAGTGGAATACTGATGATCCATTTCCGTACACGGAAGACACTGCTGATCAATTTCCGTACAAGAAGAACAATTCTGTTCTATTTCCATACAAGGAGAACACTGCTGATCCATTTCCTCACAAGGAGGACACTTTTGATCCATTTCCATACAGGGAGGACACTGCTAATCCGTTTCCTCACAAGGATAAAACTGATGAACCATGTCTACACAATGGGTACACTTCTGCTCCATTTCCATACAAGGATAACATTGCTGATCCATTTCCTCACAAGGAGGACACTGCTGATCCATTTCCACATATGGGGAACACTGATGATTCATTTCCGTACTAGGAGAACAATGTCGATTCATTTCGGTAACAGAAGGACAATGCTGATCAATTTCAATACAAGGAGAACTCTTCTGATACAATTTCATACAAGAAAAACACTGCTGATCCGTTTCCTCACAAGGAGGAGGCCTCCTTTGATCTTAGTGTTTACAGTACGACTGACGGGCTGGTGTGAGAATAAATGGACCAGTTATACTGGTAACTTACCTAGGAAACGCCGTGATACAACTGAAAATGTGCAGAAAGCGGCGTAAAACACCACACTATCATTCAATCAACAGATAAAGCACTAGCATCTTATTTCAGAGATCTAAATAGAATATACTTACTCTAGACCCTTCAAAAAAGATTGGGCGACAACATAAAGCAAGTAAATTATATGAGATGTTTCTTCTTTACATTTTGACATCCCTTAGTGTATTCCTGAATAAAAGAAACCAAAAAATACCAATTATTATATACCCCACCATTATATATACCGTGACGACATCAGCAGTTATTATCTATAAATAAATTATATTTTGAAATTATCATTTTAAATTTAAATGTTAAACAATCTCGAAAAACCTACTTACTTAAGACAATGCTTATCAGCAAATTCTATCCTTTATGTGAGCTCCAAAATAACTGAATGTCTTCAGAATCCATTGTTCTTAGATCACGTGCTATTTACCACTGTTGTGCTGTTCTGGGTGACCTCTAAAACATCGCTGAACAGTTTATTTTGATCCCTGAATTCTTATTTTAAAGATGAGCAAAGACAACAACAAACCAAACTTGTCCCTGGTTTTGAAAAGGTCTGACAGTGTGAAACCATGGTCGAACTATCGCTGCGGGAAATAGTTCATCCGTATTCCGCCTAGGAAAGTTCTGAAACGACATAGGTATTTCTGCATTCTACAGATAAAGAGAACAAAATGAACAAAAATTAGCATAATTGATCAGCGTCGGGCGAATATGTATCTTGTTGAATCTTGCGTTTCGGCCTTCACATCCTATGAGTATACGTGTATCAGCGTGGGGCACGCATAGTTATACTTCTATGTGTTTCGGAAATCACTTTTTAACTACTCACAGATAGACAGACCCGCAAGTCCTGTAATTGTTCTCATGTATGTAACACACGCTATCATTTATAGTTACTCTTTCGACGATCAAATCCGGTCCACTATTGGTCGCTTTATGTCGTCTCGGAACTGTCCTTTTGATATGAAATGTTGATAAAATAATATACAAATGAAATGTTGATAAAATAGTATGCCTATGAAATATTGATAAAATAGTATACAAGTGAAATATTGATAAAATAGTATGCCTATAAAATATTGATAAAATAGTATACCTATGCAATATTAATAATATAGTATGTATGCCTATGAAATGTTGATAAAATAGTATACAAATGAAATATTGATAAAATAGTATGCCTATGAAATATTGATTTTAAAATAAGATACTTATGAATTACTAATAAAATAGTATACCTATGAAATGTTAATAAAATAGTATGCCTATGAAATGTTGATAAAATAGTATGCCTATGAAATGTTGATATAGTAGTATTCCTATCAAATGTTGATAAAATACTATGCCTATCAAATGTTGATAAAATAGAATATCTATGAAATGTTGATAACATAGTATGCCAATGAAATGTTGATAAATTAGTATGCCTATGAAATGTTGATAATAAAGTATGCCTATGAAATATTGATAAAATAGTATGCCTATGAAATGTTGATAAAATAGTATGACTATGCAATGTTGATAAAATAGTATGCGTATGAAATGTTGATAAAATAGTATGCCTATGAAATATTGATAAAATAGTATGCCTATGAATTGATTATAAAATAGTTTGCCTTTCAAATATTGATAAAATAGTATGCCTTTGAAATGTTGATAAAATAGTATGCCTATGAAATATTGATAAAATAGTATGCCTATGAATTGATGATAAAGATTGAACGTCAAAAGTTGGGGCTCACGCAAGATTTTGTCACACGTTGACCATTAATCTTCAATATCTTCGCCATTTTTACAGCTGCATGTATGATTTTGGTATGATTACAAAGGAAATAAAATATACTTCGGATGCATGACCTTTATTATTATCTTTGGTAAACGAGTTTATTTATAAAAAGATAGTTTGCACGGAATGCGCTTAAAAATGACGTTGTAATTTGTAACAAAATGTTCCAACTAAGTATACGAAACATATTCTTAAAATTACAATTTTTAAGAAAATAGCAGGAAAATTTATCAACCGACGTCGTATACGTATTAAAGGAAATAACGTAATTTTGACGGAAATAAACAAGACCTCCAAGAAGATGGGTGTCGTTAAGGAAAAAACAAAATTGTGTAATTCAGCTTAAAAAAGGATGTATTTTATCATACTAATTTTTATAAAATAAAAATGAGGCTTGCTATTTAAGCAAAATACTACAACATTTTGCATGGAAAATACGTCTGAACCAGAATTTCTGTAAATAAAATTTTAGCGTATTCTAGCATCAAAAACCGTTATTTTTATTCAGGTTATTTTCACTGATAAAATGTCCCCTTTCACCAAAAACATCACTTATACTGATAGCGTTAAGAATTAAACACAAATAATTAAAACTGTGTATTTTATTTTTCCATTTTGAGTTTATTTTCAACATACGTCTAGAACATTGTTTTTAAATTTCAACGGGTTTAATTAATGTGTTGATATTGAATGAAATATCATAATTTTGTCATTATAACTGACATTTTGTCCCCTTTGAGCGTTTTTTAACGTTTATTACGTGTACTTTTTATAGGGACGCCGCCAAAGGGTACCTTTGAGTATAACCGCTGGTTAAAACGATCTAAAAACCTCCCAATCGAATAAAAAATATGATTGTGCAATTCAAAATAATAAACAACGGAAACAGCTGTCAGAAAGCAAGGAGGGTACGAACAAAAGTAATCAGAGAATCGCGTCCAGGGACAAACTAAACAAAATAGAAAACAAGCGTATACGTCAGAGAGAAAATGTAAGAAAATTTAACGCAAGAAAGGCGCAAGAATCACATACACATACACACAATGACTTCAAACATAGAATGGAGAAAACTCGCGCGTTAAAAACATTTAAATCCGGTCTTTCCCAGACCATATGCATTGTACGGATTTAATGAAAACATCGTTCAATTTTTTACGACGTCAAACCGGACGTCATTCTGTTACAGTCGTGAGTCCCAACTTTTGACGTTCAATCAAAATAGTTTGCCTTTCAAATATTGATAAAATAGTATGCCTTTGAAATGTTGATAAAATAGTATGCCTTTGACATGTATTGATAAAATAATATGCCTATGAAATGATGATAACATAGTATGCCTATGAAATAATGATACAATAGTATGCCTATGAAATGATGTTAAAATAATATGACTAACGTGCATTGTGATGCATAAGCAGCAGATTATTTTTGAAACTAACTGGAAAATTACATTCATACAATTTCAACCTTTGTCATAAGGTATTCCGTCTGATACAAAAATAACACTGTTGCTCTATGTCCATGATTGAATAACACTGCTGCTCCATTTATATACAAAAAACCTCACCTCGGATATTCTCTTTCTATGCATAAATACCACTACTGCTCCATTTCTTTATGTATGCATAACATGTCTGATCTATTCCAATACATTTATAACATTGCTGAAGGTTTCCAGACACCAAAAATAACATTGATGCACCATTTTCGTCAATGAATAACACTGCTACTCCATTTCAATAACTGTATGATTCTGATGCTCCATTTCCATACATAGATAACATTGCTGCACCATTTCCGCCAATGAATATAACTGCTGCTCCATTTTCATACAGGTATAGATAACACTGCTGGTCCATTTCCATACAAGGAGAACACTGTTGATCCGTTTCAATACAAGGAGGATACTGCTGATTCATTTTCGAACAAGGAGGCCACTGCTGATCCATTTCCATACAAGGAAGACTTGGCCAATCCATTTTCGTACAAGGAGAACACTGCTGATCCATTTCCATACAAGGGGAACATTGTTGATTCATATCCGTACAATGAGAACACTGCTGTTTTATGCTGTACATGAAAACACTGCTGATCCATTTCCACACAAGAGAGAACATTGCTGATCCATTTCCGTATAAGAGGAACAGTGCCGATCCATTTCTCTAGAAGAGAAAATAACTGCAAGGCCATTTCCGTACAAGGAGAATCTTCTGATCCATTTTCATACAAGGAGAAAACTGCTGATCCGTTTCCTCACACGGACGAGACTGCTGATCCATTTCCGTACATGGAGAACACTGATGATCCATTTCCGTACAAGAAGAACACTGCTGATCCATTTCCGTACAAAGAGAATTCTTCTGGTCCATTTCAGTAAATGGAGGACACTGCTGATCCATTACCGTAGAAGGAAAACGCTTCTGATCCATTTCCGTACAAGGAGAACTCTTCTGATCCATTTCCGTACAAGAAGAACACTGATAATCCATTTCCGTACAGGAAGAACAATTCTGACCCATTTCAGAACAAGGAGGACATTGATGATCCATTTCTGTACTTCTGATCCATTTTCGTACAAGGAGAACACTGCTGATCCATTCCAGTACAAGGAGAACACTGCTGATCCATTTACACGCAAGAGGAACACTGATAATCCATGTCCGTACAAAGAGAATTTTTCTGATCAATTTCAGTAAAAGGAGGTCACTGCTGATCCATATCCATACAAGGAGAACACTTCGGATCCATTTCCGTACAAGGAGAACTGTTCCGATCCATTTCAGTACAAGGAGGACACTGCTGATCCATTTCAGTACAAGGAGAACACTGCTGATCCATTTCCGTACAAGGAGAACACTTTTGATCAATTTCCGTACAAGGAGAATACTTCTCATTCATTGCAGTACACGGAGGACACTGCTGATCCAATTCCGTATAAGGAGGACACTGCTGATCCATTTCCGCACAAAGAGAATTCTTCTGATCCATTTCGGTAAAAGGAGGACACTGCTGATCCATTTCCGTACATGGAGGACACCGATGATCCATTTCCGTACAAGGAAAACACTTCTGATCCATTTCCGTACAAGGAGAACTCTTCCTATCCATTTCAGTACAAAGAGGACACTCCTGATCCATTTCAGTACAAGGAGAACACTGCTGATCCATTTCCGTACAAGGTGAACACTTCTGATCCATTTCCGTACAAGGAGAACAGTGCTTATCCATTCCAGTACAAGGACACTGCTCATCAATTTACACAACAAGGGGAACACGGATAATCCATTTCCGTACAGGAAGAACAATTATGATCCATTTCAGTACAAGGAGGACACTGATGATCCATTTCCGTACAAGGAGGACACTGCTGATCCATTTCGTACAAGGAGGGCACTGATGATACATTTCCGTAGAACACTGCTGATCCATTTCCGTACAAAGACAACACTTCTGAATCATTTTCATACAAGAAATACACTTCTGCTCTATTTCTATTCAAAGATAACACTGCTTTTCCGTTTATTCACAATGAGAACACTAGTGATCCATTTCCATACAAGGAGGACATTTCTGCTCCATTTCCATACAAAGATATCACTGCTGATCCGTTTCCAATCAAGAGGAACACTGATGATTCATTTCCGTACACGGAGAACACTGCAGATCTATTTCCATAAAAGGGGAACACTGATGATCCATTTCCTCGCAAGGAGGACACTGCTGATCCATTTCTACAAAAGGAGGACACCGCTGATTCATTTCCACACAAAGGAAAATCTGATTATTCATTTCCGTACACGGAGAACACTGCTGATCCATTTCCACACAAGGGTAAGACTGATGATCCATTTCCAAGTAAAACTTTTCTGATCCAATTTCATACAAGAAGAACACTGCTGATCCGCTTGCTTTCGCGAAGGACTCTGCTGATCTATTTTCACACAAGGGGAACACTGCTGATCCATTTCCGGACAAGGAGAACACTGCTGATCCGTTCCTCACAAGGAGGACACTGCTGATCCATTTCAACACAAAGAGGACACTGCTGATCCATTTCCGTACAAGGAGGACACTGTTGATCCATTCCGTACATGGAGAACACTGCTGATCTATTTCCATACAAGGACAATATTGCTGGCCCGTTACCATGCAAGGAGGACACTGCTGATTAATGTCCACACAAGATGAATACTGCTGATCCGTTTATGTAGAAGGAGAACACTGATGATCCATTTCCGTACAAGGAGGACAATGCTGATCCTTTTTCCGTATAAGGAGGACACTGCTGATCGAATTCCGTTCAAGGAGAACACTGATGTTCCAGTTCCATTCAAGAAGAACACTGCTAATCCGTTTCAATACAAGGAGGACACTGCTGATTCATTTCCGAACAAGGAGACATCTGCTGATCCATTACCATACAATGAAGACATGGCTAATCCATTTCCGTACACGGAGAACACTGCTGATCTGTTTCCTTACAAGGAGGACACTGCTGATCAATTTCCATACAAGGGGAACACTGCTGATCCATTTCTATACAAAGTGAACACTGCTGATCCGTTCCTCACAAGGAGGACACTGCTGGTCGTTTGCAACACAAGGAGGACACTGCTGATCCATTTCCATACAAGGAAGACATGGCTTATCGATTTCCGTACAAGGAGGACACTGCTGATCCAATTACGTACAAGGAGGACACTGCTGATCCATTTCCGTACAAAGATAATTCTTCTGATCCATTTCAGTAAAAGGAGGACACTGCTGATCCATTTCCGTACATGGAGGACATTGATGATCCATTTCCGTACAAGGATAACACTTCTGATCCAATTCCGTACAATGAGAACAGAGATGGTCCATTCCAGTAAAAGGAGGACACTGCTGATCCATTTCCACACAAGATTAACACTGATGGTCCATGTCCGTACAAGGAGAAAACTTCTGATTCATTTCCGTACAAGGAGAATACTGCTTATCCATTCCAGTACAATGAGCACACTGCTAATCCATTTCCGTACAAGGAGGAACAAGGAGGAACAATTCTGATCCATTTCAGTACAAGGAGGATACTGCTGATCCATTTCCGTACAATGAGTACACTGCTGGTCCATTCCGTACAAGGAGGAGACTGCTGATCCATTTTCGTACAAGAAGAACACATTTGCTCCATAACCATACATAGAGAACACAGCTGATCCTTTTCCACACAAGATGAACACTGATGATCCATTTCCGTTGAAGGAGAACACTGTTGATCCAATTCCGTACACAGACAACACTTCTGAATCATTTTTATACAAGAAGAACACTTCTGCTCTATTTCTATACAAGGAGAACATTATTGATCCGTTTACTCACAAGGAGGACACTAGTAATCCATTTCCATACAAGGAGGACACTGCTAATCCGTTTCCTCACAAAGAGTACACTGATGATCCATTTCCACACAAGGGGCATATTTCTGCTCCATTTCCATACAACGAGAACACTGTTGATCCGTTTCCTCACAAGGAAGACACAGGTGATCCATTTCCACACAAGGAGGACACTGCTGATCCATTTCCACACAAGGGGAACACTGATGTTTCATTTCCGTACACGGAGGACACAGCTGATCTATTTCTATAAAAGAAGAACACTGCTGGTTCATTTCCATTGAGGGAGGACACTGCTGATTAATTTCCACACAATATGAATACTGCTGATCCGTTTCCGTAGAAGGTGAACACTGTTGATCCATTTCCGTACACGGAGGACACTGCTGATCCATTTCCGTACAAGGAGGACACTGCTGATCTTTTTTTCGGTATAAGGAGGACACTGCTGATCCATTTCCATACAAGGTGATCGCTGCTGATCCTTTTCCGTACAAGGAGGACACTGATGATCAATCCATTTCCGTACATGAAAGACACAGATGATCCATTTCCGTACAGGAAAGACACGGCTGATCAATATCCGTACAAGGAGAACACGGCTGATCCATTTCCATACAAGGAGAACACTGCTGGTCCGTTTTCATGCAAGAAGGACACAGCTGATCAATTTCCACACATGTCGAACACTGATGATCCATTTCCGTACACGGAGGACACTGCTGATCCATTTCCGTACAAGGAGAACACTTCTTAATCATTTTCATACTTGTAAGAAGAACAATTCTGCTCTAGTTCCATACTAGGAGAAAACTGCTGATCCGTTTCCTTACAAGGAGGACACTGTTGATCCATTTCCATACAATGAGGATCCTGCTAATCCGTTTCCTCATAAGGATGAAACTGATGATCCATTTCCACACAAAAAGGACATTGCTGATGCGTGTCCTCACAAGGAGGACAATGCTGATCCATTTCCACACATGGGGAACACTGCTGATCCATTTCCATATGATGAGGACACTGATGCTCCATTTTCACACAGGAAAACACTGCTAATCTATTTCCGCACAAGGGGAATACTGCTAGTCCATTTCCACACAAGAAGAACACTTCTAATCCATTTACACACAGGGGGAATACTGCTGATCCATGTTCGTATTAAGAGGACACTGCTGATCCATTTCCATACAATGTGAACACTGCTGATTTATTTATGTTTACGGAGAACACTGATGATCCATTTCCACACAAGAAGAACACCCCTGATTCATTTACACAAAATGAAAACACTGATGATCCATTTCCGTATGAAGAGGACACTGCTGGTCCATTTCCATACAAGTGGAACACTGCTGATCTATTTCTGTATAAGGAGAACACTTCCACACAGGGAGGACACTGCTGATCCGTTTCCTCACGAGGAGGACACTGCTGATCCAATTCCACATACATGGGGAACACTGACTCATTTCCGTACACGGAGAACACTGCTGATCCATTTCCATACAAGAAGGCCAATGCTGATCCATTTCAGTACAAGGAGAACTCTTCTTATCTAATTTCATACAAGAAAAACACTGCTGATCCGTTTCCTCACACGGAGGAGGCCTCCTTGGAGTTTAAGGTTTACAGTACGACTGACGGGCTGGTGTGAGAATAAATGGACCAGTTATACTGGTAACTTACCTAGGAAATGCCGTGGTATAACTGAAAATGTGTTGAAAGCAGCGTAAAATACCACACTATCATTCAATCAACAGACAAAGCACTAGCATTACATTCCAGATATCTAAATAGAATATATAATGTCCCTACTTACTCTAGACCCTCCAAAAAAGATTGGGCGACAACATAAAGTAAGTGAATCATATGAGCTGTTTCTTCTTTTCCTTTTGACATCCCTTAGTGTATTCTTGAATAAAAGTAACCAGAAAATAACAATTATTATATACCCCACCCATTATATATATCGTGACGACAGCAGCAGTTATCATCTATATACTTTATATTTTGTAATTATCATTACAAATTTAAATGTTAACCAATCTCGAAAAACCTTCTTACTAAAGACTTATCAGCAAATTATATACTTTATGTGAGCTCCAAAATAACTGAATGTCTTTAGAATCCAAAGAGCGTCTTCTTGCCTTTACGCTTGACAATGCGTAACTAATGTTAACGTTAGAAGCGGAAACGGAAGTTGCGCGCTTCTCTTATTGTTCTTAGACCACGTGCTATTAACAACGGTATTGCGTTTCTCGGTGACCTCTACAACATCGCTGAACAGTTTATTTTGATCCCTGGTTTCTTTTTTTAAGATTAGCAAAGAAAACAACAAACCAAACTTATACCTGGTTTGAAAAAGGTCTGACAGTGTGAAACCATGGTCGAAATATCGCTGCGGGAGAGAGTTCATCAATATTCCGCCTGGGACAGTTCTGAAACGACATAGGTATTTCTGCATTCTACAGTTAAAGAGAACACAATTAACAAAATGTGTCATAATTAAACAGCGTCGGGCGAATATGTAACTTGTTGAATCTTCCGTTTCGGCCTTCACATCGTATGGTATATATGTATCAGCGTGAGGCATTCGGAAATCACTTATTAACTACACACAGACAGACAGATAGACAGACTCGCATGTCCTGTAATTGTTCTCATGTATGTAACACACGCTATCATTCATAGTTACCCTTTCGACGATTAAATCCGGCCCAATATTGGTCGCTTCATGTCGTCTCGGAACTGTTCTGTTGATATGAAATGTTAATAAAGTTGTATACCTATGACATGTTGATAAACTAGTATGCCTATGAAATGTTGATATAATAGTATGCCTATGAAATGATGATAAAATGGCAAACCTATGAAATGATAATAAAATACTATGCCTATGAAATGATGATAAAATAGTATGCCTATGAAATGATGATAAAATAGTATGTCTATGAAATAATAATAAAATAGTATGCCTATGAAATGTTGATAAAATAGTATGCCTATGAAATGTCTATGAAATGTTGATAAAATAGTATGCCTATGAAATGATGATAAAATAGTATGTCTATGAAATAATAATAAAATAGTATGCCTATGAAATGTTGATAAAATAGTATGCCTATGAAATGTCTATGAAATGTTGATAAAATAGTATGCCTATGAAATGTCTATGAAATGTTGATAAAATAGTATGCCTATGAAATTTTGATAAAATAAAATGTCTAAGAAATGATGATAAAATATACTCCACGTGCATTCTGATGCATAACCAGCAGACTAATTTTGAAACCTTCTGGACAAATACATATGAGCAATTTCCACTTTTGTCACAATGTATTCAGCCTGATACAAAAAATAACACTGCTGCTCTATTTCCATGAATGAATAACACTGCTGCTTCATTTATATACAAAGATAACTCGGATATTCTATTTCTATGCATAAATACCACTACTGCTCCATTTCTTTATATGCATAAAACGTCTGATCTATTCTAATATATTTATAACATTGCTGAAGTTGCCACACACCAAAAAACACTGCTGCTCTTTTTGATTACATAAAAAGCACTGCTGTACCATTTCGATACATGTATAGATAACAATTATTTTCAATTTCAATAGATGAATAACACTGCTGCTTCATTTGAATACATATATAACACTGCTGCTTTGTTTCCATAAATGAATGATTCTGCTGCTCCATTTCCATACATAGATAACATTGCTGCTCCATATCCACCAATGAATATAACTGCTGCTTCATTTCCATACATAGATAACACTGCTGCTCCATTTCGAACACTGAATGTAACTGCTGCTCCATTTCCATACATAGATAACACTGCTGCACCATTTCCACCAATGAATATAACTGCTGCTCCATGTCCATAAATAGATAACACTGCTGCTCCATTTCCACCAATGAATATAACTGCTGCTCTATTTCCATGAATGAATGACGCTGTTGCTCCATTTCCATACACAAAGAACACTGCTGCTCCATTTTGATACATGATTAACACTGTTGATACATTTCCGTACATAGATAATACTGCTGCTCCATTTCGACCAATGAATATAACTGCTGCTCCATTTCCATACATAGATAATACTGCTGCTCCATTTCGACCAATGAATATAACTGCTGCTCCATTTCCATACAAAAAGAACACTGCTGCTCCATTTTGATACATGAATAACACTGCTGCTCCATTTACGTACAAGACGAACACTGCTGATCCATGTTCGTACAAGGAGTACACGGCTGCTCCTTTTCCACAAAAGGAGAACAATGCTGCTCCACTTTTATGAATGAATGACGCTGTTGCTCCTTTTCCACAAAAGAAGAACAATGCTGCTCCATTTACACACAAGGGAAACACTGCTGCTCCATTTTCTATGAAAGGAGGACATTTTTTATCCATTTACACACACGGGAAACACTGTTGATCCATTTCCATAACTAGATATAACACTGCTGCTCCATTTTGACAAATAAATATATCTTCTGCTCGCTTTTCCATGAATGAATGACGCTGTTGCTCCATTTCCATACACAAAGAACACTGCTACTCCATTTCCATGAATGAATGACGCTTTTGCTCAAAAGAAAAAAAAAATGCTGTTTCATTTGAATACAAAAAGAACACTGCTCCTCCATTTCCACACTAGTAGAAAACTGCTGCTCCATTGCCATAAATGAATAACACTGCTGATGTATTTCAATACATGAATAACACTGCAGCTGTATTTCAATACATGAATAACACTGTTGCTGTATTTCAATACATGAATAACACTGTTGCTGTATTTCAATACATGAATAACACTGCAGCTGTATTTCAATACATGAATAACACTGTTGCTGTATTTCAATACATGAATAACACTGTTGATGTATTTCAATACATGAATAACACTGCAGCTGTATTTCAATACATGAATAACATTGCAGCTGTATTTCAATACATGAATAACACTGCAGCTGTATTTCAATACATGAATAACACTGCTGCTGTATTTCAATACATGAATAACACTGTTGCTGTATTTCAATACAAGAATAACACTGCAGCTGTATTTCAATACATGAATAACACTGCTGCTGTATTTTAATACAGGAATAACACTGATGCTCGAATTTCCATACATGAAGAACACTGCTCCTCCATTTCCATACAAAAAGAAAACTGCAGCTGTATTTCAATACATGAATAACACTGTTGCTGTATTTCAATACATGAATAACACTGATGCTCGAATTTCCATACATGAAGAACACTGCTGATCCATTTCAGTACAATGAGAACACTGCTGATCTATTTCCGTACAAGAAGAACACTTCTGATCCATTTCCGTACAAGGAGAACACTGCTGATCCATGTCCGTACAAAGAGAACACTTCTGAATCATTTTCATGCAAAAAGAACACTTCTGCTCTATTTCCATACAGAGAGAACACTGCTGGTCCGTTTCCACACAAAGAGGACACTGATGATTCATTTCCATACAAGGAGAATACTGTTGATTCGTTTCTTCACAAGGAGAACACTGCTGATCCATTTCCACACAAGGAGAACACGGCTGATCCATTTCCACAATAGGGAAACACTGATGATTCATTTCCGTATAAGTTGAACACTGATGATCCATTTTCGTACTTGTAAGGAGAACTCTTCTGATCCATTTCCGAACGAGGAGAACACTGCTGATCCATGTCCGTCCAAGGAGGACACTGCTTATTCATTTCCGAACAAGGAGGCAACTGCTGATCCCTTTCCATACAAGGAAATCACTGCTGGTCTTTTTTCGTGTAAAAGAAGGACACTGATGATACATTTCCATACAAGGATGACACAGATGATCTATTTCCATACAAGAAACATACTGCTGATTCGTTTCCAAACAGGGAGGACACTGCAGATCCATTTCCGTACAAAGAGGCCACTGCTGATCCATTTGCGTACAAGGAAGACACGGTTGATCCATTTGCGTACAAAGAGAACACTGCCTATCCATTTCTATACAAGGAGAACACTGTTGATCCGTTTCAATACAAGGAGAACACTGTTGATTCATTTCCGAACAAGGGGGACACTGCTGATCCATTTCCGTACACGGAGGACACTGATGATCCATTTCCGTACAAGGTGAATTTTTCTGCTGGTCCGTTTCCACACAAAGAGGACACTGCTGATCCATTTCCACACAAGGAGAACACGGCTGATCCATTTCCACAATAGGGAAACACTGATGATTCATTTCCGTATAAGTTGAACACTGATGATCAATTTTCGTACAAGGAGAACTCTTCTGATCCATTTCCGAACGAGGAGAACACTGCTGATCCATTTCCGTACAAGGAGGACACTGCTGAGCCGTTTCCGTACACGTAAGGAGGACACTGCTGTTCCATTTCCGTACAAGGAGAACACTGCTGATCCGGTTCAATATAAGGAGGTCACTGCTGATTCATTTCCGAACAAGGAGGCAACTGCTGGTCCCTATCCATACAAGGAAGACATCCAAGGCTGATCCATTTCCACACAAGGAAAACACTGCAGATCCATTTCCATACCAGGAAATCGCTGCTGATCTTTTTTCGTGTAAAAGAAGGACACTGATGATACATTGCCATACAAGGAGGACACTGATGATCCTTTTCCATACAAGGATGACACAGATGATCTATTTCAATACAAGAAAAATACTGCTGATTGGTTTCCAAACAAGGAAGACACTGCTGATCCATTTCCGTACAAAGAGGCCACTCCTGATCCATTTGCGAACAAGGAAGACACGGTTGATCCATTTGCGTACAAAGACAACACTGCCTATCCATTTCCATACAAGGAGAACACTGTTGATCCGTTTCCGTAGACGGAGGACACTGCTGATCAATTACCACATAAGTGGAAAACAGATGATCTATTTACGTACAAGGAGAACGCTGTTGATCCGTTTCCGTACACGGAGGACACTGTTGATCAATTTCCACACAAGTGGAACACTGATGATTCATTTACGTACAAGCAGGACACTACTGGTGCTTTGTTCGTACAAGGAGAACACTGCCGATCCACTTCCATACAATGAGAACACTGCTGATCCATTTCGTACAAGGAGAATACTTATGATCCGTTTCCGTACAAGGAGGACACTGCTAATCCATTTCCGTAGACGTAAGGAGGACACTGCTGTTCCATTGTCGTACACGGAGGACACTGCTGATCCCTTTTCCGTACAAGGAGGACAGTGCTGATCCCTTTTCCGTACAAGGAGGACACTGCTGATCCTTATTCGTACAAGGAGAACACTGCCAATTCTTTTCCATACGAGGAGAACACTGCTGATCCGTTTCAATACAAGGAGGACACTGTTGATCCGTTTCAATACAAGGAGGACACTGTTGATCCGTTTCAATACAAGGAGGACACTGTTGATCCGTTTCCGTACACGGTGGATACTGCTGATCAATTTCCACACAAGTGGAACACTGATGATCCTTTACCGTACAAGCAGGACACTTCTGGTGCCTTTTCCGTACAAGGAGAACACTGCCGATCCGTTTCAATACAAGGAGGTCACTGCTGATCCCTTTCCATACAAGGAAGACATGGCTTATCCATTTCCGTACAAGGAAAACACTGCTAATCCATTTCCTTACCAGGAGATGGCTGCTGATCCTTTTCCGTAAAAGGAGGCACTGCTGATCCATTTCCATACAAGGAGTACACTGATGATCCATTTCAATACAAGGATCACACAGATGATCTATTTCCAGACAAGAACAATACTGCTGATCAGTTTCCATACAAGGAGGACACTGTTGATCCATTTCCGTACAAAGAGGTCACTGCTGATCCATTCCCTTACGAAGAAGACACGGCTGATCCATTTGCGTACAAAGAGAACATTTCCATTTCAACACAAGGAGAACACTGCCGATTCTTTTCCATACAAGGAGAACACTGTTGATCCGTTTCAATACAAGGAGGACACTGTTGATCCGTTTCCGTACACGGAGGATACTGCTGATCAATTTCCGCACAAGTGGAACACTGATGATCCTTTTCCGTACAAGCAGGACACTTCTGGTCCATTTTCGTACAATGAGAACACTGCTGATCCGTTTCCTCACATGGTGGACACTGTCGGTCCATTTCCATACAAGGAGAACACTGCTTCTCCATGTCCATACAAGGAGGACACTGCTTCTCCATTTCCATATACGGAGGACACTGACGATCCATTTCCATACAAGGAGGACACTGCTTCGCCATGTCCATGCACGGATACCACTGCTGATATATTTATGTACAAAGAGGACATTGCTGATCTTTGTCCATGCAAGGTAAACATTGCTATTCCATTTTCGAACAAGGACAATACTGCTGATCCATTCCCGTAAAAGGAGAATTTACTGCTGAAACATTTCCATACATTGAGAACACTGCTGATCCATTTTCGTACAAGAAGAACAATGCTGCTCCATTTCAATACAAGAGAACTGCTGCTACATTTTTATACACGGAGAACACTGATAATCCATTTCCCTACAAGGAGAATAGTGCCGATCAATTTCTGTAATAGGAGAACACTGCTGACATCACTGCTAACCCATTTCCACACGTGGAGAATAATGCTGATCCATTTCCACACAAGGAGATCACTGTTTCTCCATTGCCGTAGAAGGATAGCACTGCTGATCCTTTTCAGTACAAGGAGAACACTGCTGATCAATTTCACTCACAAGGAGAACACTGCTGATTCATTTCCACACAAGGAAGAACACAGTTGACCCATTTCAACACTAGGGGAATATTGCTGATCCATTTTCATACAAGGAAAACACTGCTGATTCATTTCCACACAAGGAGAATACTGATAATCCATTTCCACACACGAAGAACACTGCTGATCCATTTCCACACAAGAAGAACACTGCTGATTCATTTTCACACAAGAAGAACACTGCTGATTCATTTCCATACAAGGAGAACACTGCTGATCCATTTCCACACAAGTAGAATAATGCTTATCCATTTCCACACAAGAAGAACACTGCTGCTCTATTTATGTACAAGAAGAAAAAACTGCTTCATTAACTTACAAGAGGAACAATGCTGCTCCATGTAGGAGAACACTGCTGATACATTTTCGGAAAACAGGAACACGGTTGCTTTAAATCCACAGCAGGAGAAAAATGCTGCTCATATAATGAGAACACTGCTCCATTTCCACACAAGGAGAACAAGGCTGGTCCATTACATACAAAGAGAACACTGTTGCTCCATTTCCACACAAAGAGAAAAATACTTATCCAGTTCCATCTGATCAATTTGCATACCAAGAGAACACTGTTGCTCCATTTCCACACAAAGAGAAAAATACTTTTCCAGCTTCATCTGATCAATTTGCATACAAAGATAAAACCGTTGCTCCATTTCCGTACAAGGAGAGCAATGCTGCACCATTTCCACACATGGAGAACAATGCTGATCAATTTTCGTACGCGGAGGACAGTGTTGATCCATTCCCGTACAAGGAGAACACTGCTGATCCATTTCCATACAAGGAGAACACTGCTGATCCATTTCCACACATGGGGAACACTGCTGGTCCATTTCCACACATGGAGAACAATGCTGATCCATTTTCGTACACGGAGGACAGTGTTGATCCATTTCCATACAAGGAGAACTCTTCTGATCCATTTCCATACAAGGAGAACTCTTCTGATCCATTTCCATACAAGGAGAACTCTTCTGCTCCATTTCCATACAAGGAGAACTCTTCTGATCCATTTCAGTACAAAGAGAACAATGCTGATCCATTTCCGTACAAGAAGAACACTGCTGTTTCATTTCCATACGAGAAAAACAATGCGTATCACTTTCCACACAAGGACAACACTGTTGATCCATTTGTATACAAGGAGAACTCTTCTGATCAATTTCAGTACAAAGAGAACACTGCTACTCCATTTCCGTTCAAGAAATACACTGCTGATCTATTTCCACGCAATGGTAACACTACTGCTATGTTGCCATACACAGAGAACACTGCGGATCCATTGCCATACAATAAGAACACTGCTATTGCATTTCCATACAATGAGAACAAATCTTCTCCATTTCAGTACAAGAAGAACACTGCTGCTCCATTTCCATACAAGGAAAGCACTGCTTCACCATTACTATACAAGGATAGCACTGCTTCACCATTTCCATACAAGGAGAACACTTCCTCTCCATGTACGTACAAAAAGAGCACTGCCGCTCCATTTTCTCACAAGGAGAACAATGCTGATCCACTTCCACACATGATGTGAACACTGCTGATCCATTTCCACACAAAGAGAACACTGCTGATCCATTTTCACACACGGAGAACAATGCTGATCCAATTCCACACATGACGAGAACACTGCTGATCCATTTCCACACAAAGAGAACACTGCTGCTCATATCCATACACGGAGAACACTGCTGCTCATATCCATACACGGAGAACACTGATGATCCATTTCCACACAAGGAGAACACTACAGAGACATATCCGTACAATAATTAAATAATAGAGTTGTAAACATTATAAATGCAAAAAGAAGAAATTGCTCATCAGTCGTATCTTGCAGAGGCATATAAAAAGCCGTCTGAATGTGGTTGAGGGTCAATGAAATGAGGCTCTGCTAGTGCATCCATGCTAGTAGATCGAAATGGATATATAGCTTTTACTAATTGGCGATCATTGCAGACTCAGACCAGATTGTGAGGAGGATGCCTTGCGGTTAGTTTTCGTAGAGCTCCAATCAATTCGACCTAAGCAGGTCTGTTTTGTTTACATATATATAAACACTAAAAATGTCTGGACAATATTGTTTGTTGATTAATAGGAACATCATTTTTTCCTCAACAATATATAAGTGAATTCTTCCGAATTACAGAGGCGACATGAAACGCCGCTACTGATCTGACAAACGGAACTTTATGCCAACTGAATGGAAGCCGACGACGACCTAGATATTATCACTAATACTGGTTTTCCTACTACCTATGTTATGTTTCAAAAGTGATCCCGTCAGTTCACATATTACTTTCATAAGTGTGTTGTGAGTAACTAACAGTAGTCAACTTGTGTATATTCTGATAATAATAATCAGATATATGCCTAGATGCCACAAGGACAACATTTTCCACTGTAGATCTACCGCTTAGATGATTAATGTTCAATTATATTAGTCCTAAATTGACAACAAATACCCATACTATTTATTTTCAATGATTTCTGATTATAATCAACCGCGTCGCTGCGGTTTCGACACTGGTACTAGTGCAGGTACGTCTAGTGTAAAACGCGTACAGAGGAAATAAGAAAATAGATTAAACCTGTCCTCAGGATTTGGAAGCGAATTAACATTTCGTCGAATCCCTTGTTTACCCCATAGTCAGGGGTGTTAGGGATATTTTGGTTCAGATTCTTCCAAAAGCACCAAATTTGGCCCAGAGGTCGCTCATGCCATACATTTTCAATTTTTGATGGGCGCCAAGAAGGGCGCCCCATGAGACCGCCATATTGGCAAAATCCAAAATGGCCGCCATCCGGGTTATATGTCAATCTCAGTTAAGAAACTAAAAGGGCTAGAATCATAAATGATACAACATTTTAGGGGTTTTCGGGGTCGGGGAATCCGATTAAGATGTTATTTCAATGATCTGAGGTCAAGTTTACCCTTCAAGGCCACTAAAAAATCAATAAAGATTATTCAGGAGCAATTTTGATTAAAATTATTTGGATTAATAGTTATTAATATATATATATGTTCTGGATTGCACTCTAAGATTTTAGCACTACTGGTTATCACCACCTTTATTAACATACTAGCCTTCGCATTTGCAGAGGGCCGTGCATCGGACACCGGCTCGGTTGCATTTGCACCTTCCTGTGCATGCCTTGAAGCAGCTACAGTGCAAAAGAATGGCACATGACACTAAAGGCTTGGTCCTTGGCCATGAGGCTAAACTTTCTAGCTGATTTCTGCACAACAAAATTGTCCTTCAGGAATTCAGCATGTACTTGAGGGTGTTTATTGGCTAGCTCAACCACGTCGCGTACATGTATCGGCAGCCAACGCGCATAGTTTGTGTGGTCCATTGCGTGAAACCAGTCGCATAGTTCTTCATATCGAATGATTCAGGTGGTCCCATTACATTCTGACAATACTCTGAGTAGGCGGTCTGCTTTAACAGGTAAAGGGACATGAGAAAAACTTGATGGGCGTACCTTGTGCGCTTCATGTGATGCGTGTTGAGTGCACGACCAAATGATAGGACATCAGCCTGAGAAAGTATGGTGGCCCACCCAGTGTCAAGCAGCAGCTTCCCTACCATTAGATGCATTTTGTCTCCAATGTGCAGCGCACCCATCATAGCTACCAGCTTGTCTTCTCCCAAAGTGCCAGGGTATTGTCATTCAATAAGTTTAATGAGAGCATACAGTGGCTGATCTGCACCAAGAACGCTGATCTGGCCTGGGTTGACGAACTCAGTTGCCTGCATCGTCAACTCCATCGCATGCTTCATTGTATGGGAATAGGGGGTAAACCCCGATCTCGACAGGGGGCTTCACCGAATCGTCGCTTGCTAGCATCGAGTTGTAACCCCATATCCTCTGCCAGTATTTCAGCACCCTGCTGACATGTGCCATCCACGCCGCATCCTTGACATTTGCATCTCGCACATCAAGGGGTGGTCTGACTTTGCTGTTGCCGAGTCTGGGTGCAAAGACATCTGTTTGAGTGAGTTTGACTGGGGGTTGGATTATGTAAGCATCTGGTAGCTTTGGAGTTGACGTGTCGGAGGTGTCAAGCTTGATGGTAGCCTGCTCACTCCAAGATTCCCGTGAGAGAGATGGTTTGTCATGCTCAGGGCATATCCTTGGAACTCATCATGTGAGAAGTTGGCCTGAGCCTTGCTATCTATATTATCCACGTCATGGGTGGTGAAGACCTTGAGATGGCTGTTGGTTGGTAGCACTACCCCATCCTGAGCATGCTGAGCACACACCGCATGCGCAATACCTCTCTTAACTTCCATGACTCGATTGTACGATACTGTTCGTGGTCAAGCTCAATCTGTTTTTGTCCCGTCCGTGTCCATGCAGCTTGAGGCCATGATACAGAGGGAAGGGGGTTTCTCGCTCCTTGTTGTGGCGTACTGCAGCTGTCTTTACTGCATGGTGCGTACCCTTATTTGTATTATAGATAAGCAGTTGTGAGATGTTACATGCGATCTTCTCCCTTGCATACAGATTGGCATCGCCACCGATCTTCTCAGGTCCATGAAGAGCTGATGGACCCCGGAGCACTATGTTGAAGAAACTCCTCATTTACTGAAGCCGTCAGGCAGTTAGGGGGGAAGAAGCCGTCGAATGTGTCTTGACTCTGTAGACATCACGGCAGTCCGCATGAATATAAGTGCGTCCTCTTGACCATTTTGTGACCTATATGTCCTAGCATGCTTATCAGCCACCTTCAATTTGTGAGATATGTAAATATCTTTCCTGCCTTTATTCCCCTTTGAAAACTCAGCACATTAAGGAAGGAAGTTGAGAAGGTGATCCCTGAAACGAGATGAGTGCGGCTCCTTTTTATCTGGGCATAGGTGACCTTGATCACTCATAAGCTTTTGATACATCTCGCGTAGCTCTAAGATCTTAAATGAAGTTGTGTATGAATGTTCGATCAGGGCTATAATTTGAGTGCAGATGATTGTATCGAAAGACGAAGGTGTTGGACACACCAAATCACTTCGCTCAGTAGCGGCAGCGGAGTCTTGCAAACGCACATACTAGTAACGGTGATAATAGGCATCAGCCGCATGTGCATCAGATGCTATGGCAACCAGTCTGCCAAGTAAATGAAAGTTGTTGTTGGTCTTCGCCCAACTCTTGAGATTGGCATCTACTACATTTGTTACTACCTTGTGGAGGTAAGACTGATCCACACATTCACAGATTATGCAACACTTGATATTGGCCGGAGGATGAGTTTCCCCAGATGACCTCCTTTTGGGACTATTCTGAGCGCCATCTTGTGTAGCTTCCCTCTCGCCCGTTTGATAACTCCTGCACATTTTGTGATACATAGCCTTATGCGATTTAAGAGTTGCTGCAATGCCTGAGCCATCATTCAGCTGACTAATTGTGACATTAATACCAGTGGAAGATCATTGGCATTTATAGCAATGAAGTCTTTGAGATCTATCTCAAGGGATACAAGTCCCTCTTTCTTAGGCGTTTGCAGGGCTTCCTCGGTTTTGTCCGTTTGACAAAGACAGCAGAGTTCCCAATTCATAATTGTGGTAGAATATATGTGCTTGACACTTGACACAACAATGTACTACTAGTCCATTATAATTGCGTAGGGTCGTCATCGCAATGAATTTCCATTTGTCATCATGTCTCATGGCGATAGGATAGCAGGCTGAGTCGCAAATTTTGTATCAGCTCCGAAATATGCAAGAAGGACGTAACCTGCAAATCTGGTTAGCATTTAAATAATGTCAATTTTTACACACACATTTACGGTTCTTTCTGTGATATGGAGATATGTCAAACTTGTGCAACATAAAGTTAATATTAGGAAAGGATTTTTGGGGATGACAATCAGTCACCAAAACACCGGGTTAACCCCCACAGTTACCTTTACAGTATTGATGAGGGGTACACTTGACCTCAAATCATTGAAATAACATCTTTATCGGATTCCCCGACCCCGAAAAACCCTAAAATGTGGTATCATTCATGATTCTAGCCCTTTTAGTTTTTTACCTGCGAATGTCATCCAACCCGGATGGCGGCCATTTTGGATTTTGCCAATATGGTGGCCCCAGGGGGCACCACTCTTGGCGCCCATCACAAATGTAACAAGTATGGCATGGGCGACCTTCAGGCCAAATTTGGTGCTTTTGGAAGAATCTGAACCAAACAGCCCCTTTAATGCCCTAACACCCACCCAATATTTAAATTCACAACTAATCTGTTGTATTTACCCTTTTGCCCGTTCATGGATTAGATTCAAAGTTTGTTACACACAGACGCAAAACATATGCTTACATTAGATAGGAGATGAAAGTATTCCTGTGCTCTTCTGAACTGCAAATAGCATAACACATCAAATAAGAACATTACGTCTGCTGTTCATGACGGCTGAAAACGCGTAACTAGCGGTGACGTTAAAAACGGAACCGGAAGTGACGTTGTTTTGTATTGTTCTTGCGTCGTTCGGTTATTTCCGGTGAATAACGGAAAATGTCGAATGACGGTTTGAAGTAATACTGCTCCATTTCCATACATTAATAACACTGCTGCTCCATTTGTATACATGGATAACACTGCTACTCCATGTCCATACATGAATAATACTGCGGCTCCATTTCCGTGCAAGAAAAACACAGCTGATCCGTTTCCGTAAAAGTAAAACACTGCGGATCCATGTCCGTAAAAGAACAACACTGCTGATCAATTTCAGTACAAGGGTAACACTGCTACTTCATGTCCATAAGGAGAACAACGCTGATCCATTTCCAATGAAGGAGATTACTGTTGATCTATTTCCGTACAAGAAAAAGAAATTGCTGATCAATTTCCGTATAAGAAAAACACTACTGATCCATATTCGTAAAAAAAAACCACTGCTGATCCATTTCCGATCAAGAAAAACCCTACTGATCCATATCCATAAAAGGAGAACAAGGCTGATCCATTTACATACAAAAAGAACAACGCTGCTCCATTTACATACAACACGAACACTGTTGATCCATTTATGTAGAAAAAGAACAACACTGTTCCATTTCCGTACAAAAAGAACAACGCTGTTCCATTTACACACACAACGAACACTGTTGATCCATTTCCATACAAGAAGAACAACGCTACTCCAGTTATTATAAGGAGAACACTGCTGATCCATGTCCGTACAATGAGAACACTGCCACCTCATTTCCGTACAAGAAAAACACTGCTGCTCCGTTTCCATACAAGGAGAACACTGCTGATCCATTTCCACACAAGAAAAACACTGCTTATCCATTTCCGCACGCGGAGAACACTGCTGATCCATTTTCGTCCAAAGTTGAAAAATGCTGCTTCATTTCCATACAAGGAGAACACTGCTGATCCATTTCCGTTCGCGGAGAACACTGCTGATCCATTTCCGTTCGCGGAGAACACTCCTGATCCATTTCCGTTCGCGGAGAACACTGCTGATCCATTTCCGTACGCGGAGAACACTGCTGATCCATTTCCGTACTCGGAGAACACTGCTGATCCATTTCCGTACGCGGAGAACACTGCTAATCCATTTCGTACGCGGAGAACACTGCTGATCCATTTCCGTAGGCGGAGAACACTACTGATCCATTTCCGTGCGCGGAAGACACTGCTGATCCATTTCCGTAGGCGGAGAACACTGCTGATCCTTTTCCGTACGCGGAGAACACTGCTGATCCATTTCCGTACGCGGAGAACACTGCTGATCCATTTCCGTACGCGGAGAACACTGCTGATCCAGTCCGTACGCGGAGAACACTGCTGATCCATTTTCGTACAAGGTGAAAAATGCTGTTCCATTTCCATACAAAGAGAACACTGCTGATCAATTTCAAAACAAGAAAAACACAGCTTCCGTTCAAGATGAACAATGCTGTTCCATGTCTACACAAGAAGAACACTGCTGCTCAATTTCCATAAGGAGAACAATGCTGATCCATCTCCACAAATTGAGAACACAAAAGGAGTACATGGTTGATCCATTTCCAAACAAAGAAGAAACTTCTGATCCATTTCCGTACCAGAAGACCACTGCTGACCCGTTTCTGTACAAGGAATGCACTGCTGCTCTATGTATGTATAGGAAACACTGTGCTATTCCATTTATGTACATGTAACAATGCTGATCTATTTATACATAAGGAGAACAATGCTCATCCATTTCCATAGGAGAATACTGCTGATTTATTTCCGTACAAGAATACTGTTGCTCCATTTCAACGCAAGTATTCTGCTTATTTATTTCCAAAAAGAGTAACACTGCTGCTTTATTTCCATACAAGGAGTACACTGCTGCACTATATTCACACAAGGAGAACACTGCTGCTCTATGTTCGTACAAAGAAAACACTGCTGCTATATTAAGACACAAAGAAAACACTGTCTATCCACACTAGAAGAACCATGCTGACGCCTTTATGTACAAATGAAGATGACACTCCTTATCCATTTCCACACAAAGAAAATACAGCTGCTGTTTGTCCATTTCAGTACAAGGAGAACACTGCTGATCCATTTCCACACAAGAAGAACATTGCTGATCTATTTCAATACAAGCAGAACACTGCTGATCAATTCCAAAACAAGAAGAACACTGCTTATCCATTTCAGTACAAGGAGAATACTGCTGATCCATTTTCACACAAGAAGAACACTGCTGATCCATTTCAATTCAAGAAGAACACTGCTGATCCATTTCCACACAAGAAGAACACTGCTGATCCATTTCCACACAAGGGGAAATACTGATGATCTATTTCCATATGAAGAGGACACTGCTGCTCCATTTCCACACAAGAAGAACACTTCTAATCCATTTACACACATGGGGAATACTGCTGATCAATTTTCGTATTAAGAGGACACAGCTGATCCATTTCCGTACAAGGGGAACACTGCTGATTTATTTATGTATACGGAGAACACTGCTGATCCATTTCCGTATATTAAGAGGACGCTGCTGATCCATTTCCACACAAGGAGAACACTGGCAATCCATTTCCACAATATATGAACACTGTTGATCGATTTCAGTACAAAGAGAACACTGATGATCTATTTCCACACAAGAAGAACACTCCTGATTCATTTACACACACTAGAACACTCCTGGTTCATTTACACAAACGGAAAACACTGATGATCCATGTCCGTATGCAGAGGACACTGCTGATCCATTTCCATAAAAGGAGAACACTGCTGATCCATTTCTATATAAGGAGAACACTGCTGCCACATGTCCACACCAGAAGAACACTGTTGATCCATTTCCACACAAGAAGAACACTGCTGATCCATTTCCACACAAGAAGAACACTGCTTATCCATTTCCACACAAGGGGAACACTGCTGATCAATTTCCGTATTAAGACCACACTGCTGATCAAATTCCACACAGAGGGAACACTGCTGATCCATTTCCGTATGAAGATGACACTGCTGATCCATTTCCGTATACAGATGACACTGCTGATCCATTTCCACACAATGAGAACACTGCTGATTTTTTTAGACATAAGGGGAACACTGCTGATCCATTTCCGTATGAAGATAACACTGCTGATCCATTTCCACAGAACGAGAACACTGCTGATTCTTTTAGACATAAGGGAAACACTGCTGATCCATTTCCGTATGAAGATGACACTGCTGATCCATTTCCGTATAAATATAACACTGCTGATCTATTTCCACACAATGAGAACACTGCTGATTCTTTTAGCAATAAGGGGAACACTGCTGATCCATTTCCGTATGAAGATGACACTGCTGATCCATTTCCACACAACGAGAACACTGCTGATTCTTTTCGATATAAGGGGAGCACTGCTGATCCATTTCAGTATGAAGATGACACTGCTGATCCATTTCCACACAACGAGAACACAACTGATTCTTTTAGACATAAAGGGAACACTGCTGTGCCATTTCCGTATTAAGAGGACACTGCTGATCCTTTTCTGCACTAGAAGAAGACACTGCTCAATTTCCACACAAGAAGAACCCTGCAGATCTATTTCCGTCCGTCTAAGGAGAACACTGCTGATCCATCTCCGTATAAGGAGAACACTGCTGATCCATCTCCGTCTAAGGAGAACACTGCTGATCCATCTCCGTCTAAGGAGAACACTGCTGATCCATCTCCGTCTAAGGAGAACACTGCTGATCCTCCGTCTAAGGAGAACACTGCTGATCCTCCGTCTAAGGAGAACACTGCTGATCCATCTCCGTCTAAGGAGAACACTGCTGATCCATCTCCATACAAGGGGACACTGCTGATCCATCTCCGTCTAAGGAGAACACTGCTGATCCATCTCCGTCTAAGGAGAACTGCTGGTCCATCTCCGTCTAAGGAGAACACTGCTGATTCATCTCCATCTAAGAAGAGCACTGCTGATCCATTTCCGTCTAAGGAGAACACTGCTGATCCATCTCCGTCTAAGGAGAACACTGCTGATCCATCTCCATACAAGGGGACACTGCTGATCCATCTCCGTCTAAGGAGAACACTGCTGATCCATCTCCGTCTAAGGAGAACTGCTGGTCCATCTCCGTCTAAGGAGAACACTGCTGATCCATCTCCGTCTAAGATGAACACTGCTGATCCATCTCCGTCTAAGGAGAACACTGCTGATCTATCTCCATACAAGGGGACACTGCTGATCCATCCTCATACAAGGGGACACTGCTGATCCATCTCCATACAAGGAGAACACTGCTGATCCATTTCCGTCTAAGGAGAACACTGCTGATCCATCCCCGTCTAGGGAGAACACTGCTGATCCATCTCCATACCAGAGGACACTGCTGAACCATCTCCGTCTAAGGAAAACAATGCTGATCTATTTCCGTATAAGGAGAACACTGCTCATCCATCTCCGTCTAAGGAGAACACTGCTGATCCATCTCCGTCTAAGGAGAACACTGCTGATCCATCTCCATACAAAGGGACACTGAAGATATATGTCCGTATAAGGAGAACACTGCTGATCTATTTCCGTCTAAGGAGAACACTGCTGATACATCTCCATACAAGGGGACACTGCTGATCCATCTCCATACAAGGGGACACTGCTGATCCATTTCCGTACAAGGGGACACTGCTGATCCATCTCCGTACAAGTAGAACACTGCTGATCTATTTCCGTATAAGGAGAACACTGCTCATCCATCTCCGTCTAAGGAGAACACTGCTGATCCATCTCCGTCTAAGGAAAACACTGCTGATCCATCTCCGTCTAAGGAGAACACTGCTGAACCATCTCCATACAAGGGGACACTGAAGATATATGTCCGTATAAGGAGAACACTGCTGATCTATTTCCGTCTAAGGAGAACACTGCTGATCCATCTCCATACAAGGGGACACTGCTGATCCATCTCCACACAAGGGGACACTGCTGATCTATTTCCGTACAAGGGGACACTGCTGATCCATCTCCGTACAAGGAGAACACAGCTGGTCTATCTCCGTCTAAGGAGAACACTGATGATCCATCTCCGTCTAAGGAGAACACTGCTGATCCATTTCCGTCTAAGGAGAACACTGCTCATCCATCTCCTTACAAGGGGACACTGCTGATCCATCTCCATCTAAGAAGAACACTGCTTATCCATTTCCGTCTAAGGATAACACTGCTGAACCATCTCCGTCTAAAGAGAACACTGCTGATCCATTTCCGTCTAAGGAGAACACTGCTGATTCATCTCCATCTAAGAAGAGCACTGCTGATCCATTTCCGTCTAAGGAGAACACTGCTGATCCATCTCCGTCTAAGGAGAACACTGCTGATCCATCTCCATACAAGGGGACACTGCTGATCCATCTCCGTCTAAGGAAAACACTGCTGATCCATCTCCGTCTAAGGAGAACACTGCTGATCCATCTCCATACAAGGGGACACTGAAGATATATATCCGTATAAGGAGAACACTGCTGATCTATTTCCGTCTAAGGAGAACACTGCTGATCCATCTCCATACAAGGGGACACTGCTGATCCATCTCCACACAAGGGGACACTGCTGATCTATTTCCGTACAAGGGGACACTGCTGATCCATCTCCGGATCTATTTCCGTATAAGGAGAACACTGCTCATCCATCTCCGTATAAGGAGAACACTGCTGATCCATATCCGTCTAAGGAGAACACTGCTGATCCATCTCCGTCTAAGGAGAACACTTCTGATCCATCTCCATACAAGGGGACACTGAAGATATATGTCCGTATAAGGAGAACACTGCTGATCTATTTCCGTCTAAGGAGAACACTGCTGATCCATCTTCATACAAGGGGACACTGCTGATCCATCTCCATACAAGGGGACACTGCTGATCCATCTCCGTACAAGGAGAACACTGCTGATCCATTTCCGTCTAAGGAGAACACTGCTGATCCATCTCCTCGCAAGGGGACACTGCTGATCCATCTCCGTCTAAGAAGAACACTTCTGATCCATTTCCGTCTAAGGAGAACACTGCTGATCCATCTCCGTCTAAGGATAACACTGCTGATCCATTTCCGTCTAAGGAGAACACTGCTGATCCATCTCCCCCTTAGGAGAACACTGCTGATCCATCTCCATACAAGGGAACACTGCTGATCCATCTCCATACAAGGGGACACTGCTGATTCATTTCCGTCTAAGGAGAACACTGCTGATACATCTCCGTCTAAGGAGAACACTGCTGATCCATTTCCGTCTAAGAAGAACACTGCTGATCCATCTTCGTCTAAGAAAAACACTGCTGATCCATTTCCGTCTAAGGAGAACACTGCTGAACCATATCCGTCTAAGGAGAACACTGCTGATCCATTTCCGTCTAAGGAGAACACTGCTGATCCATCTCCGTCTAAGGAGAACACTGCTGATCCATCTCCATACAAGGGGACACTGCTGATCCATCTCCATACAAGGGGACACTGCTGATCCATTTCCGTCTAAGGAGAACACTGCTGATCCATCTCCGTCTAAGGAGAACACTGATGATCCATCTCCATACCAGGGGACACTGTTGAACCATCTCCGTCTAAGGAGAACACTGCTGATCTATTTCCGTATAAGGAGAACACTGCTCATCCATCTTCATACAAGGGGACACTGCTGATCCATCTCCATACAAGGGGACACTGCTGATCCATTTCAGTACAAGGGGACACTGCTGATCCATCTCCGTACAAGGAGAACACTGCTGGTCTATCTCCGTCTAAGGAGAAGACTGCTGATCCATCTCCGTCTAAGGAGAACACTGCTGATCCATTTCCGTCTAAGGAGAACACTGCTCATCCATCTCCTTACAAGGGGACACTGCTGATCCATCTCTGTCTAAGAAGAACACTGCTGATCCATCTCCATACAAGGGGACACTACTGATCCATTTCCGTCTAAGGAGAACACTGCTGATCCATTTCCGTCTAAGGATAACACTGCTGAACCATCTCCGTCTAAGGAGAACACTGCTGATCCATTTCCGTCTAAGGAGAACACTGCTGATCCATCTCCGTATAAGGAGAACACTGCTGATCCATCTCCATACAAGGGGACACTGCTGATCCATCTCCATACAAGGGGACACTGCTGATCCATTTCCGTCTAAGGAGAACACTGCTGATCCATCTCCGTCTAAGGAGAACACTGCTGATCCATCTCCATACCAGGGGACACTGCTGAACCATCTCCGTCTAAGGAGAACACTGCTGATCTATTTCCGTCTAAGGAGAACACTGCTGATCCATCTTCATACAAGGGGACACTGCTGATCCATCTCCCTACAAGGGGACACTGCTGATCCATCTCCGTACAAGGAGAACACTGCTGGTCTATCTCCGTCTAAGGAGAACACTGCTGATCCATCTCCGTTTAAGGAGAACACTGCTGATCCATTTCCGTCTAAGGAGAACACTGCTGATCCATCTCCTTACAAGGGGACACTGCTGATCCATCTCCGTCTAAGAAGAACACTTCTGATCCATTTCCGTCTAAGGAGAACACTGCTGAACCATCTCCGTCTAAGGATAACACTGCTGATCCATTTCCGTCTAAGGAGAACACTGCTGATCCATCTCCGTCTAAGGAGAACACTGCTGATCCATCTCCATACAAGGGGACACTGCTGATCCATCTCCATACAAGGGGACACCGCTGATCCATTTCCGTCTAAGGAGAACACTGCTGATCCATCTCCGTCTAAGGAGAACACTGCTGATCCATCTCCAAACCAGGGGACACTGATGAACCATCTCCATCTAAGGAGAACACTGCTGATCTATTTCCGTATAAGGAGAACACTGCTGATCCATCTCCGTCTAAGGAGAACACTGCTGATCCATCTCAATACAAGGGGACACTGCTGATCTATTTCCAAACAAGGGGACACTGCTGATCCATCTCCGTCTAAGGAGAACACTGCTGATCCATCTCCGTCTAAGGAGAACACTGCTGATCCATCTCCGTCTAAGGAGAACACTGCTGATCCATCTCCGTCTAAGGAGAACACTGCTGATCTATTTCCGTCTAAGGAGAACACTGCTGATCCATCTCCATACAAGAGTACACTGCTGATCTATTTCCAAACAAGGGGACACTGCTGATCTATTTCCGTATAAGGAGAACACTGCTGATCCATCTTCATACAAGGGGACACTGCTGATCCATCTCCATACAAGGGGACACTGCTGATCCATTTCAGTACAAGGGGACACTGCTGATCCATCTCCGTACAAGGAGAACACTGCTGGTCTATCTCCGTCTAAGGAGAAGACTGCTGATCCATCTCCGTCTAAGGAGAACACTGCTGATCCATTTCCGTCTAAGGAGAACACTGCTCATCCATCTCCTTACAAGGGGACACTGCTGATCCATCTCTGTCTAAGAAGAACACTGCTGATCCATCTCCATACAAGGGGACACTACTGATCCATTTCCGTCTAAGGAGAACACTGCTGATCCATTTCCGTCTAAGGATAACACTGCTGAACCATCTCCGTCTAAGGAGAACACTGCTGATCCATTTCCGTCTAAGGAGAACACTGCTGATCCATCTCCGTATAAGGAGAACACTGCTGATCCATCTCCATACAAGGTGACACTGCTGATCCATCTCCATACAAGGGGACACTGCTGATCCATCTCCATACAAGGGGACACTGCTGATCCATTTCCGTCTAAGGAGAACACTGCTGATCCATCTCCGTCTAAGGAGAACACTGCTGATCCATCTCCATACCAGGGGACACTGCTGAACCATCTCCGTCTAAGGAGAACACTGCTGATCCATTTCCGTACAAGGGGACACTGCTGATCCATCTCCGTACAAGGAGAACACTGCTGATCCATCTCCATACCAGGGGACACTGCTGAACCATCTCCGTCTAAGGAGAACACTGCTGATCCATCTCCGTCTAAGGAGAACACTGCTGATCCATCTCCATACCAGGGGACACTGCTGAACCATCTCCGTCTAAGGAGAACACTGCTGATCCATTCCCGTACAAGGGGACACTGCTGATCCATCTCCGTACAAGGAGAACACTGCTGATCCATTTCCGTCTAAGGAGAACACTGCTGATCCATCTCCGTCTAAGAAGAACACTGCTGATCCATTTCCGTCTAAGGAGAACACTGCTGAACCATATCCGTCTAAGGAGAACACTGCTGATCCATTTCCGTCTAAGGAGAACACTGCTAATCCATCTCCATACAAAGGGACACTGCTGATCCATTTCCGTCTAAGGAGAACACTGCTGATCCATCTCCGTCTAAGGAGAACACTGCTGATCCATCTCCATACCAGGGGACACTGATGAACCATCTCCATCTAAGGAGAACACTGCTGATCTATTTCCGTATAAGGAGAACACTGCTGATCCATCTCCGTCTAAGGAGAACACTGCTGATCCATCTCCGTCTAAGGAGAACAATGCTGATCCATCTCCATACAAGGGGACACTGCTGATCTATTTCCAAACAAGGGGACACTGCTGATCCATCTCCGTCTAAGGAAAACACTGCTGATCCATCTCCGTCTAAGGAGAACACTGCTGATCCATCTCCGTCTAAAGAGAACACTGCTGATCCATCTCCGTCTAAGGAGAACACTGCTGATCTATTTCCGTCTAAGGAGAACACTGCTGATCCATCTCCATACAAGAGGACACTGCTGATCTATTTCCAAACAAGGGGACACTGCTGATCTATTTCCGTATAAGGAGAACACTGCTGATCCATCTTCATACAAGGGGACACTGCTGATCCATTTCCATACAAGGGGACACTGCTGATCCATTTCCGTCTAAGGAGAACACTGCTGATCCATCTCCGTCTAAGGAGAACACTGCTGATCCATCTCCGTCTAAGGAGAACACTGCTGATCCATCTCCATACAAGGGGACACTGAAGATATATGTCCGTATAAGGAGAACACTGCTGATCTATTTCCGTCTAAGGAGAACACTGCTGATCCATCTCCGTCTAAGGAGAACACTGCTGATCCATTTCCGTCTAAGGAGAACACTGCTGATCCATCTCCATACAAGGGGACACTGCTGATCCATCTCCGTCTAAGGAGAACACTGCTGATCCATCTCCCCCTTAGGAGAACACTGCTGATCCATCTCCATACAAGGGAACACTGCTGATCCATCTCCATACAAGGGGACACTGCTGATTCATTTCCGTCTAAGGAGAACACTGCTGATACATCTCCGTCTAAGGAGAACACTGCTGATCCATTTCCGTCTAAGAAGAACACTGCTGATCCATCTTCGTCTAAGAAAAACACTGCTGATCCATTTCCGTCTAAGGAGAACACTGCTGAACCATATCCGTCTAAGGAGAACACTGCTGATCCATTTCCGTCTAAGGAGAACACTGCTGATCCATCTCCGTCTAAGGAGAACACTGCTGATCCATCTCCATACAAGGGGACACTGCTGATCCATCTCCATACAAGGGGACACTGCTGATCCATTTCCGTCTAAGGAGAACACTGCTGATCCATCTCCGTCTAAGGAGAACACTGATGATCCATCTCCATACCAGGGGACACTGTTGAACCATCTCCGTCTAAGGAGAACACTGCTGATCTATTTCCGTATAAGGAGAACACTGCTCATCCATCTTCATACAAGGGGACACTGCTGATCCATCTCCATACAAGGGGACACTGCTGATCCATTTCAGTACAAGGGGACACTGCTGATCCATCTCCGTACAAGGAGAACACTGCTGGTCTATCTCCGTCTAAGGAGAAGACTGCTGATCCATCTCCGTCTAAGGAGAACACTGCTGATCCATTTCCGTCTAAGGAGAACACTGCTCATCCATCTCCTTACAAGGGGACACTGCTGATCCATCTCTGTCTAAGAAGAACACTGCTGATCCATCTCCATACAAGGGGACACTACTGATCCATTTCCGTCTAAGGAGAACACTGCTGATCCATTTCCGTCTAAGGATAACACTGCTGAACCATCTCCGTCTAAGGAGAACACTGCTGATCCATTTCCGTCTAAGGAGAACACTGCTGATCCATCTCCGTATAAGGAGAACACTGCTGATCCATCTCCATACAAGGGGACACTGCTGATCCATCTCCATACAAGGGGACACTGCTGATCCATTTCCGTCTAAGGAGAACACTGCTGATCCATCTCCGTCTAAGGAGAACACTGCTGATCCATCTCCATACCAGGGGACACTGCTGAACCATCTCCGTCTAAGGAGAACACTGCTGATCTATTTCCGTCTAAGGAGAACACTGCTGATCCATCTTCATACAAGGGGACACTGCTGATCCATCTCCCTACAAGGGGACACTGCTGATCCATCTCCGTACAAGGAGAACACTGCTGGTCTATCTCCGTCTAAGGAGAACACTGCTGATCCATCTCCGTTTAAGGAGAACACTGCTGATCCATTTCCGTCTAAGGAGAACACTGCTGATCCATCTCCTTACAAGGGGACACTGCTGATCCATCTCCGTCTAAGAAGAACACTTCTGATCCATTTCCGTCTAAGGAGAACACTGCTGAACCATCTCCGTCTAAGGATAACACTGCTGATCCATTTCCGTCTAAGGAGAACACTGCTGATCCATCTCCGTCTAAGGAGAACACTGCTGATCCATCTCCATACAAGGGGACACTGCTGATCCATCTCCATACAAGGGGACACCGCTGATCCATTTCCGTCTAAGGAGAACACTGCTGATCCATCTCCGTCTAAGGAGAACACTGCTGATCCATCTCCAAACCAGGGGACACTGATGAACCATCTCCATCTAAGGAGAACACTGCTGATCTATTTCCGTATAAGGAGAACACTGCTGATCCATCTCCGTCTAAGGAGAACACTGCTGATCCATCTCAATACAAGGGGACACTGCTGATCTATTTCCAAACAAGGGGACACTGCTGATCCATCTCCGTCTAAGGAGAACACTGCTGATCCATCTCCGTCTAAGGAGAACACTGCTGATCCATCTCCGTCTAAGGAGAACACTGCTGATCCATCTCCGTCTAAGGAGAACACTGCTGATCTATTTCCGTCTAAGGAGAACACTGCTGATCCATCTCCATACAAGAGTACACTGCTGATCTATTTCCAAACAAGGGGACACTGCTGATCTATTTCCGTATAAGGAGAACACTGCTGATCCATCTTCATACAAGGGGACACTGCTGATCCATCTCCATACAAGGGGACACTGCTGATCCATTTCAGTACAAGGGGACACTGCTGATCCATCTCCGTACAAGGAGAACACTGCTGGTCTATCTCCGTCTAAGGAGAAGACTGCTGATCCATCTCCGTCTAAGGAGAACACTGCTGATCCATTTCCGTCTAAGGAGAACACTGCTCATCCATCTCCTTACAAGGGGACACTGCTGATCCATCTCTGTCTAAGAAGAACACTGCTGATCCATCTCCATACAAGGGGACACTACTGATCCATTTCCGTCTAAGGAGAACACTGCTGATCCATTTCCGTCTAAGGATAACACTGCTGAACCATCTCCGTCTAAGGAGAACACTGCTGATCCATTTCCGTCTAAGGAGAACACTGCTGATCCATCTCCGTATAAGGAGAACACTGCTGATCCATCTCCATACAAGGTGACACTGCTGATCCATCTCCATACAAGGGGACACTGCTGATCCATCTCCATACAAGGGGACACTGCTGATCCATTTCCGTCTAAGGAGAACACTGCTGATCCATCTCCGTCTAAGGAGAACACTGCTGATCCATCTCCATACCAGGGGACACTGCTGAACCATCTCCGTCTAAGGAGAACACTGCTGATCCATTTCCGTACAAGGGGACACTGCTGATCCATCTCCGTACAAGGAGAACACTGCTGATCCATCTCCATACCAGGGGACACTGCTGAACCATCTCCGTCTAAGGAGAACACTGCTGATCCATCTCCGTCTAAGGAGAACACTGCTGATCCATCTCCATACCAGGGGACACTGCTGAACCATCTCCGTCTAAGGAGAACACTGCTGATCCATTCCCGTACAAGGGGACACTGCTGATCCATCTCCGTACAAGGAGAACACTGCTGATCCATTTCCGTCTAAGGAGAACACTGCTGATCCATCTCCGTCTAAGAAGAACACTGCTGATCCATTTCCGTCTAAGGAGAACACTGCTGAACCATATCCGTCTAAGGAGAACACTGCTGATCCATTTCCGTCTAAGGAGAACACTGCTAATCCATCTCCATACAAAGGGACACTGCTGATCCATTTCCGTCTAAGGAGAACACTGCTGATCCATCTCCGTCTAAGGAGAACACTGCTGATCCATCTCCATACCAGGGGACACTGATGAACCATCTCCATCTAAGGAGAACACTGCTGATCTATTTCCGTATAAGGAGAACACTGCTGATCCATCTCCGTCTAAGGAGAACACTGCTGATCCATCTCCGTCTAAGGAGAACAATGCTGATCCATCTCCATACAAGGGGACACTGCTGATCTATTTCCAAACAAGGGGACACTGCTGATCCATCTCCGTCTAAGGAAAACACTGCTGATCCATCTCCGTCTAAGGAGAACACTGCTGATCCATCTCCGTCTAAAGAGAACACTGCTGATCCATCTCCGTCTAAGGAGAACACTGCTGATCTATTTCCGTCTAAGGAGAACACTGCTGATCCATCTCCATACAAGAGGACACTGCTGATCTATTTCCAAACAAGGGGACACTGCTGATCTATTTCCGTATAAGGAGAACACTGCTGATCCATCTTCATACAAGGGGACACTGCTGATCCATTTCCATACAAGGGGACACTGCTGATCCATTTCCGTCTAAGGAGAACACTGCTGATCCATCTCCGTCTAAGGAGAACACTGCTGATCCATCTCCGTCTAAGGAGAACACTGCTGATCCATCTCCATACAAGGGGACACTGAAGATATATGTCCGTATAAGGAGAACACTGCTGATCTATTTCCGTCTAAGGAGAACACTGCTGATCCATCTCCGTCTAAGGAGAACACTGCTGATCCATTTCCGTCTAAGGAGAACACTGCTGATCCATCTCCATACAAGGGGACACTGCTGATCCATCTCCGTCTAAGGAGAACACTGCTGATCCATCTCCGTCAAAGGAGAACACTGCTGATCCATTTCCGTCTAAGGAGAACACTGCTGATCCATCTCCGTCTAAGAAGAACACTGCTGATCCATTTCCGTCTAAGGAGAACACTGCTGAACCATATCCGTCTAAGGAGAACACTGCTGATCCATTTCCGTCTAAGGAGAACACTGCTAATCCATCTCCATACAAAGGGACACTGCTGATCCATTTCCGTCTAAGGAGAACACTGCTGATCCATCTCCGTCTAAGGCGAACACTGCTGATCCATCTCCATACCAGTGGACACTGATGAACCATCTCCATCTAAGGAGAACACTGCTGATCTATTTCCGTATAAGGAGAACACTGCTGATCCATCTCCGTCTAAGGAGAACACTGCTGATCCATCTCCGTCTAAGGAGAACACTGCTGATCCATCTCCATACAAGGGGACACTGCTGATCTATTTCCAAACAAGGGGACACTGCTGATCCATCTCCGTCTAAGGAGAACACTGCTGATCCATCTCCGTCTAAGGAGAACACTGCTGATCCATCTCCGTCTAAAGAGAACACTGCTGATCCATCTCCGTCTAAGGAGAACACTGCTGATCTATTTCCGTCTAAGGAGAACACTGCTGATCCATCTCCATACAAGAGGACACTGCTGATCTATTTCCAAACAAGGGGACACTGCTGATCTATTTCCGTATAAGGAGAACACTGCTGATCCATCTTCATACAAGGGGACACTGCTTATCCATTTCCATACAAGGGGACACTGCTGATCCATTTCCGTACAAGGGGACACTGCTGATCCATCTCCGTACAAGGAGAACACTGCTGGTCTATCTCCGTCTAAGGAGAAGACTGCTGATCCATCTCCGTCTAAGGAGAACACTGCTGATCCATTTCCGTCTAAGGAGAACACTGCTCATCCATCTCCTTACAAGGGGACACTGCTGATCCATCTCCGTCTAAGAAGAACACTGCTGATCCATATCCGTCTAAGGAGAACACTGCTGAACCATCTCCGTGTAAGGAGAACACTGCTGATCCATTTCCGTCTAAGGAGAACACTGCTGATCCATCTCCGTCTAAGGAGAACACTGCTGATCATCTCCATACAAGGGGACACTGCTGATCCATCTCCATACAAGGGGACACTGCTGATCCATTTCCGTCTAAGGAGAACACTGCTGATGCATCTCCGTCTAAGGAGAACACAGCTGATCCATCTCCATACCAGGGGACACTGCTGAACCATCTCCGTCTAAGGAGAACACTGCTGATCCATTTCCATACAAGGGGACACTGTTGATCCATCTCCGTACAAGGAGAACACTGCTGATCTATCTCCGTCTAAGGAGAACACTGCTGATCCATCTCCGTCTAAGGAGAACACTGCTGATCTATTTTCGTCTAAGGAGAACACTGCTGATCTATCTCCATACAAGGGGACACTGCTGATCCATCTCCGTCTAAGGAGAACACTGCTGATCCATCTCCGTCTAAGGAGAACACTGCTGATCCATTTCCGTCTAAGGAGAACACCGCTGATCCATCTCCGTCTAAGAAGAACACTGCTGATCCATTTCCATCTAAGGAGAACACTGCTGAACCATATCCGTCTAAGGAGAACACTGCTGATCCATTTCCGTCTAAGGAGAACACTGCTGATTCATCTCCGTCTAAGGAGAACACTGCTGATCCATCTCCATACAAGGGGACACTGCTGATCCATCTCCATACACGGGGACACTGCTGATCCATTTCCAAACAAGGGGACACTGCTGATCTATTTCCGTATCAGGAGAACACTGCTGGTTCATTTCCACACAAGGGGAACACTGCTGGTCCATTTCCACACAAGGAGAACACTGCTGATCCATTTCCACACAAGGGGAGCACTGCTGATCCATTTCCTCACAAGAAGCTCACTGCTGTTCCATTTCCACACAAGAAGCTCATTGCTGGTCCATTTCCACACAAGGGGAACACTGCTGGTCCATTTCCACACAAGGGGAACACTGCTGGTCCATTTCCACACAAGGGGACCACTGCTGATCCATTTCCTCACAAGAAGCTCACTACTGGCCCATTTTAATACTAGGAGAACACTGCTGTTCTATTTCCGTATTTATAAGGAGAATACTGCTGGTCCATTCCATTACAGGGATTATACTGCTGCTTTATTTCCGTACTTGTAAGGAAGACACATCTGATCCATTTCATTACAGGGATAATACTGCTGCCCTATTTCCGTACACGGAAGACACTGCTGGTCCATTTCCACACAAGAAGAATACTGCTTATCCTTTTCCACACAAGAGGAACACTGCTGATCAATGTCAACGATTGAAGCTCACTGCTGGTTCATTTCAATACAAGGATCAATTTCCGTATTTATAAGGAGAATACTGCTGGTCAAATTCATTACAGGGATAATACTGCTGCTTTATTTCCGTACAATGAAGGCACTGCTGGTCTATTTCTACACACGAAGAATACTGCTGATCCATTTCACCTCTAGAAGAACACTGCTGATCAATTTCCAGACAACAGGAATACTGCTAATCCATTTTCACACAAGGGGAACATTGCTGGTCCATTTCCAAACAAGGAGAATATTGCTGATCCATTTCCACACTTGTAAGTAGAATACTGCTGATCGTATTCCACATGCACTGCTGGTCCATTTCAACACAAGGAGAACACTGCCGATCAATTTTCTTCTGATGAAAACAATTGCTGCTCCATTTCCGTACAAGGAGAACACATAGCTCCATATGTACACAAGGAGAACATTGCTGATCCATATCCACACACGGAGAACACTGATGATATACACAAGGAGAATACTGCTGATACATATCCTGAAAGGAGAATACAGCTGATCCATATCCACAAAAGGTGAAGACTGCTTATCCACATCCACACACGGAAAATACTGCTGAACTATATCCACACAAAGAGAACACTGCTGGTCCATTTCCACAAAAGGAGAACACTGCTGATCCACATCAACACAAGGAGAATACTGCTGATCCATATTCGCACAAGGAGAATATTGCTGATCCATATCCACACAAGGAGAACACTGGTGATCCATATCCACACAAGGAGAACACTGCTGATCCACATCCAGACAAGAAGAATACTGCTGATCCACATCCACACACGGAAAACACTGTTGATCCACATCCATACAAGAAGAATACTGCTGATCCACATCCACATACGGAAAATACTGCTCATCCATATCCACATAAGGAGAACACTGCTGATACACCTCCACACAAGGAGAAAACTGGTGATCCATATCAACACAAGGAGAATACTGCTGATCCATATCCACACAAGGAGAATACTGCTGAATCATATCCAAACAAGGAGAATACTGCTGTCCATTTCCACACAAGGAGAACACCGCTGATCCACATCAACACAAGGACAATACTGCTGATCCATCAACACAAGATCACTGCTGATCCACATCCACACAAGAAGAATACTGCTGAATCATATCCACACAGGGAGAATACTGCTGATCCATTTCCAAACAAGAAGAACATTGCTGATACACATCAACACAAGGAAAATACTGCTGATCCATATCCACACAAGGAGATCACTGCTGATCCATATCCACACAAGGAGATCACTGCTGATCCACATCCACAGAAGGAGAATACTGCTGATCCACATCCACATAAGGAGAATACTGGTGATTCACATCCACACACGGAAAATACTGCTGGTCCACACAAGGAGAATACTGCTGATCCATATCCACACAAGGAGAACACTGCTGATCCATATACACACAAAGAGATCACTGCTAATCCACATCCACAAAAGGAGAATACTGCTGATACATATCCATACAAGGAGAATACTGCTGATACATATCCATACAAGGAGAACACTGCTGATCCACATAAACACAAGGAGAATACTGCTGATACATATCCACACACAGAAAATACTGCTGAACCATATCCACACAAGGAAAAGACTGCTGATCCATATCCACACAAGGAGAAGACTGCTGATCCATTTCCACACAATGAGAGAACACTGCTGATCCACATAAACACAAGGAGAATACTGCGGATACATATCCACACACAGAAAATACTGCTGAACCATATCCACACAAGGAGAAGACTGATGATCCATTTCCACACAAGGAGAGAACACTGCTGATCCACATCCACATAAGGAGAATACTGGTGATTCACATCCACACACGGAAAATACTGCTGGTCCACACAAGGAGAATACTGCTGATCCATATCCACACAAGGAAAATACTTCTGATCCATATCCACAAAAGGAGAAGACTGCTGATCCATGATCTGAAGATGGTGGGTCCATATCTACATAAGGAGAACACTGCTGATACATATCCAGACGAAGAATACTGCTGATCCACATCCACACAAGGAGAATACTGCTGATCCACATCCACACATGAAGAATACTGCTGATCCACATCCAGACGGAGAATACTGCTGATCCACATACACACAAGGAGAATACTGCTAATCCATATCCACACAAGGAGAATACTGCTAATCCATATCCACACAAGGAGAAGATTGCTGATCCATTTTCTTCTGAGGAAAAAGGCTGCTGATGCATTTCCGTACAAGGAGAACACTGCTGATCAATATCCACACAAGGAAGGAGAACACTGTCGATCCATATCCACACAAGGAAAACAAAGTGGCTCCATATTTACACAAGGAGAAGATAGTCGGTCAATATCTACACAAGGTGAGCACTGCAGATCTATGTCCACATTTAAGTAGAAAACTGCTGATCCATATCCACAAAAGGAGAATACTGCTGATCCACATCCAAACACGGAGAATACTGCTGATCCGTATCCACACAAGGAGAATACTGCCACTGCTGATCCAACTCCACACAAGGAGGAAACTGGTGATTTATATCCACACAAGGAGAATACTGCTGCTCCATATCCACACAAGGAGAACATTGCTGATCATCATCCACACAAGGAGAATACTGCTTAATCATATCCACACAGGGAGAATACTGCTGATCCATTTCCACATAAGGAGAACACGTCTGATCCACATCAACACAAGGAAAATACTGCTGATCCATATCCACACAAGGAGATCACTGATGATCCATATCCACACAAGGAGAAGACTGCTGATCCATTTCCACAGAAGTAGAATACTGGTGATCCACATCCACAAAAGGAGAATACTGCTGATCCACATCCACACAAGGAGAATACTGGTGATTCACATCCACACAAGGAGAATACTGGTGATTCACATCCACACACGGAAAATACTGCTGGTCCACACAAGGAGAATATGGCTGATCCATATCCACACAAGGAGAATATGGCTGATCCATATCCACACAAGGAGCACACTGCTGATCCATATACACACAAGGATATCACTGCTGATTCAAATCCACACAAGGAGAATACTGCTGATCCATATCCATACAAGTAGAAGACTGCTGATCCACATCAACACAAGGAGAATACTGCTGATACATATCCACGCACAGAAAATACTGCTGAACCATATCCACACAAGAAGAAGACTGCTGATCCATTTCCACACAAGGAGAACACTGCTGATCCACATACACACAAGGAGAAGACTGCTGATCCACATCCACACATGAAGAATACTGCTCATCCACATCTACACAGAGAATACTGCTGATCCATATCCACACAAGAAGAATACTGCTCATCCATATCCACACATGTAAGGAGAATACTGCTGATCCATATCCACACTCGGAGAACACTGCTGATTCATGTCCACACAAGAATAATACTGCTCATCCATATCCACACATGTAAGGAGAATATTTATGATCCGTATCCACACAAGGAGAACACTGCTGATCCACATCCACACTCGGAGAATAGTGCTGATCCATGATCTGAAGATAGTGGGTCCATATCTACACAAGGAGAAGACTGCTGGTCCATATCCACACAAGAAGAATACTGCTCATCCATATCCACACATGCAAGGAGAATACTACTGATCCATATACATACACGGAAAATACTGCTGATCCATGATCTGAATATAGTGGGTCCATATCTACACAAGGAGAACACTGCTGATCCATATCGACATAAGGAGAACACTGCTGATTCACATCCACACAAGAAGAACACTGCTGTTTCATTTCAAAACAAGGAGAATACTGCTTATCCATTTCCACACAAGGGGAACACTGCTGGTCCATTTCTACACAAGAAGAACACTACTGATCCATTTCCACACTAGAAGCTCACTGCTGGTCCATTTCAATACGAGGAGAACACTGCTGATCCATTTCCGTATTTATAAGGAGAATACTGCTTGTTCATTCCATAACAGGGATAATACTGCTGCTTTATTTCCGTACACGGAAGACACAGCTGTGATCGTGCTGATCCATTTCCACACAAGGAGAATACTGCTGATCCACATACACACACGGAAAACACTGCTGATCCATTTCCACAGAAGATGAATACTCTTTATCCATTTTCACACAACGGGAAAATGGTTGATCCATGTTCACACATGTAAGGGGAACACTGCTGGTCCCCTTCCAAACAAGGAGAATACTACTGATCCAATTCCACACACGAAGAACACTGCTGTTTAATTTCAAAACAAGGAGAATACTGCTTATCCATTTCCACACAAGGGGAGCACTGCTGGTCCATTTCCACACACGGAAAATACTGCTGGTCCACACAAGAAGAATATGGGTGATCCATATCCACACAAATAGAACACTGCTGATCCATATCCACACAAGGAGATCACTGCTGATCCATATCCACATAAGGAAAACACTGCTGATCCACATCCACACAAGGAGATCACTGCTGATCCATATCCACACAAGGAGATCACTGCTGATCCATATCCACACAAGGAGAACACTGCTGATCCATATCCACACAAGGAGAACACTGCTGATCCATATCCACACAAGGAGAATACTACTGATCCATATCCATACAAGGAGAATACTGCTGATCCATATCCACACAAGGAGAATACTGCTGATCCATATCCATACAAGGAGAATACTGCTGATCCACATCCACACAAGGAGAATACTGCTGATCCACATCCACTCACGAAAAATACTGCTGAACCATATCCACACAAGGAGAAGACTGCTGATCCATTTCCACACAAGGAGAACACTGCTGGTCTATTTACATATGTACAGGGAAAACACTACAGGTCAATTTCTTCACAAGGAGAACACTGCTAATCCATTTCCACATAACGAGATCACTGTTGATCAATTTCCGTACACGAAGAACAGTTATGATCCATTTCCGTACGAGGAGAACACTACTGGTACACTTCCAAACAAGGAGAACACTACTGGTCCATTTCCGTACAAGAACAATACTGCTGCTCCATTTCTGTATAGGGAGAACACTACTGCTCCATTTCCGTACAAGAAGAGTACTGCTGTTCCATTTCCTCACAAAAAGAACAATGCTGCTCCGTTTCCGTACACGAAGAACACTGCTGCTCCATGTCCGTACAAGAAGAACACTGCTATTCCATTTCCGTATAAGAAGAACACTGCTGCTCCGTGTCCGTACAAGAAGAACACTGCTGTTCCATTTCTGTATAAGAAGAACACTGTTGCTCCATTTCTGTATAAGAAGAACACTGCTGTTCCATTTCTGTATAAGAAGAACACTGTTGCTCCATTTCTGTATAAGAAGAACACTGCTGTTCCATTTCTGTATAAAAAGAACACTGCTGTTCAATTTCCGGATGAGAAGAACACTAAGTACTGCTTCATGTCCGTACAAGAAGAACACTGCTGTTCCATGTATGTATAAGAAGAACACTGTTGCTTCATTTCTGTATAAGAAGAACACTGCTGTTCCATTTCTGTATAAGAAGAACACTGTTGTTCCATTTTTGTATAAGAAGAACACTGTTGCTCCATTTCTGTATAAGAAGAACACTGCTGATCCATTTCTGTATAAGAAGAATACTGCTGATCCATTTCTGTATAAGAAGAATACTGCTGCTCCATTTCTGTATAAGGGGAACGCTGCTGGTCCATATCCAAACAAGGAGAACACTGCCGAACCATTTACATTAGGGATTTCAACGGATACCGGTAAATCGATTAATTGATAAGACGAGGCATATATAGGCTTAGATGACACAAGGACAACATTTTCCACTGTTACAGCTTAGACGATTAAAGTTAAACATAATAGGCCTAAATTGACAAGGTAGAAAGGACTACATAAAGTATTTTGTTTAATGAACTCTGATTATATTCTATCGTCGCTGCGATTTTCGACACTGGTACTAGTTAGTGCTGGTACGTCTAGTGAAATAAACATTTAGAGGAAATAAGTCCTTAGGATTTAGAAACTAATTCACATTTTGTCGATCCCCCTGTTTACCCCACCCAATATTTAATTCCGCAATTAATCGATTGTAAACAAAGTATGGTTTCGATTGTGTCTGCTCATTGATTAGAGTTGGTATTTGTTACAAACAGAATCGAATAATATTTCTTATATTAAATAGGAGATGAAAGTATACCTTTGATCTTCTGTGAACTCCAAATGTCGATAAAAAAAATCCAAAGAAAAAATTACGTCTGTTTCTCAGACGGCTGTAAATGCGTAACTAGCGGCGACGTTAAAAGCGGAACCGGAAGTGACGTACGTTTTGTATTGTTCTTGCGTCGCTCGGTATTTCCCGGTGAATAACGGACAATGCCGAATGATGTTTCTGTGCTTCTAACGTCGCCGTTTCATAATCAAAATGTGATTTAAACATGCCAACATCAGTAAATCCTTCTCCGTGGCAGGGATAATACTAATGCTCCAGTTTCATACAAGAAGAACACTGCAGCTCCAATTGAATACACTGCTGATCCATTTCCGTACAAGAAGAACACTGCTGATCCGTTTCCGTACAAGAAGAACACTGCTGCTCTATTTGTATACATGTATAACACTGCTGCTCCATTTTCATATATATATGAATAACACCGCTGATCCTTTTATGAACATGAGTAACACTACAAGGATAACAGTGCTGCTATATTTCCACACTAGGAGAACACTGCTGCTATATTTTTATACAATGTGAACACTGCTTCTCCATTTCAACACAAATAGAACGCTGCTTTTCAATTTGCATAAAGGGAGAACACTGCTGTTCGATTTCCACCAAGGAGAACACTGCTGACGCATTTCGTTACAAGAACAACACTGGTGCTCCATTTCCAGAAAAGGAGAACACTGCCGCTCCATTTTTAAAAAAGAAGATCGCTGCATATCCATTTCTGTAAAAGGACCTCACTGCTTATCCATTTCCTTACAAGGATAATACTGTTGATACATTTCAACACAAGGAGAACACTGCTGATCCATGTCCTTACAAGAATAACACTGCTGCTCCACTTATGTATAAAGAGGACACTGATGATCCATCTCAAAACAAGAAAAACACTGCTGCTCAATGTCTGTACAAAGAGAACACTGCTGATACATTTCCTTACAAGGATAACACTGCTGCTCTATTTATGTACAACGAGAACACTGCTGCTCTATTCCTGTACAGGGAGAACACTGCTGCTCCATTTCTGTACACGTATAACACTGCTGATCCATTTATGTACAAGGAGAACACTGCTGATCCATTTATGTACAACGAGAACACTGCTGATCCATTTATGTACAAGGATAACACTACTGATCATTTTTGTACAAGGAGAACACTGCTGATCCATTTATGTACCAGGAGAACACTGCTGCTCTATTCCTGTACAAGGAGAACACTGCTGATCCATTTATGTACAAGTAGAACACTGCTGATCCATTTCCGTACAAGGAGAACACTGCTGATCAATGTATGTACAAGGAGAACACCACTGATCCATTTCCACATACATTGATCCCTGCTGATCCATTTCCACATACATTGAACACTGCTGATCCACGTGTCTTCAAGGAGAACACTGCTGATCCATGTATGTACAAGGAGAACACTGCTAATCCATTTATGTACAAGCAGAACACTGCTGATCCATTTCTGTACAAGGAGAACACTGCTGATCCATTTCTGTACAAGGAGAACACTGCTGATCCATGTATGTACAAGGAAAACACTGCTGATCCATTTATGTACAAAGAGAACACTGCTGATCCATTTATGTACAAGGAGAACACTGCTGTTCCATTTCTGTACAAGGAGAACACTGCTGATCCATTTATGTACAAGGAAAACATTGCTGATATACTTCCACATACATTGAACACTGCTGATCCATTTTCACATACATTGAACACTGCTGATCCACGTGTGTACAAGGAGAACAGTGCTGATCCATTTATGTACAAGGAGAACACTGCTGATCGATTTATGTACAAGGAGAACACTGCTGATCCATTTATGTACAGAGAACACTGCTGGTCCATTTCTGTACAATGAGAATACTGCTGATCCATTTATGTACAAGGAAAACACTGCTGCTCCATTTATGTACAAGGAGAACACTGCTGATCCAATTACGTACAAGGAAAACACTGTTGATCTATTTATGTACAAGGAGAACACTGCTGATCCATTTATGTATAAGGAGAACACTGATGATCCATTTATGTACAAGGAGAACACTGCTGATCCATTTACGTACAAGGAGAACATTGCTGATCTATTCTTGTCCAAGGAGAACACTGCTGATCAATTTATGTTCAAGAATAACACTGCTGATCCATGTATGTACAAGGAGAACACTGCTGATCTATTTCCTCATACGCTGCAAACTGCTGATCAATTTCAACACAAGAATAACACTGATGATCCATTTATGTACAATGAGAACACTGCTGCTCCATTTATGTACAAGGAGAACACTGCTGATCAATTTCCTCATACGCTGAACACTGCTGATCAATTTCAACACACGGAAAACACTGCTGATACATTTATGTACAAGCAGAACACTGCTGATCCATTTCCGTACAAGGAGAACACTGCTGATCTATTTCTTGTCCAAGGAGAACACTGCTGATCAATTTATGTACAAGGATAACACTGCTGATCCATTTATGTACAAGGAGAACACTGCTGCTCGATTTGTGTACAAGGAGAAAACTGCTGATCTATTTCCTTATTCGTTGCACACTGCTGATCAAATTCAACACACGGAGAACACTGCTGATCCATTTCTGTACAAGCAGAACACTGCTGATCCATGTCTGTACAAGAGAACACTGCTTCTCCATTTCTGTACAAGGAGAACACTGCTGATCCATTTCCACATACGCTGCACACTGCTGCTCTATTTCTGTACAAGGAGAACACTGCTGATCTATTTCTTGTCCAAGGAGAACACTGCTGATCAATTTATGTTCAAGAATAACACTGCTGATCCATGTATGTACAAGGAGAACACTGCTGATCTATTTCCTCATACGCTGCAAACTGCTGATCAATTTCAACACAAGAATAACACTGATGATCCATTTATGTACAATGAGAACACTGCTGCTCCATGTATGTACAAGGAGAACACTGCTGATCAATTTCCTCATACGCTGAACACTGCTGATCAATTTCAACACACGGAAAACACTGCTGATACATTTATGTACAAGCAGAACACTGCTGATCCATTTCCGTACAAGGAGAACACTGCTGATCTATTTCTTGTCCAAGGAGAACACTGCTGATCAATTTATGTACAAGGATAACACTGCTGATCCATTTATGTACAAGGAGAACACTGCTGCTCGATTTGTGTACAAGGAGAAAACTGCTGATCTATTTCCTTATTCGTTGCACACTGCTGATCAAATTCAACACACGGAGAACACTGCTGATCCATTTCTGTACAAGCAGAACACTGCTGATCCATGTCTGTACAAGAGAACACTGCTTCTCCATTTCTGTACAAGGAGAACACTGCTGATCCATTTCCACATACGCTGCACACTGCTGCTCTATTTCTGTACAAGGAAAACACTGCTTATCCGTTTCCACATACGTTGCACACTACTGATCCATATATGTACGTGGAGAACACTGCTGATCCATTTCCACATACGTTGCACACCGCTGAACCATTTATGTACAAGAAGAACATTGCTGATCCATTTCTGCACAAGGAGAACACTGATTATCCATTTCTGCACAAGGAGAACACTGCTGCTCCATTTATGTACAAAGAGAACACTTCTGATCCATTTACACACAAGAACAAGCATTACTGATCCATTTCTGTACAAGTAGAACACTGCTGATCAATTTACACACACGAAGAACATTGTTTATCTATTTCTGTACAAGGAGAACATTTCTGATCCATTTCCACATACTTTGTACAATGCTGATCCATTTACACACAAGGACAAACATTGCTGATCCATTTATGTACAAGGAGACCACTGCTGAACCATTTTCACATACGTTGCACACTGCTGATCTATTTATGTACAAGGAGGACAGTGCTGCTCCATTTACACATACGTTGCACACTGCTGATCCATTTCTGTACACGGAGAACACTGCTGCTCCATTTCTGTACAAGGAGAACACTGCTTATCCATATATACACAAGGAGAACATTGCTGATCCATGTATGTACAAGGAGGACACTGCTGCTCCATTTACACATACGTTGCACACTGCTGGTACATTTCAGTACAAGGAGAACACTGCTTATCCATATATACACAAGGAGAACATTGCTGATCCATGTATGTACAAGGAGGACACTGCTGCTCCATTTACACATACGTTGCTGATCCATGTATGTACAAGGAGGACACTGCTGCTCCATTTACACATACGTTGCACACTGCTGATCCATTTCTGTACAAGGAGAACACTGCTTATCCATATATACACAAGGAGAACATTGCTGATCCATGTATGTACAAGGAGGACACTGCTGCTCCATTTACACATACGTTGCACACTGCTGATCCATTTCTGTACAAGGAGAACACTGCTTATCCATATATACACAAGGAGAACATTGCTGATCCATGTATGTACAAGGAGGACACTGCTGCTCCATTTACACATACGTTGCACACTGCTGGTACATTTCCGTACAAGGAGAACACTGCTGCTCCATTTATGTACAAGGAGAACACTGCTGATACATTTCTGTAAAAGGAAAAGACTGCTGATCCATTTATGTACAAAGAAAACATTGCTGATCTTTTTCTGTAGAAGGAAAAAACTTCTGATCCATTTTCACACACAAGCAGAATATTGCTGATCCTTTTCTGTACAAGGAGAACACATGCTGATCCCTTTACACACAAGGACAAACATTGGCGATCCATTTATGTACAAGGAAAACACTGCTGATCCATGTATGTACAAGGAAAACACTGCTGATCCATGTATGTACAAGGAAAACACTGCTGATGCATTTATGTACAAGGAAAACACTGCTGATCCATTCATGTACAAGGAAAACACTGCTGATCCATTTATGTACAAAGAGAACACTACTGAACCATTTTCAAATACATGACACACTGCTGATCCATTTATGTACAAGGAGAACATTGCCGATCTATTTCTGTACAAGGAGGCAAATGCTGCTTCTGATCCATTTTCACAAACGTAGCACACTGCTGATCCATTTATGTACAAGGAGAACACTGCTGCTCTATTTACACACAATGAGAACACTACTGATCCATTTATGTACAAGGAGAACACTGCTGCTCCATTTACACACAAGGAGAACACTGCTGATCCATTTATGTACAAGGAGAACATTTATGATCCATTTCCACATACGTTGAACACTGCTGCTCCATTAACACTCAAGGAGAACACTGCTGTTCCATTAACACTCAAGGAGAACACTGCTGCTCCATTTCCACATACGTTGCACACTACTGATCCATTTCCACATACGTTGCACACTACTGATCTATTTGTGTACAAGGAGACACTGCTGATCCATTTCTGTTGTACAAGGAGACACTGCTGATCCATTTATGTACAAGGTGAACACTGCTGATCCATTTATGTACAAGATGAACACTGCTGATCCATTTCCACATACGTTGCACACTACTGATCCATTAACACACACGGAGAAAATTGCTGATCCATTTCTGTACAAGGAGAACACTACTGATCCATTTACACATACATTGAACACTGCTGCTCCATTTACACACCAGGAGAACACTGCTGCTCCTTTCCCGTTTATGGCGAACACAGCTGATCCATTTCCGTACAAGGAGAACACTGCTGATCCATTTATGTACAAGGAAAACACTACTGATCCATTGATGTACAAGTAGAACACTGATGATCCATGACTGTACAAGGAGAACACTGCTGATCCATTTCCACATACATTGTACACTGCTGATCTATTTATGTACAAGCAGAACACTTCTGATCCATTTCCACATACGTTGAACACTGCTGCTCCATTCACACACAATGAGAACACTGCTAATCCATTTATGTACAAGGAGAACACTGCTGCTCCATTTACACACAAGGAGAACACTGCTGATTCATTTATGTACAAGGAGAACACTGCTGCTCTATTTACACACAAGGAGAACACTACTGATCCATGAAGTTTATGTACAAGGAGAACACTGCTGATCCATTTCTGTACAAGGATAACACTGCTAACTATTTCTACATACGTTGAACACTGCTGCTTCATTTACACACAATGAGAACACTGCTGATCCATTTATGTACAAGGAGAACACTTCTGATCTATTTATACTTACGTTGAACACTGCTGTTCCATTTACACAACAGGAGAACACTGCTGTTCCATTTACACAAAAGGAGAACACTGCTGCTCCATTTCGTAATAACGAGAACACTACTAATCAATTTACACATGTATACATTTCTATACAAAAAACACTGCTGATCCATTGCTGTACAAGTAGAACACTGCTTATCAATTTATGTACAAGGAGAACACTGCTGATCTATTTCTGTACAAGGAAAACACTGCTGATCCCTTTCTGTACAAGGATAACATTGCTGATCCATTTCTGTACAAAGATAACACTGCTGATCCTTTTCTAAAAAAAGGAGAACACGGCTGCTCCATTGTGTACAAGGAGAACACTTTTTATCCATGTCCACGTACGCTGAACACTGCTGCTCCATTTACACACAATGAGAAAGCTGCTTCTCCATTTCAGTACGAGGAGAACACATCTGATCCATTTCCACATACGTAGCACACTGCTGATCCATTTCTGTACAAATAGAGCACTGCTGCTCCATTTACACACAAGGAGAACACTGTTGATCCATTTATGTACAAGGGGAACACTGCTGATCCATCTAATTAGAAGAAAAACACTGCTGCTCAGTGTCTGTACAAAGAAAACACTGCTGATACATTTCCTTACAAGGATAACACTGCTGCTCTATTTATGTACAACAAGAACACTGCTGATCCATTTCTGTACAAGGAGAACACTGCTGCTCTATTTATGCACAACGAGAACACTGCTGATCCATTTCTGTACAAGGATAACACTGCTGATCCATTTCTGTACAAAGAGAACACTGCTGATCCATTTATGTACAAGGAGAACACTCCTGCTCTATTTATGTACAACGAGAACACTGCTGATACATTTCCTTACAAGGATAACACTGCTGATTCAGTTAAGTACAAGGATAACACTACTGGTCCATGTATGTACAAGGAGAACACTGTTGATCCATTTATGTACAAGGAGATCACTGCTGATCCATTTATGTACAAAGAGAACACTCCTGATCCATTAATGCACAAGGAGAACACTGCTGCTCCATTTACACACAAGGAGAACACTGCTGATCCATTTATGTAAAAGTAGAACACTGCTGATCCATTTATGTACAAGGAGAACACTGCTGGACCATTTATGTACAAGGACAACACTGCTGATCAATTTATGTACAAAGAGAACACTACTGATCCATTTCCACAAACGCTGAACATTGCTTCTTCATTTACACACAATGAGAACATTGCCGATCCATTTATATACAAGGAGAACACTGCTGATCCATGTATGTACAGGGATAACACTGCTGATCCATTTCTGTACAAGGAGAACACTGCTGATCAAGTTATGTACAAAGAGAACACTACTGATCCATTTCCACATACGTTGAACACTGCTGCTTTATTTACACACAAGGAGAACACTGCTGATCCATTTCTGTACAAGGAGAACACTGCCGATCCATTTCTGTACAAGGAGAAAACTTCTGAACCATTTCTACATACGTTGCACACTGCTGATCCATTTTCACACAAGGAGAACATTGCTTCTCCATTTTCACACAAGGGGAATACTGCTGTTCCATTTCCTTACAAGGATAACATTACTGCTCCGTTTCCTAACAAGACGGGCCGACACATTCCGTCTCGGGTGAATTAAGGTTTAGATATATAATTCCTGATACAGAAAATCCACTGGAGGCAAAAAGTGTCTGTCCGGGTTAGCCTGTGCGGCATGCTTAGGTTGATCCGGGTCGATACTTTAGGCAGCGTCCACAATGTTGGTTTTTCGTGGAACGGCTCATATATATATATATATATATAATAAAAAAAAAGAAAAAGACTCTACACATGTCGAACTATCATCACTGGTTTTGTGGTTTGTATATTATTTGTTAATTAATGGGAACATCTTTCTGTCATCAACGAACTGATTGTCGATCAAATGTATGTGAATGCTGTATAAATCGCCGCTACTGCTCTGACTAAACAAAACGTTATGCCTACTGAATGGAAGCCAACGACGACCTGCATCTTATAGACAATATTGGTTTTTTTTCTGCTACCTGCAACTGTGTAATGTTTCAAAAATGATCCCGTTCATTCACATCTACATAAGTTTATTATAAGTTACTACATGTAACAACAGTAAACTTATGTATATTCTGATAATACAGGATCTTAGGACCAATCCTCTTCACAATCTATATCAACAATCTTCCGGACATGGTTAAAAACATAACCAAATTATTTGCAGACGACACAAAGATATATTCAATAGTCAACAATACTACTGACAAGAAAAATCTCCAGACAGATCTTAACAATTTAACACACTGGTCTAAAACTTGGCTATTAAAATTCATCGAAAAGAAATGTAAACACCTTCAGCTTGGAACAGATTCAGAAAACAATTATTATAATTGTTTCCAACTCTATAAAAGAATTGGGACTACCTACTATAAAATATAGAAGATTGAGAGCTGATATGGTGGAAACCTATAAAATACTGAACAATATTGACAAAGTTGAAGTTAATAAAATGTTCCATTTAAACCAAAATAGAACAAGAGGCCACAACTTTAAACTTTACAAACATCACTGCAGAACAAATATATAAGGTAATACTCTTTTTCTCAACGAATAATTAGCCCCTGGAATAATCGGCCTGATGAAGTTATTAATGCCAAAAGTGTTAACAGCTTTAAATCTATACTTAACAAATACTGGAAGAACTCACCTTTCAAATTTGTGCTACAAAATGAAGGATCGGTAGCGTGAATAATTTCCCAAAGACAAAATGGACCTGAGAGGCGGAAGCCTACATCGGTCTCGAACCCAAGGTAAACTAAGGTAATAAGACAAGACAGATATAGGCCTAGATGCCACAAGGACGAAATTTCACTGTATATCTACAGCTTAGATGATAAAAGTTAAAACATAGAGATTCTATTAACCTAAATTCATATGGTAGAACAAATTACATAAACTTTTGTTTAAAATGAACTCTGAATAAAATATTTTCGACACTGTTAATAGTGCAGGTACGTCTAGTGTAATAAACATACAGAGGAAATAATAAAAAAGCTTAAACCTGTTATCAGGATTTAGAAACGAATTCATATTTCCCCACCCAATATTTAATTTCGCAACTAATCGGCTGTTTGTATGTTTTCTCCTGTGTCTGCTAAAGACAAGATAAGAGTTGGTATTTGTTACAAAGAGTAGCGAAACATATCCTTACATTAGATAGGAGATGAAAGTATTCCTGTGTTCTTATGAACTCCAAATGTCATAACAAATCCACTCAAAAAATAACGTCTGCTTCTCATGACGGCTGAAAACGCGTAACTAGCGGCGACGTTTAAAACGGAACAGGAAGTGACGTACTATTTGTATTGTTCTTACGTCGTTCGGTAATTTCCGGTAAATTACGGAAAATGTCGAATGGTGGTTACTCTGCTTCTATCGTCGCCGTTTTATAATCTTACTCGCCGTCATTATCAGGTTTCTGATAAATTATTCAAAAAACTGATTGACTGTATATTTAATAGTAAACTTAGACGTTAAATGAGAAATGATTCTCGATGTGCGGGCATTTTGAACCTAGATACGAGGGACACGCCGCTCCACCTGCAACATGTAGATTGTGATATTGGAGTCAATAGACTTATATTATTCAAAAGGATCAAATATTATAAAAAAAATGTATTTTTTTAAAATATTTATTATCTATTACGATAGAAAACTGGTTTAAAATTTCAAAAAATGTCCTTTTTAGTGTCATATGTTATGTTTTACTTGCTACAAATATTGGGACGGGGATATTTTAGGATAAAATTTGATTAGTTATCCCTCTGATCTAATTCCCGGCCTATATCTGCTTTTTTCCCCCAGGATTTAATTCAAATTTCGTCTACAACAAATGAGTTAACAAAAAGTAAATAAACGTGCGGGTCAGTGAGTAGTTTATATTAATCATAAACTCATGAATGAAATTTAGCCGGCCGGTTTTTTGACGCATCTTCAGCAAACGACGTTTGAAAACATATTTCTCCATTTTTCACAATGTTTTCACAATGTTTCCAACTCTATTCAATAGTTATGCCATTTTCCATATTTTTGCTCAGAAGTCTGCTGCAGATTTGTTGTGTGTGGGAAAGGGTTAAAAGGCTGAGCTCTGCAGCTTCTAACTTGTAGCTTGGTCACAACAAAGCGTGACGAACGAACGAACACAAATCAATATACCCCATCCCAAATTCTTTCCAGTTTGGGGCTTAAATATTATCCTGGTTTTAAAGTATATTCGTAGTAGATGACGGAACAGCTAATTTGATCGAATGATTTTAACCTTAATTGAAAGTCTTAAACCCTTCCCCTCATACGAAAATTCTGCAGCAGACGACTTTGAACATATTTTGTCAAAAGATAGACAATCTCTATCATCGAATGGATAACCTATGACTAAAAGTGAAAAAACATTGTGGCAAAAGGAGAAATTACTCGTTTTGAGCAATTTCTTCTTTTGTCACTATGTTTCTCAAAAATCCGTCTGCTGCAGAGGCGTCAGAAAGCGTTTATATGAGGGAAAGGGTTAACCCTTCGCCACTTGTAGACGTAATTTGACACATCTGTAGCAAACTACTTTTGAAAAACATTATGACAACGCCGTTTTCACAATGTTTTCAAACGTATTCAGCTACAGATATGACAAAATGTGTCTGAATGCTGGAAAATGTTACTGCAGGTATAATCAATCATATAACATGGGCTATACTCACTTAGAAGTGTGATCCTTACTTACTGTTAAGTATAGTATAAGTATAACTGGCTGGTAAAATAAAATTGAATGAATCTTGCTTTCACATATTCCTTCATATTTATACTTTTTGACGCCTTTTCATAATGAGCACTTTGTCCTTTTGCCACAATAATTTCAACTGTATTCAACAATTTTAGTTTCATTTATAGAGATTTTCCACAGTTTTGCCAAATTAATTTCAATGATGTGTTATTTGTGGTCACGTGACGAGATGGAATGTATGCAGATTCGGCAATGTGCAGGCAAAATCAAGCAATCAAATTACAGCTTTTGACTAGCAGTTGGTGTGTTAGGACAACGCGAATACCTGTATACACCCCTCATTTGACTAGCAGTCGGTGTGTTAGGACAACCCGAATACCTGTATACACCCCTGATTTGACTAGCAGTCGGTGTGTTAGGACAACCCGTATACCTGTATACAGCCCTGATTTGACTAGCAGTTGGTGTGTTAGGACAACCGGAATACCTGTATACACACCTGATTTGACTAGCAGTCGGTGTGTTAGGACAACCTGAATACCTGTATACATCCCTGATTTGACTAGCAGTCGGTGTGTTAGGACAACCTGAATACCTGTATACAGCCCTGATTTAACTAGCAGTCGGTGTGTTAGGACAACCTGAATACATGTATACACCCCTGATTTGACTAGCAGTCGGTGTGTTAGGACAACCTGAATACCTGTATACACCCCTGATTTGACTAGCAGTCGGTGTGTTAGAACAACATGAATACCTGTATACACCCCTGATTTGACTAGCAGTTGCTGTGTTAGAACAACATGAATACCTGTATACACCCCTGATTTAACTAGCAGTCGGTGTGTTAGAACAACATGAATACCTGTATACACCCCTGATTTGACTAGCAATCGGTGTGCTAGGATAACCTGAATACCTGTATACACCCCTGAGTTTGACAAGCAGTCGGTGTGTTAGGACAACCTGAATACCTGTATACACCCCTGATTTGACTAGCAGTCGGTGTGTTAGGACAACCTGAATACCTGTATACAGCCCTGATTTGACTAGCAGTCGGTGTGTTAGGACAACCTGAATACCTGTATACAGCCCTGATTTGACTAGCAGTCGGTGTGTTAGGACAACCTGAATACCTGTATACAGCCCTGATTTGACTAGCAGTCAGTGTGTTAGGACAACCTGAATACCTGTATACACCCCTGATTTGACTAGCAGTCGGTGTGTTAGAACAACATGAATACCTGTATACACCCCTGATTTGACTAGCAGTCGGTGTGTTAGGACAACCCGAATACCTGTATACAGCCCTGATTTGACTAGCAGTCGGTGTGTTAGGTCAACCCGAATACCTGTATACAGCCCCGATTTGCAGCTGCGTAAATCGTATCGCGCGTGTAGTAATAGTAGTAATGGCTGCCCTACTTGGCGCTCATGGTTGTGGGGGGTAATCATTACAACTGATTGGCTTGTGTCAGGATAAATGGACCAGCGTTTTAGCGCCGTTATATAACTGAAAATGTGTTGAAAGCGGCAAAAAAAAACCGGAAAACAATCAGCCAAAATCGTATCGCTCTGCCCATTATACGTGTTACAATTTTCCAGATGCAGACGATATAGTACACCTCTACAGTATATATATTCAAAACATCATAGGAAGGGAAGACATTGCTCAAAGCGAGATGTTTCGTCTGTTTACAATTCTTTTTTTTAATTCGGTATTAAATCCATATTCAAAATTTACCAGTTGTTATAGGTGTGTCCTCAGATATTACTTCTGTCATTTGCATATTTTTCTTCATAAAATAACTATGTTCAACCTATGCAGGCATGTTACTTTTTAGCCCGCTGTTTATCGAAGAAAAAAAGTCGGGCTATTGTGATACGCTTGGCGTCGTCGTTACCTGTGTAACTAGATGTCAGTCCATCTTGCAATCACCACCACACTAGATGCATTCGAAGGGGCCTTTGCTTATTTTTAAAAAAATCAATTACTTAACCCTTTCCCTCATACGACAATTATGCAGCAGACGACTTTGAACATATTTTGTTAAGAAATAGAAAATCTCTATAATTGAATGGATAACCTATGACTAAAAGTGGAAAACATTGTGTCAAAAGGAGAAATTGCTCGTTTTGAGCAATTTCTTCTTTCGTCACTATGTTTTCAAAAAGCCGTCTGCTACAGAGGCGTCAGAAAGCATCTATATGAGGGAAAGGGTTAAATATGTTTAATTGCATTTGATCACACTTCACCGTCTACGACAATGATACAAAATGGGCCATGTATATTAGCGGAAGAACTTGAGATGATAAGAATATCAGTTCTGTGACAAAAACAAATATAGACATTTACTTTTTAAGTTTTATTTAGCATATTAGCATAGTACACAATTATTAACAAATGCCTTAAATGTCAAAATTGACTAGTGAATATTTACTTTTAGAAGAAAAAAACTTTTCACAAGAACAGTTGAAATTGTGAAAAGCAAATTACTCACGCAGTAAAATATATGCCCTAGTATATCACTATTCTATTTGTTAAATCTAAAAAAAAAAAAAAAAAAAAAATTAAATATGTTTATTTAAATGGATCCGCAAGACTCACAGGTCAAATCTGACCAATAACAAGTGTGAAGATTTCAAACAGTGTAAAAAGATCACAATAAATACAATTCACGCACCAACGGCACCACTTTTACAATTGTATGGTGCAGCAACACGTTTCAAACTGATTACATCTACCATGAATATATCACAATGCAAAATAGAGGTCATATCAATCAATCAATCCTCTAATCCGTTCCATCTCAGTTTTTACATCCTATTGGATTGATTTGGATTGATTTCGAACTAAAAAAATTCTCCTTTTGCCACAATGTTTTCCACTTTTAGTCATAGGTTATCCATACAATTATAGAGATTTTCTATTTTTTGACAAAATATGTTCAAAGTCGTTTGCTGCAGAAATGTGGTATGAGGGAAAGAGTTAAAAAAAATTGTAGTAGATTTTTCAAAATTCGTCTGCATGTGGGAAAGAGGTATGTTCCCCATTGACTGCTGGAACTGATTGTGTGAAGCCTGGGCCATCAGTAAAGAGCCAGGTCGAATGACGCATCCAAGCCTCTGACCAGGCTTTATCCCTTTCCCACATACAATAAATTTACAGCAGACGACTGTGAAATTATTAAGTCCAAAATATAGAAAATCTCTATAAATGATAGTATGATAATTGAACAGAGTTGAAATCATTTTAAGCAAAGTAGAAATTGCTCATCATGAGCAATTTCTTCTTTTGTCACAATGATTTTTTAAAAGTCGTCTGCTGCAGAGGCGACAGAAAGCGTCTATATGTGGGAAAGAGATAATTATATTGTTAGCTGCTCAACTTAACATTTTCATCTTGATATATCTAGAATTGGTAGACTTCTTCAAATGCAGTCAATATTCAGTTGTTATCAAAGTATTGAGCAAGTTTTTAAAAGCCATAAACTTTCCAACCACAGTATCACTTTTTCCATTAAGAGTATTCAAAATAATTTCTAATATCATTTTTTCATTTAGAAAATATTCTCATCTGGTATAACATAGAAATGCGACTAGTTAAGTTGTTAAGCACAGCAGGAGTTGATTCCAGGATTAAGTTATAAATCCTGTATTAATTATGTCTGTTTTTTCATGCGGTTGATTGTGTTTTTGATTTCCCTTCAATAACGTCCAACACTAGTTCTGCTGCCGCTGGGATTCTTGTGCCTTAAAGTAGAAGGATTCGTCATTTACTTGAAGCAGATGACATTTTACACCTCTGTAGCAGATGAATTTTGATGACGAGCATTTCTCCTTTCTAGACAATGTTTTCAACTTTGATTAGGAATCCGCTGTGGTCGAGTGGTTAGCGTCGGGGATTTCGAAACCGGGTGTCCCGGGTTCGATCCCCAGTTGCGGCACTACGGTCATGGTGGAGTGCCCTTGGGCAAGGCACGTTTTCTAGCCTAGTACTGGTTTGTTTATCCAGGGATCATAAATAAGTGAACTGTCACCGTGATATAACTGAAATATTGTTGAAAGCGGCGTAAAATCCCAATAAATAAATAAAAAAAATCAACTTGAATTAAAAATAATCCTTCTAACTTCCTTTATCATATCAGGTTAATTGTAAAATAAGGAACAGTTTGGGATTTTAGGCACTGATAAAGCATACATAATTGAAAGAAACAAAGATCTGCTTCTGATTTCAATCGAAAACTGCAGTAAACAGATGACTAGATAAGGACGTGTAAACAGGTCTTTTCCAAATAATATCTCTCTTATGACTGAACAAAAAACCCTATGGTGTAGGTACTCAATAGTGAATACTCAGTGAGATGAAGTTTTTGAGTATCCACAAAATAGAGTTTGAGCCTTTGAGGGTCATATAAGGATTTGGGGGATGTGAAATACTCTTCTTATCTAGAGATCTGTGTAGTAGTTTTAACCCTTTCCCTCATATGGACGCTTTCTGACGCCTCTGCAGCAGACGGCTTTTTGAAAACAGTGACAAAAGAAGAAATTGCACAAAACGTGCAATTTCTCCTTTTGCCACAATGTTTTCCACTTTTAGTCATAGGTTATCCATTCAATTATGGAGATTTTCTATGTTTTGACAAAATACGTTCCAAGTCATCTGCTGCAGAATTGTCGTATGAGGGAAAGGGTTAATTAAATGATAGTAAGATGTTTCCATTAGTACAAACAAAGCAAGTGACTATGTTATAATATCAAATCAAGCTAATGGTGAGGATGTAAGAACTAATTAAACCCTTTCCCTCATACGATAATTCTGCAGCAGACGACTTTGAACGTATTTTGTCAAAAAATAGAAAATCTCTATAATTGAATGGATAACCTATGACAAAAAGTGGAAAACATTGTGGCAAAAGGAGAAATTGTACGTTTTGTGCAATTTCTTCTTTTGTCACTATGTTTTCAAAAAGCCGTCTGCTGCAGAGGCGTCAGAAAGCGTCTATATGAGGGAAAGGGTTAAACCCTTCCCCATACAATACAAATCTGCTGCAGACGAAAATATCTAGATAAAGATATTGAGCAAAAGCCTTGATGAAGGAAAGCATAAATTTGTGCAATAAGAGCCACTTCTCCTTTTGCCACAATGTTTCTAATCTATTCATTTTGATTTACCTGCAGCAGATATTTGAAAACTACGTCAGAAAATGAGGATTTGCTCAAAATGCTCAATTTCCCCTTTTCACAATGTTCCCAGCTCAATGCATTATAATCATACTATTTTCATAGAGAATTTAAACCCTTTTGACTAGATATCTGCTGCAGATTAGTGGTATGTGGGAAAGGGTTGACCCTTTCCCTCATACGACAATTCTGCAGCAGACGTCTTTGAACATATTTTGTCAAAAAATAGAAAATCTCTATAATTGAATGGATAACCTATTACTAAAAGTGGAAAACATTGTGGCAAAAGGAGAAATTGCTCGTTTTGAGCAATTTCTTCTATTGTCACTATGTTTTCAAAAAGCCATCTGCTGCAGAGGCGTCAGAAAGCGTCTATATGAGGGAAAGGGTTAAAAGTACCTGGTCCAAATACTGCAGCCACTCCACTTTCATACAAAAAGGCGTAGTCCTGAGGTGGTATTACCCCTCCAGCCACAACTATAATCTCTCTGAAATAAATACAATGTACATGTACAGTCACACCTGTACTAAAGACCACTTTGGAATAGCAATTCCCTGTCCAGTGACCATAATTTTAGTTTTTGAAATACTCATTTTCTGTATAAATGACCCTGTAATTAAAGACCATCTGTGAACAAAAGACCAGATTGTTCACTTTCCATGGGTGGTCTTTAGACACAGGTTTGATTTGTATTTCAATAACAATAAGTGACACATTGTGGGGGGAATTAACTCTTTAAATAAAGTCTTGATTATCATCATCATATTATTATTATTTAAATACAATACAAGAGTGTTTGAACAAAGACATGAGTTGTCTGCCAATATGATAGTAAGTACAGACAGATGACAGTCAAGTTATGTGCCTTCCTGCCATTTAGCAAGCAACACAATAAAATGAGAAGTTATTTATAAGTAATAGTTACATTTGTAATAAAAATGTAATGTAGAAACATTTATTAAATATTTACTAGATATTATATTCTTGGTTTTATGCTTTCTTTGCATTCACAATAACATTTTGATAAAGTTGAAAAAATTGTGGTAAAATGAGAAATGGTTTTCATTTTAAATACAAAAAGTCAAGAACAGAAAAGAAAATCTTGACAAACTAAAATAGATCTCAAAAGAAGGATATAATTATGACAAAGTTGTGCAGGAGATAGAAAATTCTTCTTTGTTGAAAAAAGCAAGTTTCTTAGAATGCATCAAAAGCTCTTTCTATTCATTAATACTAAATACCCCTATAAAAGTTTTCCCTAAACATTTGAAAATTGAAGTGTAGGAAAAACAGCGTTTATTGCAACACTTACGGTCGGCCCATCGCTTTAAGTTCAGAAATTAATTCTGGAATCAAGGTTTTATGTCCGGCAGCAAGGGAACTTACTCCAACGACATGTACATCAGCATCTACAGCCTGCTGCGCTGCTTCCCTGGGAGTCTGAAATAATCAAGGGTTAATTAACCCTTTCCCACATACAACAATTCTGCAGCAGATGACAAATAAATGAACAATTATTGATTAAAAACATTGCAGCAAAGGGAGATATTGCTCATCATGAGCAATTTCTCCTTTTGTCATAATGTTTTCTGCAATGGCATCAGAAAGCGTCTATTATGTAGGAAAGGTTAAACAAAGACATATAATTTTAAACAGTTCTTGAAGAAACATGTTTGTTGGCTGCCAATAAGTCTTTAACTGTGACAGACAGACAGACGGATGGACAGACAGATATACATTGGAACTTCCTTACGAGGCCATATGCACCAAAAAAACATAAGATAAAAACTAGAAATATCACTGAAGATGATAAATACCCCCAAAACAGCACCTTGACTCAAAATATGGTTTACGACCGACCAACAAAAGGGCCATAACTCTGTAAACAAGAAAAAGTAACAAAGGGCAATAACTCTGTATTTAGATTAAATAGAGTTATGGTTTCTGTACACTGCACTTTCTCTCAATGTGTTGTATCATCCTATGAAGTTTTATTAAATTCCAACAATTAGTTTTAAAGTTATGCTCCGGACAAGACTCTACGAATATGAAAAAGTAACAAACGGCAATAACTCTGTCATTATGTAAAGTAGAGTTATGTTTCTTGTACACTGCACTTCCTCTGATTATGCTCTACCATTATATGTAGTTTTATTAGATTCCATGTATTAGTTATTAAGTAATTCTACGGACAAGAAAAAGTAACAAAGGGCAATAACTCTGTATTTAGATAAAATAGAGTTATGGTTCCTGTACACCGCACTTCCTCTCAATGTGTTGTATCATCCTATGAAGTTTAATTAAATTCCAACAATTTGTTTTAAAGTTATGCTCTGGACAAGACTCTACGAATAAGAAAAAGTAACAAAGGGCAATAACTCTGTAACTATGTAAATTAGAGTTATGGTTCTTGTACACTGCACTTCCTCTGATTATGCTCTACCATTGTATGCAGTTTTATTAGATTCCATCTGTTAGTTATTAAGTAATTCTCCGGACAAGAAAAAGTAACAAAGGGCAATAACTCGGTATTTAGATAAAATAGAGTTATGGTTCCTGTACACCGCACTTCCTCTCAATGTGTTGTATCATCCTATGAAGTTTCGTTCAAATCCTATGTTGCATTGTTAAGATATGGTCCGGACAAAATATGGCTTCCGACCGACCGACCGACCGACCGACCGACCGACATACTGACCGACCGACACAGTGACTCCTATATACCCCCCCAAAACTTTGTTTTTTGGGGGTATAATAAATTGAACCTAGCCACAAATCTTTAATGAGATAGATTGCAAAACGTGCATCAACAAAGCAATTTTAATTTATTCTTTTCCCCATCACATCAACCTAAAACTGCATTTCTAAAGGCCAAAAGGTATTAAATTTAAAGTACATTGGTCACCTGCCAAAAATTAAATGAGCTTGACAGACTGACACAAAACAGTGAACCCTACAGGTCACCTTGCCAAGGCATGTAACCCCAAAACAGAGCTTTTCTTTATACTATATAATTATAGAGACCAATTGCTCTGATTCTCTATAGGCGCATTTGATAGTGAACACCAGGGCTCCGAAAATTTCGAAATTTCAATCGGTCCGATGATTTTTTTTAACCCCACCCCTGCCTCATTTTTGAAAAATATGATATTGGAACATTTTTCAAAAAATAAACATGAATTTCCATGCAAAGATGGTTGCATAATAGTGTCATCGCTCGATAATGTCAATGTAGAAGTACTTTACATATCAAAACTTTCCAAAATTTGCAGACGAACATAACATTGCATTACTTACTAGAAAATGATTGATGACGCACAGAAGATACAATTCTCTTATTTACTGTTCTGTTTGTACGGTAAACATTGTTTTGTCTACACAAAAATAAACATTTTACTAAAAGAAAATGTCTATGTTATTTTGGAATTACCATGACTGAAATATTTCTCACATAATTAGAGATATTTATTTTTTAGGTAAGTTCCCCAAGCCAGTTCTCTTTGTCAACATGATTTGGGTCGAATTCTTATTACCGTCGGCAATTATCGACTTTAAAAACATTCCGTTATTAAGCACAATGGTTTGAAACAGTAGATCGTTTGTAACAGTTTGAAAATAACAAACGGTCCGAAAGTAAAAGTAACATTTCAATTAGCCAGTCAGTCCTGAGTGGGACCAATTAACAATTGATTAGACTGATCAACTCATAATTAGAAAGCTGAGCAGTTTCGCCATTTGCCAAGATATCTTCAATAATTATACATTCAAAACATTGAAAAAGTATAAACAATAAATCAAACAAAAGACTTTTAGGGAAAGACTTATAGTTATGAGTTCAAAGTGGGAAAAGAATTTAAAGTCTAAAGGCCATACATACCGAGAAAAGTGGACCGATATCCACATCAAAGCCCAGATCTGCGAACCCAGTAGCAATCACCTTCCCTCCTCTATCATGTCCATCCTGGCCAACTTTAGCCACCAAAATCCTTGGTCGTCTTCCTTCATTCTCTTGGAATTTCTGATTTAGGATTAAAAAAGTATATACATTGTGTACATGTTTATCCTAACTCTTTCTCACATACAGACGTGTTTTCTCATGCATCTCAAAATAAGCAAATTCTCTTTTTGCCACAATTTTTTGAACTATTTTCAGTAATTATTCCTACATTATATAGACATTTTCAACATTGTTGTCTACAGGTTTCAAAAGTTGTCTGCTGCAGATTTGTTGAATAAAGTAGCAACGTGTTAACAACTTTTTCATTTGTAAGAAAATTGCTTTACATCAGACATTTGTTGACAATATTGTGGAAAAGAGAGAAATTGCTTGAAACAAGCAAAATATCCTCTTTACACAATATTTTTTAAGTTCTGGATAAGAAATGAGCTTCAAATTCTGCAGATTATACATTGTAATTCTGAGATTGTTTTAGAGCAGATAACTATCAGGTAAATTCTTCACAAAAATAACGATATTGCATTTACAACGATTGCCCAGGAATTACTGTGTTTGTAAGCATTTTTCAAAACATAAAAGCTAGTAGAAACAAGGGCACCGCAAAGCGGATGCATCCCCGAGGTATTAAATTTAAAAATATGGCTAAAAATATGGCCAAAAAATTAATGGAATAATATTACGATCTAAATGTCAACACATTGAAAATAACGAAAAAATACCAAATACTTTTCTAGTTGGTTAAGATCGGTCGAAGAAGGATGTTCAGTGTAGAGTGGTCACAAGGTTGTTATATGGGAAAATAGTCAAAGTCCAATTTTGACCTTCAGCCTATGACCTTGAAAATAAATAGGCTTCTAGACCTTGCCATATACTAACTGTATACCAAGTTTGGTTAAGATCAGTCAAAGGATGTTCAGTGTAGAGTGGTCACAAGGTTGTTACGGACGGACGCACAGACGCACAAACAAACAAACAAACGGACAGCCCCGTTACTATATCCCCTCTCAAACTCTGTTTGACGAGGGGATAATAAAGCTACTTCCACATAATAAATTTTAAAAATTTCTGTCCCTTTAGAAGTTTTAGAAACCATTAACCATTTTGTAACTTCCCTGATAGATCTTTCTTAAAATACTGTTGGAAGAAGAAAATTAGGAAAGGGTTTGCCTTGAAAAAAGTGGATGGAATTATAACTTTAATTTTGTTACAGAGTTGAAAACAGTGTGGTATAAGGAGGAATCACTTCTTTTGGGGCAAACAAAATCCACATTGGTTTCGAACGTTTTTGCTCAGGTATCAAACATCATAATTATGAGTGAAATTATTAACCCTTTCACACATACAGCAAACAACTTCGAAAGCATATTCGCATACACCAGGAAAATCTCTATAAATGAAGGTACAATAACTGAAAGAAATTGAAAACATTTTGGCAAATGGAGAAATTGCTCATTTTGAGCAATTTCTCCTTTTGCCAACATGTTTTCAGAAGTCATCTGATGCAGAGGCATCAGAGAGCATCTTAAATGTGGGAAAGGGTTAACAATAATCAGATAATAGGATAAGACAAATTCAAAATTGAGTTTATACCTCAACTCTCTGTATAACTGCAGAGATCTCGTCATCAGCACCAAATTCTGTTCTGTATGCCCCGCTAACCATTCTGTCACTGGCAACATGCCGACCATAAACCTAGGAAACAAATATATATCATACAATATATCACAACATCCAAAAGCCCTAGTATACAAAAATATATATCCTACAAAATATTATAACATCCAAAAGACCTAGTAAACAAATATATATCATACGATATATTACAACATCCTAAAGCCCTAGTATACAAAAATATATATCCTACAAAATATTATAACATCCAAAAGTCCTAGTATACAAATATAGGAAACCTAGAAATGTTGAAAGTGATTTTTAAACACCATACGTTCAAATCGACCAAATATATATATAATCTTGACAAACATGCTATTTCTACTAAATTTAACACTTTCCCACATCCAATAAATATGCAGAAGTCGACTTTGTAAACATCTCGGCAAAAATATGAAAAATCTCTGTAAATGAAAATATACACAATTAAAAGTGTTGGAAAACCTTGTGTCAAAATGAGAAATTGAGCTATTATTTCTTCTTTTGCTTTAATTGTTTTCAAAAGTTGTCTGCTACAGACGCTTCAAAATACTTCTATATGTTGGGAAGGGTTTAACTGTGTGTCCTTTTGTGTGTGACCATGTTCAGATTTTATGGAACAAATGTCTTATTTGATGAAAATGCATCGATTGTATATTAAACATAATTCATATCTTTCTACAAAGCTCTGATTCAGTTCAATATTGTTTATTAATAATACCTTTTCCATGGCATCTGTGATTAAACCTTTTTCCCACCTACAGACGCATTGTGGCAAAAGGAGAAATTGCTCAAAATAAGCAAATTCTCACCTGCAGATGCATTTTCCCGCATCTGTAGCAGACGACTTTTGGTAACATTTTTGCAATAGGAGAAATTCATCATAACAAGAGATGTTTGTCAAACATTATGTCCTCTGAGCGCCATGTTGTCCGGAATATTTGGAAATTTTTGATCAAAATCAATAGGGGTCATCTACTGGTCACCCCCATTCTCCATGTCAAGTTTGAGGGCCATGGGTGCAGGCAATGTCAAGTTATCACTCGGACAAGCTTTTCACGTTCAAGGTAACTGTGACATTTGACTAGATGACCTAAAAATCAATAGGGGTCATCTACTGGTCAGGCCCAACCTCCAAGTCAAGTTTGAGGACCATAGGTCCAGGCATTGTTGAGTTATCACTTGAACAACCTTGACCACTGTGACCTTGACCTTTCACCTGATGACCTTATAATATGGGTCATGTACTGATCACCCCATCCTCCATGTTAAGTTTGAGGGCCATGGGTACAAGCAATGTCGAGTTATCACTCGGACAAGATTTCGCGTTCAAGGTCAGTGACCTTGACCTTTGACCTGATGACCTCAAAATCAATAGGGGTCATCTACTGGTCAGGCCAAACCTCCAAGTATAGTTTGATGATCATAGGTCCAGGCATTTTTGAGTTATCACTCGGACAAGCTTCATCACTGTGACCTTGACCTTTCAACTGATGACCTTAAAATCAATAAGGGTCATCTACTTGTCAGGTCCAGCCTCCATGTTAAGTTTAAGGGCCATGTTTGCAGGCAATGTCTAGTTATCACTCTGACAATATTTTGCGTTCAATGTGAGTGACCTTGACCTTTGACCAGATGACCTCAAAATCAATAGGAGTCATCTACTGGTCACCCCCAGCCTCCATGTCCAGTTATCACTAAGACAAGCTATTCGAGTTCAAGGTAAGTCAGTGACCTTGACTTTTTACCTGATGACCTCAAAATCAATAAGGGTCATCTACTGGTCAGGCCCGACCTTCAAAACAAGTTTGAGGACCATAGGTTCAGGCATTGTTGAGTTCACTCGGACAAGATTTGGTCTACCAACGGACCGAACTACCCTCCAACATGTGCAAAGCAATATATCCCCTCTTCTTCGAAGGGGGCATAATAAGAGATTTCTCCAATTGCTACAATGTTTTCAATTGTATTTGATTATCAAACTTTCAACTATAGAGAATTTCCTTATTTTTGCCCAGATAGTTGAAAGTGTTCTGCTGCAAATTTGTTGTATGTGGGAAAGGTTGAATAATACCTTTTCCATGGCGTCTGTGATTTCGCCAACAGTACATCTATGTCTTGCTGCCTCTAAAGATAATTCGAGTAAATTACCGTCGTTACTCTCACAGGCTTTTGTAATTGCTGACAAACATTCTTCTACCTATAAATGGACAATCAATAATACCACTAGATAAATACGAGTTTTCCAAGGAACACATGTGTTGCGGGGACAAAAACCTTTCAGATGACCTATCTTAAAGTGGAATGGACAGATGGAAAAGGTCCTGAACCCTTTACTAAATGCCGGTGAATTTTCATATATGGAGAATTTTCATATTTGTGGACTGATGTTTTCAAAGTTCTATGTTTTGTTGTATGTAGGTACGGTTAAATATCACACTGCCTTAAAGCAGTAGTGACAAAATACAATAATATCATAATATAACATGATACACATTTGGTGGTTTGCTTTGTTTGGATTTACGCATTTTCAACAATATTTCAGTTATATCATAGTGACAGTTCACTTATTGATGATCCCTTGGTAAACAAACCAGTACTAGGCTAGGAAATGTGTCTTGTCTAAGGACACTCCGCCATGGCTGTCGCAACTTGGGATCAACCAGGACGCCCTGATCCAAATCTCTGACACTAACCACTTGGCCATGGCGGATTCCTACATTTAGTGGTTTGTTTTGCAAAAATCTATTCAAAGGTAAATATATTTAAACACTGAATAGGAAACAACAAAAAGACTGGATAAAAACTTAAAACAAACAACTTCTCCTTTTTCATCAGTTTTCAAACATTGTCTGACATTGAAAGATCAAGATGTTTGGTTTTTTACCAAGATAGAGAAATGACAAATCCGAGAGAAAAGGTTTGTTTTGTAAACAAGGGTTAAATTTCTTGTTTATACATATCTTTCAACCCTTTGCCACATACGTCAAATCTGCAACAGACGACTTTGAAATCATTAAGTCAAAATATAAAAACTCAATAAATGAAAGCATAGTTGCAAAACGTGAAATTGCTCATTCTGAGCATTTTCTCCGTTTAATATCGAATGGTTTCAAAGTTCTCCTGCTTTAAGAGCGCCAGAAAGCATCTGTATTAGGGAAATGGTAATGACTACCATTTAGCAGCCAATTAGGCTGAACTGTGACTATTTTTCTAGATCGCTTTACTGTCTGCTTAACCCTTTCCCACATATAGACGCTTTCTGACGCCTCTGCAGCAGACAACTTTTGAAAACACTGTGACAAAAGGAGAAATTGCTCAAAACGAGCAATTTCTCCTTTTGCCAAAGTGTTTTCAAATTTATTTAATAATAATACCATTATTTATAGAGAGTTTTCATATTTTTGCCATGATGTTTTCAAAGTCGTCTGCTGCAGATTTGCTGTATGTGGGAATGGGTTAAGTTATAAAATTGAAAATATTGTGCTAAATTGAGCAATTCCTCTTTTTACCACAATGTTTTCAATACTATTCAATTATTATACTTTCATCAATAGAGATATATTCAATCTTTTTGCCAAGATGTTTTCAAAGTCGTCTGCTGCAGAATTGTTGCGTGTGGAAAACGGTTAACCCTTTCCCACATGCGGATGCGGTGTAATGTTTCTGCAGCAGATGACTTTAATATGAAATCATTGTGGAAAATGGAAATATTACTTGTACTGAGCAATTTCTCCTTTGCCATACATTTCATCATCTTTATTCAATAATTATACTTTTGTTTAGCAAGACTTTCCATTATTTTCTCTTGACGTTTTCGCTTTTTTTGCTGCAGATTTGTTATATGCATGTAAGGGCTGTGGAGGGTTTTGACTATTCTAATAAGTCCCTACCTTATCTTTATTTCTAGAAGATCTAGTTTTTCTTAGTCTCTCTAACTGTTTCTCTCTAACCTCCTTGTTATCTATACTGCGCACATCAACTTGATCTTGTTCAGCTAGTCTGTATTTGTTCACACCCACTATCACTTCTACAATACACGGTCAAACTTGTGTTAGTGGTCACCTCTGTTAATCAGCCATCTTGTATTAAGCAGTCACTTGACGATTGACCAAAACGACATGGCCTTCTCAATTTTTACTTGTATTAAGCAGCCACCTGTGTTCAACAGCCACTTCTTGACTCGACCTTGAATGGCTGCCTAAGACAAGCTTGACTATATAAACCCTTTCCCACATACAGACACTTTTCTGACGCATCAGCAGCAGACCACTTTTCTCAATAGTAAGACAAAAGGAGTAATTGCTTAACCCTTTCTCACATACAGCAATTCTGCAGCAGACGACATTTGAAAATGTTTTAATACTCAAAAATATGGAAAATCTCTATAATTGTAGGTATAATAACTGAAAAAGTTTAAAACAAGATGTGTTTGTGAAACACTGATGCCCCCGAATGGCAACATCTAGGTCAAAGGTCAAGGTCGCAAGGTCAAAAATGTTGGTACTGACAGAAAGGTCATGTCACAAGGAATACACATGTGAAATATGGTAGCCGTACCTGTTATGGTTCAAAAGTAGTGGTCAAGGTTAAAGTTTTTTTCGTGCAGACAGACAGACGTGCAGACAGACAGGCCAAAAACTAGATGCCCACCGAATCGGTGATTCCGGGGGCATAAAAATATTGTGGCAAAAAGAGGAATTGCTTGATTTTAGCAATTTCTCCTTTTGTTACGATGTTTCAAAAGTCGCCTGCTGCAGATGCTTCAAAATGTGTCTATAGGTGGGAAAGGGTTAAAACGAGCAGATTCTCCATTTGTCACAATGTTTTCAACTATAATTTGCAATAATTATACATTTTTTTAAAGAGATTTTCTATATTTGTGCGGGTATGTTTTCAAAGTCGTCTGCTGAATAATTATTGTATGTGGGAAAGGGTTAAAAAGATTACAAGTAAATGTATAAAGCAATTGATGAAATGTACCTTATCCATTTCCCTAGCTGAGGCAAAAAATAGAACATCTATAGCATTGAAAGTATAATTAAGACTCAGAGTTTAACCCTCTCAAACATACAACACATATAGACGCTTTCTGACGCCTCTGCAGCAGACAGCTTTTTGAAAATATAGTGGCAAAAGAAGAAATTGCTCAAAACAAGCAATTTCTCCTTTTGACACAATGTTTTCCACTTTTAGTCATAGGCTATCCATTCAATTATAGAGATTTTCTATCTTTTGATGAAATATGTTCAAAGTCGTCTGCTGCAGAATTGTCGTATGAGGAAAAGGGTTAAGCAAAAGTACAAACAAAATTATGAATCAAATTATTACTATTGAACAGGGTTGTAAACATTGCGGTAAATGGAGAAAATGATCATTAATTTCTCCTTTTTCCAATATTTTTTCAAAAGTCATATGTTGCAAAGGTGTCCAAATGCATATGTATCAGTATGTGGTTAAAACACGGAGAACAGGAGTGCCAAATTGCCACAATATATGCCCTTCAAGGACCATAACTCTGGAGTGTCCATGGCTAGAAATAGAACTTGGCCAACATATTATGACATTTTAGACTCTGAATAAGTTTGGTAAATATTGGATTAGTGTTGCTCAAGTTAGAGAGCAAAAAACACTGATTATGCAAAACTTCACTAATAAGGGGTCATAACTCTGGACCGATATGACTGAAAATCAACCTCAATCAAGATATTTTCCCATATTTATTGTTTCTAAAGTTTCTTTCATATTAGGATTGCTCAAGTTAGAGACCCGATAAAACTAATTCAGCAAAAATTTCTCTGATTAAGTGATCATAACTCTGGGATATCTGGAACAATCTGGATGAATATTAAACTGGATGGTGATTTTTGCATTGTGACCAAGTTTGGTGCAGATTGGCTGAAGATTACTCAAGCGTGAGAGCAGAGAAAGCTAATTTCACTTTTTTCTGATTGCAGATTGTTGTATTCCTGTGGCGATCATCAACCGGTGTTTTCACAATATGACATGTTTATTTAAAACAGAATTAAAATGGAGAATGGCTCCTTCTTTTTTCTCTAAATAATTTCAGATATCTCCTTTAGAAGATTATGTCGGTCTGGTGGGTATAGCTTTACCACTGATGTTCTGGTGTCACCATCAAGTTTTAGCCATTGGTAATTTACTCTGAAAACACCTGATTGAAATACTGTAAAACAATTTAATTCTGCACTATTGCATTTGGGCAATTGTTTGACATCAGGAATAGAAGCTTTTTTATACTAAATCACATTCATGCAGGAAAACCTTCATCATTCAACAACATACAGAAAATCTGCAGCATTTGACTTTTAAAATATCCTGGCAAAAAATGAAATATATCCATAAATCAGACTTTTATTATTAAATTGAGTTGATAACACGATGCCAGAAGGAGGAAAATTGCTCCTTAAGAACTATTTATCCCTTTGCAACAATGTTTTCAAAAGTCGTCTGCTGCAGAGGCATCAGAAACCATCTTCATGTGGGTATAGGGATAAAGTGACATACCCTGTGCACTGTCTATCCTTGCCTGACGTTTGGCTGCACACTCTTCTATCCTTAATTTTGGCATTCCAGAAGCAACAGCTTTAGCCATACCACCTAAGTCTTCTATCTTTAAAATAAATAATACATTATGAAAATTGTACATTTCCATAAAACAACACACTTTTGAAAACATTCTGTAAATAGAGTGATTTGCTCAAGCAATTCCACACAATGTTATATATTTGTTTTAAATCATAACAAAAAGTGGAAAACATTGTGGCAAAAGGAGAAATTGCACGTTTTGTGCAATTTCTTCTTTTGTCACTATGTTTTTAAAAAGCCATCTGCTGTAGAGGCGTCAGAAAGCGTCTATATGAAGGAAAGGGTTAAAGTAGTTAAATATGTTTAACCCATTGAATTGTTGTTTACCCTTTCCTACTAGCAGTCACGTTTTTACATATCTGAAGCAGATGATTTTTGAAAACAAATTGTGGCAAAAGGAGATACATGTATAACATTACTTACACAAGCCTGTTAACCCTTTCCCTCATACAACAATTCTGCAGCAGACGACTTTGAATGTATTTTGTCAAAACATAGAAAATCTCCATAATTGAATGGATAACCTATGACAAAAAGTGGAAAACATTGTGGCAAAAGGAGAAATTGCATGTTTTGTGCAATTTCTTCTTTTGTCACTATGTTTTTAAAAAGCCGTCTGCTGTAGAGGCGTCAGAAAGCGTCTATATGAAGGAAAGGGTTAAAGTAGTTAAATATGTTTAACCCATTGAATTGTTTTTTACCCTTTCCTACTAGCAGTCACGTTTTTACATATCTGAAGCAGATGATTTTTGAAAACAAATTGTGGCAAAAGGAGATACATGTATAACATTACTTACACAAGCCTGTTAACCCTTTCCCTCATACAACAATTCTGCAGCAGACGACTTTGAATGTATTTTGTCAAAACATAGAAAATCTCCATAATTGAATGGATAACCTATGACAAAAAGTGGAAAACATTGTGGCAAAAGGAGAAATTGCACGTTTTGTGCAATTTCTTCTTTTGTCACTATGTTTTTAAAAAGCCGTCTGCTGTAGAGGCGTCAGAAAGCGTCTATATGAAGGAAAGGGTTAAAGTAGTTAAATATGTTTAACCCATTGAATTGTTGTTTACCCTTTCCTACTAGCAGTCACGTTTTGACATATCTGAAGCAAATGATTTTTGATAACAAATTGTGGCAAAAGGAGATACATGTATACCATTACTAACACAAGCCTGTTAACCCTTTCCCTCAAACAACAATATGGCAGAAGACAACTTTGAACATATTTTGTCAAAAAATAGAAAATCTCTATAATTGAATGGATAACCCATGACCAAAAGTGAAAAATATGGTGTCAAAAGGAGAAATTGCTTGTTTTGAGCAATTTCTTCTTTTGTCACTATGTTTTCAAAAATCCGTCTGCTGCAGAGGCATCAGAAAGCGTCTAAATGAGGGAAAGGGTTAAAAGCTTCTGTCAACTTATGTAGATTCTGATAAGACAGAGCAAATGTACAGGCTGATCTGCACCTTCACTGTCCAAATGTACCAACTTGTACCCTTTCCAATGAACAGGCTCAAATCGGGGGGCTTGGTGTGAACCGTTGTAACTAAAATTGCTATTTTTTTACCAAGGTTTATCACCTCGCCATAAAGTCTTTATAAGCGTTAAATCATTTTTCTTGGTAAACAATGGAAATTTAGGTGCCATTGCTCGTTCTGAGCAATGGCACCTAAATTTGCATTGTTTACAAAGGGGTCAAAATTGCCCCTAAACCAGGGTTTTGAAAATAGGCTTTTAGTTACAACCGTTTCACACCAAGCCCTCGAAATGACAATAAAAAGTGATGTTTATACCTCTTGAATAACTTTAAGAGCAGCATTATACATATCATCTGTTAAAGATTCCATCATGTATGAACCTCCCCAGGGATCGGCCACCTAGAAACATAAGCATGCAAATTATTCATTAAACGGCTTACACAGCAGACAAGTTTTGAAGACATTGTTCCAAAAGATAAATTGTTCAAGAAGAACAAATTTTCCTTTTCCTAATTTGTCCAACAAAGTGTCAAAAGTAAATCGAGTTTTTCCTAAATTTTATAACGTTTCATTGAAATATTTCCAAAGCAGGTGAATCTGAAATATTCCCTACTGACATGCCATTATGATAAGCACTCAGACAACATCCTTAGTGAAATGGTAGAGTGTCTGCCTTGTGTGCAAGAGGTCACAGGTTTCAATCCTTGGCCAGGTCATATCAAGACATTAAACCTTTTCCTCATACGACAATTCTGCAGCAGACGACTTTGAACGTATTTTGTCAAAAAATAGAAAATCTCCATAATTGAATGGATAACCTATGACAAAAAGTGGAAAACATTGTGGCAAAAGGAGAAATTGCACGTTTTGTGCAATTTCTTCTTTTGTCACTATGTTTTCAAAAAGCCGTCTGCTGCAGAGGCATCAGAAAGCGTCTATATGAGGGAAAGGGTTAAATATGGAAGTAAGGACTTTCCCTCCTTAGCATTCTTGATTGCGGGGTTAGCATCACGACTGACTCACTGGTCTCACAATAAATGGACCAGTATTACTGGTGACTGGAAATGCAGTGATATAACTGAACAATTGGTAAAAGCCGCACAAAGCACCATACAAAGGCATGAGCATGCAGCAAAATATTCTTCCAAACATAGAATAAGCTCCTTTCTTAGGACTTTTAGATTAGTCTGAGAAAGTGCCAACATGTGTTACAAAATGAAAGTGTTTTAAACATTCGGATGAAGACACACTGAAGCCATAAGCAGTTATTTTCAACTTTAACCTGTTGCAAAAGATTATTTGATATTTTTACAATAGGCATCTTTTTTATAACAATGTGAGAAAAAAAAAATGAAATTGCTAAACACAGACAGTGTTTTCAAGTCAGTAGCATGAATATAATTCTGCATTTTCAAGATAATGCTGTTATTTTTCTTGAGATACTTTAAAATGTCAGATAAAAGGACAAAGGTCTTGATCCAAAAATAAGTGTGGCACTACCATATTGATAATAAATTTTACCTTTGTGATTCCGGATTCTTCTTGTAAAACAATTTGAGTGTTTCTGGCAATTTTGGCGCTGAAGGGAGTTGGAAGACCGAGGGCTTCATCAAAGGAGTTGGTATGTAAGGACTGGGTCCCACCAAACACCGCCCCCATCCCCTCCACAACTGTACGGATAATGTTGTTGTAGGGATCCTGTCACAAGAGATATTTGTTTGTTTTGGGTGTAAGATGAGCCATCCCGTGAGAAAACCAACAATATCGCCTCTGCGTAATGTATCGACCCAGATCAGCCTGCGCAGTCCACACAGACTGATCTGAGCCGACACATTCCGTCTCAGGGGGATAGAGGTATAGAGTAATGATTACTGAAACAGAAAACCCACAGGAGGTGAAAAGTGTCTGTCTGGGTTAGCCTGCGCGGCATGCTTAGGCTGATCTGGTTTTTTTTTTACTTTCCACAATGTTGGAATGTTGGTTTTCTCGTAGGATGGCTCATATCATTTTTTGTTATTACCATAGAAAGACACAATTCATTATTTCACAAGCACTGTAAAGCATCAGTAAAAATATATAACTTTTACTGGTGGTGATAAAACTCGCTATCACACAGACAACAAAATAATGTTATACTTACTTACTGCCAAGTTGTAAAATATTTATTAATAGTGTGATCGATCAATTGTTCGTGTCCTCCAATTTAAAGTGCCATCATTTGAACAAGATATGAAGTTTAACCCTTTCCCTCATATAGACGCTTTCTGACGCCTCTGCAGCAGACGGCTTTTTGAAAACATAGTGACAAAAGAAAAATTTGCACAAAACGTGCAATTTCTCCTTTTGCCGCAATGTTTTCCACTTTTTGTCATAGGTTATCCATTCAATTATGGAGATTTTCTATGTATTGACAAAATACGTTCAAAGTCGTCTGCTGCAGAATTGTCGTATGAGGGAAAGGGTTAACTTGTCCATTATTTCCAATATTTTACCACTTTGCATTATAATAAATTATACAGATCTATCTTTATATGTTATATGATTCATATATAAATATAAAATGTTCTGAATATGAGTCATTTCACAATATTTTCACCTCGGTGACAAAACTTTACATCGTCATTTCCATATACAGTCAAACCTAAGCTAAAGACCACCTTTGTATAGCAATTTGCCTGTCTATAGAGACCACACTTTTAATTTCCCAATTAATAATTTTCTGCCTAAATGACCCTGCAATTAAAGACCACCTGTGAACAAAGACCATATTGTTGTCTTCCCATGTGTGGTCTTTAAACACAGGTTTGACTGAACATGATTTACAACATTCTCATCAGTTAGATTAAAAGGAAACAAATAATGAAACCAGATAACACTCTCCAACATGTAGACGCTTTCTGACATCTCTGCAGCAGACCACTCTTGAAAAAAGTTTAGCAAAAGGAAAACTTGCTCATGGGGTGCAATTTCTTCTTTTACCACAATGTTTACAACTCTTTTCAGTAATAACACTTTCAATTTAAGAAGATTTTCCATATTTTTGCCCAGATGAGTTCAAAGTCGTCTGCAGCAGATTTGTTGTATGGTGTTGGGGAAGGGTGAACGCTGATACCTGCTCCGTTAGAGACCATCCCGAGGTCTGACTGTGAGCCCTTAACAACAAGGATTTAGGGTTCTTTGGGTTATACTTTTCTTTCAGCAAGTTGGCCCATAAACGTCTGGCAGCTCTCATTTTAGCTATTTCCTAAAGAATTATAAAATTTATAGACAATTTTTTATATTTGAAAGAAGTTTAAAATCTCTCAAAACAATATTACACCAAATTCTTAACAATTTCTATTTTAAGTGGAAAAAGGGGCATTTCTTTGTAAGTATTAAGGCCAGTTATGTGACTTGGTAACAACAAGCATATTGTTTCATGTGTACCAAGATTCAAATAAAAACGGACGGTTTTTGGAGTTATGAGGTAAGGTTAAATTTTTGTTACGATGACGCCGCCAAGGGTATCACAATAGCCAGACTTTCTTTCATCGAAAAACAGACAAGCTAAAATTACATCTAAAAGGCATAGGGAATTAAATATGTATTACAATAAAACACTCTTTTATATAATATTTCGGCCTTATATACGACTTCTTCAGGAAAGCAATGATAATCAAGACTGACATTGATATAAAAATACAAATTACCTTTGTATGTCGGAAAAGGGTAAAAATATATCACTGGAACAGAAGAATGAATCATGATAACGGGGTTTCTAACCAGATAGCTTTCAATTTATCCGTTGCCATATTCAGACACATCTTGATGACCTTGCAGCTGACACCATTTTTAAACATAGTGGGAAAAGGAGAAAATGTTCATTCAGAATAACATCTCCTTCTATGTCTCATATCATTTTTTCACTTTCCTTTTATAAACTTTTAACTTCTTCAAAGACACTTTCCATATTTTCACCCAAGACAATTAAAAAAATAGGCATTTGCTGCAGATCGGTTTAACCCTTTCCCTTATATAGACTCTTCCTGATGCCTCTGCAGCAGACGGCTTTTTGAGAAACATAGTGACAAAAGAAGAAATTGCTCAAAACAAGCAATTTCTCTTTTTGCCACAATGTTTTCCACTTTTAGTGATATGTTATCCATTCAATTATAGAGATTTTCTATTTTTTGTCAAAATATGTTCAAAGTCGTCTGCTGCAGAATTGTTGTATGAGGGAAAGGGTTAAGAGGGAAAGGGTTAAAATGAGCCTAACATTATAAATCATTCTTGTTAATTGCAGCATCTCATTTGATTGGTAAATTAGTTAGCATAAGTTTACATAAGGTGATCGTGTATGCAGTTGTTCAGGACAAGAAATGTAACTAGACTTGTTAAAGCTAATTTAAACCATATAGTTTGATTAACCCTTTACAAGATACAACAAATCCGCGGCAGACAATTTTGAAAACATATTGGGGTAAACTGTTGAAAAAATCTTCAACTGTAACTTTGATTATTAGATAGAGTTGAAAACATTGTGGCAAAAGGAGGAATTGCCCATAAACAATTTCTACATTTGCTACAATGTTTACCAAATCCTCCTGCTGCAAAGGAGTCTGAATGCATATTTATGAAGGAAAGGGTTTAAACTTACTAAAAAAACAGCTTACCATATAAAAGTTCATTCCAATACCCCAGAAGAAGGACAGACGAGGAGCGAACTTGTCTATATCTAAACCTCTCTCAAGTCCTACAATCAAACAAAGCAGGGAGCATGACATAAAAAAACAATTAATGATTAATTAACCCTTTCCCTCATATAGACGCTTTCTGACACCTCTGCATCAGACGGCTTTTTGAAAACAGAGTGACAAAAGAAGAAATTGCTCAAAACGAGCAATTTCTCCTTTTGCCACAATGTTTTCCACTTTTCGTCATAGGTTATCCATTCATTGACAAAATATGTTCAAAGTCGTCTGCTGCAGAATTGTTGTATGAGGGAAAGGTAAGCATTTTAATAGGAGAAATTGCTCACAAAATGATTTTGTCTCTTCTCAATTTTTATACTTTCAATTAAAGAGATTTCGATAAGTTTGCTGAGAGGTTTCAAAGTCGTCTGCTACTGACAAATTTTGTTATCATTATGGCAAAAGGAGAAATTGCTCACTATCTTTTTTTTCATATTTCTGTTGAAATGATTCTGTTGAGGTGATTCAAATGTGTCAGCTGCAGTTTTTCTGTATGTGGGAAAGAATAAAGGTATATACATACAAGCTGAGGACAGATCATTTACCACATCATATATGAATGTACAACACTCTAGATAGATTTAGCTGATAAGGTGACCTTTGATTTAAGAGTTTTAAAAATGACAATTTTAAATGCATTGCTGGAAAAGAAGAAATCGCTCAAGCATACTATTCCTACAATAATTCATCAAAACGGTACCTCATAGGTTCTAAATATAACATTTGTTTTCCTTGAATGGGAAACAAGTTGGGGTATGTCATATCTCGAATTTGCTTAAACCTTACTTCTTTCTATTTTGGCAGCTAATTCATATGTCTAAATAATAATGTTGGCTGCCAAACCCGACATTTTTATCATGATATTCCTAAAATTGGATATGAACACATCCAAATGAAAACCTGGACAAGTCCATTTTATAAATTTAAAGGGCTAACCCATTCCCACATAAAACAAATATAGACACATTTTGACTTCTCTGCAGCAGACAGTGTTTGAAAACATTTTGACAAAAATGTGAAAGTATATTTTTTAGATTCAGATGAAAATATTATTTCACCTTTTGCCACAATGTTTTCAAACACTGTCTGCTGCAGAGAAGTCAAAATGTGTCTATATATGGGAAAGGGAGGGTTAAAATGTGACAGTTAGATGACGGAGAAGAGATCATCCCAAGGCAGGTCACACAAAAAGCAGTCTACCTGTATTAATGTACTGGAGGCCATCAGCTATAGTGAAAGCCAGCTCTAACACGGCATCAGCACCCGCCTCTTGCATGTGATACCCAGATATGGAAATGGAATTAAACTTGGGCATGTACTGAAAGGTAACAAAAGATAATTCCCACAAAAAATGAAAACACTGCAGACTTTAACCCTTTCCAACATACAACAAATCTGCAGCAAACGACTTAAACGCTTTTTCGCATACAACAAATCTGCAGCAGAGGAATTTAAAAGTGTCAAGGTAAACTTAAGGAAATCTCTTTAAATGAAAATTGAATAGAAAGTATTTTTTGTTTTAGCAATTATCCCTTTGCCATATTGTTGTCAAGAATGACCTGCAGCAGAAGATCTTTGAAAACATTGTGACAATAGGAGAACTTAATCCAAACGAGCAATTTCTCCTTTTGCCAAAATGATTTTAACCAGTTTTAGAAATTATACCTTCATCTATAGCGATTTTCATAATTTTGTCTAGATGTTTTCAAAGTCTTCTGCTGCAGATTTATTGCATGTTGGAGAGGGGGGTTAAAAAGCATCTATTATTATTCTACATGTGGGATAGAGTTAATAGATAACCCATGAGAAAGCACAGATCATTCATTTAAGCCCAAGACTCTTCCTTAACCCTTTCCCTCATAAAGACATAAAGACGCTTTCTGACACCTCTGCAGCAGACGGCTTTTTAAAAACATAGTGACAAAAGAAGAAATTGCTCAAAACGTGCAACTTCAAAATGAGGTGTTTTGAGTTTTCTAAATTAAAATTCTTATAAAACGAGGCCAACGCAGTCCGATTTGGACCTACACTGAACATAAAAGCATTTTCACATGGACAGACTCAAATTTTAACTATTAACCCTTTCCCTTATACGACAATTCTGCAGCAGATGACTTTGAACATATTTTGTTAAAAAATAGAAAATCTCTATAATTGAATGGATAACATATCACTAAAAGTGGAAAACATTGTGGCAAAAGGAGAAATTGCTTGTTTGAGCAATTTCTTCTTTTGTCACTAAGTTTTCAAAAATCCATCTGCTGCAGAAGCGTCAGAAAGCGTCTATATGAGGGAAAGGGTTAACCATGTAAATACTATTATGGAATAAACAAGGGGGGAACAGTTAGTTTAGCACTTTCTGCAATCTACAGCAAACGACTTTGAAAATATCTACGAAAAGATATGAACAATCTTCATAAACGAAAGTATGTTAATTGAATACAGTACATAACACTGCGGCAAAAGGATAAATTGCTCATAATGAGCTATTTCACCTTTTGTCACAACGTTTTCAAAAGTCTTCTGCTGCAGATGCGTCATAATGCGTCTGCAAAAGGGAAAGAGTTAACCCTTTCCCTCATATAGACGCTTTATGACGCCTCTGCAGCAGACAGCTTTTTGAAAACATAGTGACAAAAGAAGAAGAAAAACGAGCAATTTTATCCTTTTGACACAATGTTTTTCACTTTTAGGCATAGGTTATCCATTCAATTATAGAGATTTTCTATTGTTTGACAAAATATGTTCAAATTAGTCTGCTGTAAAATTGTCGTATGAGGGAAAGGGTTAATTAAACTACTTACCTTTGAGGTGTATTCAAAAATATCTCCAATGATTCTCATAGAAGGATCTGGAGGGAAGATGTATGTATTTCTCACCATAAACTCCTTCAGAATGTCATTCTGTATCGTTCCAGTTAACTCAGACTGTTTGGCTCCCTGTAAAATATATCAAATATACATGTATGCATTCTATCAACCCTTTCCCTCATACGACAATTCTGCATTATTAACAGAATTAACAACGTTTTCAACAAATTTTCAGTCATATCACGACGGCCAGTTCACCTACTTATGTGTTTGCTGACTTTCTCACACCAGTAATCCACACAACAAACTTTCCAATGTTTTCTTTGTGTTGCGTTGAAATCTTTGCTGAAATTTATCCTTTGTTGCATTTCTACATTTCAAATCAGGCAATAAAAAAAATCATAACTTATTTAACAAGAATCTGTTAATCTTTTCCAACATACAACAAATCTGCAGCTGAAGACTTTGAAAAGATGTAGTCAACATATATATGAAAACAATCTATAAATGAAAAAAACAGTTATTGAATAAAAATTGAAAACATTGTGGCAAAAGGAGAAATTGCTCATTATGCTACAATGCTTTCAAAAGTCATCATCAGGAAGCATCTGTATATGGAAAAAAGTAAAGTGAAAAATAGCATGCCATTTTATAAATAAACAAGGGCACCGCAAAGCGGATGCATCCCTTCGGTATTCAAAGTCCAATTTTGACCTTGACCTTTAACCTATGACCTTGAAAATAAATAGGCTTCTAGACCTTGCCGTATACTAATTGTATACTAGGTTTGGTTAAGATCGGTCGAAGGATGTTCAGTGTAGAGTGGTCACAAGGTTGTTACGGACGGATGCACAGACGAACGAACAAACGGACAGTCCCGTTACTATATCCCCATCGCAAACTTCGTTAGCCGAGGGGATAACAAGGACAATCGGGTAGTTATTGACACAGAAAGGTAAAGTATGACCTCTAACCTCAAACTTATGTAACTCTATATATCCAACAGTGATTATTACTGCACTAAAACTGTATGATAAAGGCAGGGGAAGAACATATGAGCCATTGCATGAAAAAAGGAACCGGTTGTACTTTGTGAACAGTATAGGTCCCAATCAGCCTGTGCATCTGCAGAGTCTGATCAAGATAAACACTGTTCACATATTACTTACACTTGTAAGCTTGTTTGAATATTTTGTCAACTTGTGTAGATTCTGATAAGACAGAGCAGCTTGACAAGATGATCTAAGCCTTCACTGTTCAGAAATGAAATGTTGTACCTTTTCTCATGGATAGGCTCATATATGTCACAGCTCAATGTTGAGTTAACCTTTTCCCTCATATGACAATTTTGCAGCAGACGACTTTGAACATATTTTGACAAAAAATAGAAAAATCTCTATAATTGAATGGATAACCTATGACTAAAAATGGAAAACATGGTGGCAAAAGGAGAAATTGCTCATTTTGAGCAATTTCTTCTTTTGTCACTATGTTTTCAAAAAAGCCGTCTGCTGCAGAGGCGTCAGAAAGCGTCTATATGAGGGAAAGGGTTAATTCATAGGCAACAATAAACCTACTCTGATGTAGACAATATTTAAAAACATTGTGGTGAAATTGCAAAAAGTAGAAAACTTTTCCTTATTCAGAAGCATTTATGATTCACTACCAAAGATGTTTTTGCTAATTTTACATTTTCTTCCTTTGATGTTACGAAGCAGAGGACTTTATAAACAAACAAGAGGGCAATAATGGCCCTAGATCGCTCACTTTAGTTAGGCAATGAGATTTCTAATGTTAACATGATTTTCCTTAAGTTTTTGAAGGTACATGACCCATATTCAAACTGGGCCTACATATCATCAAGACAAACATTCTGACAGAGTTTCAATATTTTCAAGTTCAAAATGGAGCCTCCAGAGCATTAACAAGATTTTCCTTCAATTTGACCTAGTGACATAGTTTTGGACCCAATATGACCCATATTCGAACTTGGCTTAGCTATCATTAAGACAAACATTCTGACAACATTTCAAGCTGCTGAAGCAAAGATTGCAGGCTCTAGCGTGTTAACAAAAAAACTCCTTTTTGACCCGACATGACCCATATTCAAACTTGGCTTCATATCATCAAGACAAACATTCTGATAAATCTTAACATGCTCAAGTTTAAAATGCGGCTTCCGGAGTGTTAACCATATTTTCCTTCAATTTGACCTAGTGACCTAGTTTTTGAACTCATATGACCAAGTTTCGAGCCTTTCCAAGATTTAATCGAGATAAATGTTATGATAAACTTTCATAGAGATCGATGCAAAATGTAGCCTGTAGAATTTTAACAAGGCAATTGTTGAAGATGCACGTCGGTCAAAATGTGATTACTATAGCTCACATTGAGCAATTTGTACTCAGGTGTGCTAAAAACATGTAATATCCGGTAAACAAATTCAAACAATCAAAAACAGACCTGTTCCTCAGCGGCTACGATAAACATGGACAAAACTGGTAATACAGCGCCATTCATGGTCATTGAGGTGGAGATCTTGTTGAGAGGAATTCCATCAAATAACAGATTTGTGTCGTCAACAGAATCAATTGCCACACCTGCCATTCCAACATCACCATGGACACGAGGGTTGTCAGAGTCATACCTGTAGGTATATTGTCAATGGTTTATTCTCGATTGGCCCAGAATTTTTTATTTTTTTTATAAAAATTGATGTAGAACAATTAGGAAAAAATACAGGTACGGTGTTGGTTAATTACCTGCCAGCGGGAAAGATATCAATACAGTTTGGTTCGTTTTCCTGTCCATGTATGTTCTTTTTTAAAATGAAACAAATCTTTTTCTACTTTTCGCAATGAAATATCTTTAAGTGATCATCTCTAAGGTCTGGCTCTTATGACTCAACCAAACCCTATGTTACGGGTACTAAAAATAAATGGCCTCTCTCACTGAGACGATTCTTTTGTTTATATTTGCACCCGTCCATGGAAAAAAAGGTACAAAATGGCTTTTGTGATCGATATAGATCCAGATGAGCCTGTGCATCAGCACAGTTTTATAAGTCAACTTCTGATAAACTATTCCCACACGCAGATGCATCTTGATGTGTTTTAGCAGACGACTTTCAACTTTAGCCACAATGTTTTGAACTGTATTCAAGAATAAAATATTCGTATGTAGAAACTCTCCCTATAAATACTTGCAGGGATGTTTTGTGAGAGAAAAACTTAAGATAGAGCTAACCCTTTGCCTCATATAGACACTTTCTGACGCCTCTGCAGCAGACGGCTTTTTGAAAACATAGTGACAAAAGAAGAAATTGCTCAAAACGAGCAATTCCTTCTTTTGCCACAATGTTTTGAACTGTATTCAAGAATAAAATATTCGTATGTAGAAACTCTCCCTATAAATACTTGCAGGGATGTTTTGTGAGAGAAAAACTTAAGATAGAGCTAACCCTTTGCCTCATATAGACACTTTCTGACGCCTCTGCAGCAGACGGCTTTTTGAAAACATAGTGACAAAAGAAGAAATTGCTCAAAACGAGCAATTCCTTCTTTTGCCACAATGTTTTCCACTTTTAGTCATAGGTTATCCATTTAATCATAGAGATTTTTTCTAGTTTTTGACAAAATATGTTCAAAGTCATCTGCTGCAGAATTATCGTATGAGGGAAAGGGTTAATTTACAGGCTGATCCGATCCTACACTATTCAGGAATGCCAACTTGTATCATTGCCCATAGACAGGCTCTTATCTAAGAAGCTTACCCTCTGTGAGTGGGCAGATCAAAAGCCACACTAAGCCCTTGCTGTCCAGCCTTAATGTTGTCTTTATAAAACCGGTTACTTTCTTCCACAGTACTGAAACCTGCATACTGAATAAAAGCAATTTGTAAATAATTTTTTTTATAGATTAATAAACATTTTCAGGGGTATTCCACATTAATAAATTAATAAAAACATCAGTGAATTGATAAAGATACATTTTGAATGTCATTAATTAGTCTTACAGCAAGTCTATGAGATCATAATCAAAGGAACACACATGTCACCTTACAATATGTAAATAAATGATAATGTGATGACCAGACAGATCAGCGGATAGTCAACAGCAATACCTGTGTCTCCCGGTCAAGTTGATTTTGTCCGCGGATGAATCAAAATGAACATTTCATATTATTGATTTCTTATAAAGTAATCTGAAAGTTGCTTTACCTTCACTGATTTTATAATAGGATACATACCTGTCTCAACGTCCATGGTCTGTGTGTGTACATTGTGGCATAGGGTCCTCGTGTGTATGGGTATTTTCCTGGTATCTCTTTATCTAGTTCTGCAGTGTCTTTTGATGTATACACAGGTTTGATATTAATGCCCTGTCATCACATAAACAAATTATTAAAACATGTACAGCCGAGCCGCTGCAGCTCTGTTAGTAGGGATGTGGGCTGTCAATCCTGGGGTTGTTGGTTCAAACCCAGACTCTGCCAATTTTCTTTCCGATGTTTGAGAAAAGAAGTCAATGTGACAAGTGTCATTCCTCTTCCATCAATTGGGGCCAACAGTCTTAAAGGAAAAACAGTCAGTTGCCTGGAAAGACTTTTGTGTTTAGTTCTGCTGTGCAAAAGCCAGGACACACAGTGTTAGGCGGCCGTAATTTTACTGAATGTTTCTTAAAAATGGCGTAAAATCCCGATTACAGCAAAGAAATTAATCTTACTTTTGAATGAAACATTAGTTAGATCTTTCCAACATAAAACAAATCTGCAGCTGACGAATTTGAAAACATCTATTCAATCTTATAAAAAATCTGTATAAATGCTGGTATAATAATGTAATAGAGTTAAAAACAGTGTGGAAAAAGGAGAAATTGTTCATTATAAGACATTTTTTGCAAAAGTTGTCTGCTGCAGAGGTGTCAAAAAGTGTCTGCATGAGTGATAAGGTTAATATATAATATTTAAGAGTTTATATTCGTGTTTTCAAAGCAGACAACTCCTCTTAAAAAAATAAACAACAGGTAAAGCCTACCTCAGGTGTTCTCCATGTGAGTGTCTGATCCACGTCTTTACCCTTCAGTTCCTTCCCAGCCATGGCTTTCCAATCTTCATCTATCGGTACTTTGTGGACATACCTGCTTCCAATTACAGGCAAAACATTCTACAATAGAAACAATTCATTCCATCAGCCCTTTCCCACATGAACATACATTTACTTATATGCATCTGCAGCAAGCAACTTTTGAAAATGTTGTGAAAAAAGGTGAAATTGTGTGTACTGAGCGGAGCCATTTCTCCTTTTGACACAATGTTTACAAATCTATTCAATAATTATACTTTAATTTATAGAAACTTTCCATATTTTAGACCTAGAATATTTCAAAGTTGTCTGCTAAAGTTTTGTTGTATGTTGGAAAGGGGGTTAATACACATTATATATTTAAATTCCCGAAATAATTATAGACCTAGGAAAATGTCTTACAAATGCTTTGAGTGCTCATTTATTACACCTAAATTTAACAGGTAATACATGTAAGATATTTCTCTTCCAAGCCTGAAGATGCACATAATGTTTAACTGCAGTAATGGAAATATGAAAAGAGTAAAATCAAATTTGTCATTTCTTATTATCTCATGATGTGTTTTTTTGTGTCAAAATTAAATTCAAACTTGAAATTCTACAAATGTTAAGCCGATTGCCACAGCTAATCTAGCTACTAGTATAGGTCCTGGATAGCATATGGGTAAATTAATGTTACCACCTAACGTAGCTATTGGAATAAGATTTTGATCGGCCAGCTCATGTCAATTAACTTGATTTAGTACTAATCTTTAATCTTTATTGGTTAATAGCTCATATATTCCAGATCTTCCATACGAAAAAATCTCAGACAGTGATGTGTCTGTTATTTGAACTTTGTTTATTTTTTACACAGTGGTTTTCAATAACCATTCAACTTGGGTTTGTGTATGGACAATTGGTATTTTATGCCACTTTCAACATTTGTTTCAGTTATATCGTAGCATTTCCTTGGTAGGTTACCAGTACTACTGATCCACTTATCCTTTAATCAGCAAGTCAGTCCAAACACTAAGCCCACACTTGTGAGCGTCAAGGTGGGAAAGTCATTGAGTCCATTTTTAAAGCTGTTGGTATGACCTGGCTGGGGATTGAACCCACAACTTCCAATACCAGACACTCTAACACTACACCACCGAGATGTTTAACTGTTTTAATTTACAAGTTTCTAGTTCTAACTTTGATTCATTCTCATCTACATATAATTTAACCTTTTGAAAAAATTGTTGCACCATGAGGAATTGGCCAAAATGAGCTATTTCCACTTTTTCTTTAATGTATTCCATTTTTTTATATTTATTTACTGAGGATTTCCCCTAATATTGCCTAGATTTTTTCAAAGTCATAAAGACAATTTGTTTGTCTTTCTCTGTGGGAAAGAGTGACCTACACTATAGATATAAAACTTAAACATATTACTACATTTTAATTGTCTAAAGATCTCTTACAGGTAGCAGACTAAAATCCCAAATTAAACTTACCTGGATTCCATAGCATGGAACCAGAGTTCCAATGCTCTTATATACCCGAAACATGGTTTACTTGTGTATCAGTATCACCTACTTCAACTGAAAAAGAGATGAAATAGACTGTATCAGTCTCACCTACTTCAACTGAAAAAGAGATGAAATAGACAAGTCTGATGATGACAACAATTCCAACTTTGACAGTCAATCCTATTTTATTTCTTAGAGTGATAGATCAGAATCATAATTTAACCCTTTCCCTCATACTTACAACAATTTTGCAGCAGACGACTTTGAATATATTTTGTCAAAAATTGGAAAATCTCTATAATTGAATGGATAACCTGTGACTGAAAGTGGAAAACATAGTGTCAAAAGGAGAAATTGCTCGTTCTGAGCAATTTCTTCTTTTGTCATTATGTTTTCAAAAAGCCATCTGCTGCAGAGGCGTCAAAAAGCGTCTATATGAGGAAAAGGGTTAATTTAAAGTCGAACATAGAATACAACAAACATTTTATTACAGCTGACAATAAAACATGATATTCCATAATCTACATAACCCACTATCAGATGCATTATGGGCTGCAGACGACTTTTGAAAACATTGTTACAAAAGGAGATATTGCTCATTATGGGTAAATTTTCCTTTCGTCATGTAATGTTTTTAACTCTATTTAATAATAGTATATTTACTTATAGTGTTTTACCATATTTCATCAAAAATGATTTCGAAGTTGTTTGCTGTAGATTAGTTCTATGTAAGAAAGGTTTTTAAAAGCTTATTGCCTATGTTGCAAGTCCTGTGAATACTCTGTCACTTTGAGAAACCTTTTCTGATGGGGCAAAGCGACAGAAAATCCAGAGCTCTAGTTAAGGGGCACATTGCATGTTCTAGAATCCTTCTTTGAAATTAAAAACCTATGTTGTGGGTACTCAAAAAATTCGTCCAAATGAGATGATTCTTTTGAGTACTTACATCAAAGGTTTTATCGAGTACTAACTGAGATATCTTGGAAGTAAGACCTATTTGCTCATCCTTATCTAGTCCTCTGAAATCTCAGAAGAAAAAAACGTCTCAAAACAACAGAATATTCATTGGACTACTGACTCTGTTTGAGGACTTCATTACAAACTTAACAAGTGGATCTACTACACAACACGAACCTCTTGACAACTTCAACTTTGTAACGCCCAACAATTGACAGGTCGATTACGACTGGCAGGGGCTTGTCTGGATCAGTCTTATTTGAAGAAAAAAAAGGATATGCAATGTTATCGTACAGGTTCCTATTCTCGAACCTTTAGTTCAAGGACTGTTTATATATTTCCAAAAATGCATTATACCCAATAAATTTTATGTGAACCGGTGCTTTCTTTACTAACACATAAATTGTTGAATCTAATTTTCAGTATTGTTGGTTTTTGACATGAATTTATAAGTAGATCTATTCCCATGAGCCCTGATAAATGTTAAGAGGTTCGAGAACCGGTGTTAACATGATAAAAGTAAAGCTACCGGATTAGGTTAAAACATATCAATTTTAACTTATTACTGCTAACACGCATGGAAATGCTGCTTATGTCCGCGCCGATATCGATTTAATTTGCATACACTACATGGTAGAATTTTTAGCCGCTCTTAAAACCTGAACAAGCTGAAGGTCGATTGTCCGATGTCTGTCAAACATGTTCCGTAATATTTCAGATTTCTCTTTATCTTTCGAATGACATCTCCAAAACTTACGTTCAAAGGATGTATGGCTTTCAAAGGCATGTGGCTATATATGCACTTACAATAACAATTAGCATTAAATCTTACATAAATTGCGATAAAAGACTTGTATCCAACCGTTGAGGCTAGAAACAAAGCGATAAGCCTTGGCCTTGGAAATGAAAAACAACAACAACATATGTATCAAGGGGGATAACTGGGGGAAAGATCGTCCAACGATATTTCGATACTGCATCTTATAATACCAGCAGGTTTCGTTACTATTCAGTACTAAATACTTATAACAGGTTTTCTTGTTTCACATTATCCAAACCAAACCGAATAAATCATTTCTTTAAAGACGAATTTTACCGCCTCTTAGGGTCTGTAGCAGACGACTTTTGAGAAATAAATCAACAATATGAGTAAAGGTGTTTCTTGTCGAGATGTTTTCAAAGCCGTCTGCAGCATCGTCTCATTTTGCCATAATATCACGTTATCAACAGTTGTTTGCTACAGATGCGTCAACATGCCTATGCAAGTTGGAAAGGGTTAAGATAGGAACTACGTTTAACCCACATAAAGACGCTTTCTGACGCCTCGGCGGCAGAAGACTTCTAAAAGCATTGTGACAAACGGAGAAATAATTAGAAATGTGCAATTTCTACTTTTCCCACACTGTTTTCAGCTCTTTTCTTATGTGTTTCTTTACAAATTGTACCTTTACTTTCTACATTGTTTTTCAAAAAAATTATGATGTGGGGACAGCAATTCTGTTACATAATACATGAAGAATTATTATAATTACTTCAGATCTTGTAAGAAACCGGCAATGTTTAGGCCTACTTTTCCATTTCAGGGTTAAAGCAAATCTGCAGCAAACGACTTTGAAATCATATAAGCGTGAAGAATCTCCATGAATGAGAGTTTGATTATTAAATAGAATTAGGTATGAGCAATTTCTAATTATCCACAATATTTTCAAAAGTCGTCTGCTGCAGAGGCGCCAGAAAGCGTCTGTATGTGAGAAAGGATTAAGGCGCGGTTCAAGGTCAAACCCACACATTCTTCCAATGACCATGTTATGTGCATTCCAAATCGGTAGTCACAGACAACTACAGACGAACGAACGTCATGGGGTCCAACCCCGTAGCCCTGAACCCCTATACGCTCAACAAACAATGCAAACTAAAAATGATGAAACTGAAGTGAGAAAAAAACCCTCACTGTCTTCACAGAATTAATAACTTGATAATACGTTATGCCTTTTTAACCTGAAAACCGTAAGAGAGAGTGGCGTGATGTCTATCTATAATGACAAGTAAACGATATCTTTGATCTCTTTGTTTTACTTTTTTTTAATACTGCATACAGAACAATGCACCGTAAAAAACATAAAGACAGTCGATGGCCCTGAAAACGGAAAACACGTGAAAAAATGTACTTAATTACCAAACGAATTGGGGGAAAAGCCGAGTGTGAATTTTACTAATGAATATTCTTGTGTTTCGGAAAGTGGTTTCAATCTACTCACAAATCATTGGTGAGAACTGGATTCGAGCTTTACTGTTTACATGATTTTAACCCTTTCACACATAGAACACATAAGCAGTCAGGGGCGTAGCTCCTTTTAGGCACTGTAGGCACGTGCCTACACATTTTTTTCTAAAAATACCCAAAAATGCAGCTGCGGCGATACACATCTGCGTAATGTATCGACTAGATCAGCCTGCGCTGTCCGCGCAGACTGATCCGGCCGACACATTCCGTCTAAGGGGGGATAGATAGAGTAGTGATTCCTGAAACAGAAAATCCACAGGAGGCGAAAAGTGTACATCCGGGTAGGCCTGTGTGGCATGCTTATGCTGATCCGGGTCGATACTTTACGCAGAGCCTCCACAAAGTTGATTTTCTCACGAGACGGCCTACACATTGAGTATTGCCAAGCTACGCCCCTTGGCAGTAGGCGACCTTAAAAACATATAGACAAAATATGGAATCTTTCTATAAATGGAAATGTATTTGCTGAATAGAATTGAAAAACATTGTGGTAAATAAAGAATGTGCGCATTTGAGCTTTAAATTCGTTTTCCTCGATGCTTTCAAAAGTCGTCTCATGCAATGGTGGCAGAAAGCGTCTACGTATAGGAAAACTCTATCTTTAGGGACGTACGCTTTAGTTTTAACATATCTTATTTCCCAGATTTACATCATTTTACGTATACACAGGGACGTAGATAAGACAGACGGCTATTTGAAAACATAGTGACAAAAGAAGAAATTTCTCCTTTTGCCACAATGTTTTCCACTTTTAGTCATAGGTTATCCATCCAATTATAGAGATGTTATATTTTTTGACAAAACATGTTCAAAGTCGTCTGCTGCAATATTGTCATATGGGGGAAAGGGTTAAGTCCCTCTCCAGATATAAATGAATTACAACTAAAAATGACTGATTAAGTGTTTCTAATGATGGAAAATAGAAACGAGAATCAGACAACAAAGATTATGGACATAACTATAAGGAAGATAGATAAGTCAAAATCTCTTTGTAGCTGCAATATATAGATGGACAGCTTCAAAAATGAATTCATTCATTTCTTGATTAACCCTTTCCCAAATATGACAAATATGCAGCAGACGACTTTGAAAATGTCTACTAAAAAATATGGAAAATCTCTATAAGTGTAGGTATAATTACTGAAAAAGTTGGAAACGTTATGGCAAAAGGGGAAATTGCTCGTTTTGAACAATTTCTTCTTTTGTCATGAAGTATTCAAAATTCGTCTGCTGCAGATGCGTCAAAATGCGTCTATAGGTGGGAAATTGTTAAGGGAATTAACGTTTCAAGGGATATGGTGGTCATATTCCCTACTTTTCTAAATAGAATTCCACTTTCCTCAGAATAATTCGTATTCTTTGAAAACATATTAGGAAAACTTCATATAAAACATTTTGAAAGATGATGGTTTAATTTCAATACTGAGTTGAAATTATTGTGTGAAAATAAGACATTGTTCAGTTTTGGGGAGAGAAAGTCCCTTTTCGACAAGAATTCTATCCAAATGTCGTCTGCTGTATAGGCGCGAAATGTACGAATACGTAAAGATTTAGTTTTGTTTTCGTTTTAGCCCCTTACATATAATTTTTATTCAGTCACCGAAATATTATCCAATATTACGATAATAATTTTCGGGACTGGATGATGGACCTTAAAATGCAACAGGATGGTGGTAAATGCCTGCTAATATCTAGCCGGTCCAATTGACGGAATTTCCCGAGCAAATCCGAATGTCGAATCGGATATTTTCGTTAATTTCCGTAGTAGGCCTATATCGGAATAGTCTGTATAGAGCGAAATACGATTATCCCAAAATGCGATATCCTATACTTTGACTCAGACAATACTGTGTGTGATTAGGTTACGATCTTTAACTTGTAACATTACACTGTGTGCATTGTTTTACTTAACATAGCAACATAACGTTAAGCCGAGTCATCGAAAAATGACTTTTCGTTAAGGAATAACTTAACCCCCACTTTCCTTCTTGCAAGAAATCATTTGAAAACAAAGCAACAATTTCTCCTGTTGCCTCAATGTCTTTCACTCTTTTCAATAATCAAACTTTCATTTATAGATAGCTATTTTCGATAGTTTCACTAGGTGTTTTTTAAAGTCGTCTCCTGCAAATTTGTTTCATGTGGGAAAGGATTAAATAATATTGACGAGAAATAACTGCCCTTTTGTCAGAATATGTCACAAGGAACCGAACAGTGTAAATACCTGCTTGTATTGTGTGCGCTTACTGTTTCACTTGAACCTTTACTTTAGTGCGAATGTAAAGGATCTATTGTTGCTCATTACAGTTTGATATATATTTACTCCGTACATGTATTTCACTCTGTTCAAATTAAATAAATTATAAGCTTAAAACTATGCGTTATCTTTACAAACATTTTTTTTACAGAAATCATGAATTTGAGGCAGTTATTATTTATTTAGACGCTTTCTGACGCCTCTGCAGCAGACGGCTTTTTGAAAACATAGTGACAAAAGGAGAAATTGCACAAAACGTGCAATTTCTCCTTTTGCCACAATGTTTTCCACTTTTAGTCATAGGTTATCCATTTAATTATAGAGATTTTCTATTTTTTATCAAAATATGTTCAAAGTCGTCTGCGGCAGAATTGTCGTATGAGGGAAAGGGTTAACCCTCTCCCACGTACACTGAAACTGCAGCAGACATCTTTGAGAACGCCTATGTAGACATTCGGAAACACTTTATCAATGATGATTACATTAATGAATGTAGTCGAACAGAATTTGGTAAAAAGAGGACATTGTTCATGTTGAGTAATTTCTCCTTTAGTCACAATGTTAATAAAAGTCATCTGCTTCGTATGCTTTAAAATAGCCCAGCAAGTGGGAAAGGTTTCATATATATAAATGAGGAGCGGGCTGTGTGTAAACCAAGATTAGAATGGTCCTTCGTTTATCATAAACAAAATAGTTGGTCTATAACCTTTCGCTGACGTATAATTACGTATGTTGTATACGCAATGGTTGGTGGGCCACGCCTTAAAAGACAATAAAAACAAATATGAAAACATTGGAGACAAATCTTTTTACATCATGTTATATCATGAAAATTTGAAAACATGGAAGTAAATTTTAAGAAATTTCTCACATGAATAGCTTCCCAGATGTTACAACTTGTTCCTCAGATAACTATCAACACCTCATACCTGTTAACCCTTTCCCACATATACATGTAGACGCTTTCTGACGCACCTGCTCAAATTGAGCAATTTCTCCTTTTCCCACAATGTTTTAAACTTAATTCAATAATTATACTTTCCTAAATTTAGATCGTTTTCATACCATTGCCGAGACGTTTTCAAAGTCGTCTACTGCAGATGTGTCATATGTTGGAAAAGGTTTAATGTCTGTTCTGTCAAGTGAGGATTCGCATCGAAATGGGTATTGGTATTTAGGCTCGTGCTAATAGCAAGGACACCGATCAGACTACAGAAAACTACAGTAAGTTGTCAATATTTTGAAATTCATAATTTTACTAATAACTGTAAAATTATTGCTGAATATTAAACTTAACCTTTCTGCAACAGAAGACATTGAAAACATTGGTCAACACTATGGAAACACTCGATTAATATAAGAAACATTATTCAATAAAGTTGAAAACATTGTGGCAAAACGAGAAATTGCCCGATAGCTCTGTCGGAAGCGACGTATCCTGTCAAACCAGGGGTTTGGGGGTTTTAAACCGAGATCGGCCAACATTATTGACGACATTTGACACAAGTCACTGTGACAAGCGTCATCCGTCTTCCGTCTTCAGCCAATGGGCTAACATTGGAAAACTAGTGACTTGGAAAGTCTGTTGTGTTGATAACTGGTGTGGGAAAGCCAGGAAACACACGAGTAGGTGAGCTGCTCGCCGTGAAATGACTGAACAATTATTGAAAACGACGTTAAACCCAAATCAATGAATCAATCAATTAAGCGAGTTAAGGTATTGTTATCTGTTCGGACAGAGAAAAAACTTCGTGGTGCATGTCGAGGGCTTGGTGTTAAACGGTTGTAACTAAAAAATATATTTTGAAAACCCTTGTTTAGGGGCAATTTTGAGCCCTTTGTAAACAATGCAAACTTAGATGCCATTGCTCAGAACGAGCAATGACACCTAAATTTCCATTGTTTACCAAGAAAAATGATTTAATGCTTATAAAGACTTTATGGTGATGTGATTAACCTTGGTAAACAAAATACCAATTTTAGTTACAACCGTTTCACGCCATGCCCTCGATGTGCAACCGCATAGTCTCACTAGTGTAATTTTAACGAAACTACAAGAACCGTAGCCCAACTAGTCTTACGCCGAATGTAGATTTAACCCTTTCCTACTTTGTTCTACTGTGCGAAAAACACAATAGTAGGCCGCCGTGATATGACTGATTTGTTCTTTAAAAAACAGCGTTAAAGCCGTTCACTCCAATGTAATCTTACTTTTGAAGGAAACATCAGTTAAGTATTTCCAACATACGACAAATCTGCAGCAGACGTCTCTGAAAACATATGTGCAAAGATATAGACAATCTCTATAAATTTAAGTATAATCATAGAATAGAATTGAAAAAAAACCTGTTGGACAAAAGTAGAAATTATTCATAATGAGCAATTTTTCATTGACCATGATTGATATTTTCAAAAGACGTCTGCGTCCAAGGCGTCTGCATGTGGGAAAGGGTTAACTGATACCAAGTCGGAGAATAAGGCTCCAAACAACCAGACGCGGCTTATGCCATACATACAAAAGGGTCTTTATGACTTATTTAACCCTTTCCCTCATACGACAATTCTGCAGCAGACGACTTTGAACGTATTTTGTTAAAAAATAGAAAATCTCCATAAGTGAACGGATAACCTATGACAAAAAGTGGAAAACATTGTGACAAAAGGAGAAATTGCACATTTTGTGCAATTTCTTCTTTTGTCACTATGTTTTCAAAAAGCCGTCTGCTGCAGAGACGTCAGAAAGCGTCTATATGAGGGAAAGGGTTAACAAAAAAAGTAATACGAACTTGAGTGAAAGTTGAGAGTTGAATTACTATATTGGAACTAATGGTCTATATCATTTAATTAGAATAAAGAAAGCGGTTTTTTAAATGTGAAAATAAGTCGTGTCTTGGATTGATAAAGTCAGGATTTACGGTTGAGTTTTTTAATTGAGTGAAAAATGCGTAGATCAATGGTGCTAATATAATTAAGTGTTTGAAACATCGAATATGGATACATTGTGATTTATGTTTGTGTCGACAAAGGATTATAAAGAAAATTTGATATTGTTCGAGTCACATTTATTTTTTATCTCTTTACTGATTCGCGACGTCTTATTTTTTGAAAGTGAAGAAAATACAATAGTCTGTTTTGTATATTAGAAAGCATTTCAAATACGTTTTATCTGGTACTTATTTTGGATACTGTTTTATTCATATTTGAGAAGAAATGGATTTTAACAAGCTAATTAAATTGAAATTTATTCAATATTGGTTATAGAGAAAAGCCGGGTTAAAAAGACAAGCATATATGATTCTTGTGAACTGGTTGACTTATTGCAGTAATAACGTGGCTCATTATATAATTTACACATCAATTTGACGAGCACTAGCCTATAAATATGGGATGCTCTGTTGGTAGACATTTACAAGGAGCAGAATTGCTGCACTGTTCAATATGTTTTAACTTATTCAAAGTACCGCGGATGTTGCCATGCCAACACACGTTCTGCGAAGGATGTTTAAACACGTACATAACGAAGACGCTACCCCAGGACAAAGACGACGGTACATTTCCGTGTCCCGTGTGTCGGGCGCCCACGAAGCCATCGAACTCCGATCACCCGAGAGACAAATGGGCAAAGAGCTTTCCGAAAAACAGACTCATAATGACACTCTTTGATGGTCAACCTCAAAGGTCGGAATGTTGCAGGTAACGTCACGTGATTCATGGTGTAAATAGTTTAGCTTTTCGAACAAATGCAAATTAGGGTACTGTTAGAAAATAAATGTGTGCGTAAAATGCCCCAAAGAAACCGGGTCCGATTTCACCAATCTAACTTAGCGCTAAGTAATACTTTTAAAAATACTTAAAAAGTATATTTCTTCATTTTTGTTTCCCAAATAATATGCAAAACTACAATGTATATTCATTTCTTAACAAAAAGTGTTAGTCAGCAAAGTACCTTTATAAGTCAACTGATTCATTTACTTAAATACATTCCACCATTTATGTTTTACATAATGATGAAATATGCGTCTTTAAGTACTTAAGTATTACTCAGCGCTAATAAATAAGGTAGGTGGAATTGGACCCAGGTCAGTAACGCAATTGAAATATGTCCTGTTCTTACTAGCACCAAGTGGCCGTCCGGTTCGTTTTGCAGGGGCGTAGCTCCCTTTAGGCACTGTAGGCACGTGCCTACACATTTTTTCTAAAAATGCCCAAAAATGCAGCTGCGGCGATAGACATCTGCGTAATGTATCGACCAGATCAGCCTGCGCTGTCCGCGCAGACTGATCCGGCCGACACATTCCGTCTTAGGGGATAGATGTATAGAGTAGTGATTCCTGAAACAGAAAATCCACAGGAGGCGAAAAATGTCTATCCGGGTAGGCCTGTGTGGCTTGCTTATGCTGGTACGGGTCGATACTGTTGATTTTCTCACGAGACGGCCTACACATTGATTATTGCAAAGCTACGCCCCTGTTTTGTGACTGAGATTGTTTCTGAGCTATTTTTGGTAAAATACAGGAATATAGTGTGCAAGTAAAGGTAGATCTACTAGGTTGATTGATTATTTGGTGTTTGACGACGCTTTCAACAATTTGTTCAGTTATATCACGGCGTTTCCAGTTCTACTGGTCCATATATTCTACAGCAGTTAGTCAGTCGTAATGCTTACCCCGAAACCATGAGCGCCAAGAAGTGCAGCCATTACTACCATTTTTAAAGTCTTCGGTATGACCCGGTCGGGGATCTAACCCACAACCTCCCGCACCCGAGGCTGGCGCTCTAAACACAACATCACCCAGGCGTTTTCTAGGTTACTAGGGCTTACACAACTTGAAAATTTAATCAATAGTATTTAGAATATTTACACGTATACATAATCTGAAACGTGTGTTTGTTTCAGATTACACCCTAACAAAATAATCGATTGCTTCTGTGAGACGCACGTGGAAATCGGGTGTAGCACGTGCTTGATGACACGTCACAAAGCATGTGACATACTCCCGCTGGATGCCTACGTAAAAGGCGGGAAATTCCGACGTAGTTGTCAAAAGAATAGCGATCTCCTGCTGCAGTACAAAAAGCTGTTTGAAGACATGCTGGTGGAGGCGGGAAAACAGATAGACCAGCTGGAAACTCAGAAATCCGATCTCTTTGAGGATATAAAGAAAACGAGAGAGACGCTTGATGGCATTTTAGATGGTCTTCAAAAGCAGTTCACAGAAAGTATAGGTTAGTTTAAGTATCACTATTACACATCACATAGCCAGCGAAACCCCTGGTCTAAATGTACGGACAAATAATTTCAGAACGTTAGCTTTTTATAAGGACAGTGTTTTGCAGTGTTTATTCACCAAAGTTAAACTTTATATTATATGTCCTTTTTTATGCGGGGGATTCAGCTATGCTGAATACCTCCGTATATTATCATGCCCAGCTTCAAGGAATTGTAAATTTGTATTTTTTTTGTGCTGCCCTCTGTTTTTTCAAAATGGACAATTTTCTTGATTGTCCAGGGATCAGTTAAATACGTTTCACAACAAGCTAAACAAAGTAAACGTACACAATGGATCTTAAATGTTTTCTTTTAAATATATGGAACACGAGTAGCTTGTAAGCGGGTAGCTCAAAACCCTTTTGAGAAAATCCCTGCAATGAAAAATACGGAAATACGGCTGTCGTGCATCGTCAACAGTTTCCCTTGTTAACACTCTATAGGCTACATTTTGCATCGGATATTCATGAAAGTTTATCAGAACATCCATCTCCATCAAATCTTGGACAAGTTCGAAACTGGGCCATTTAGAGTTTGAGTATGGGTCAAGCCGGGTTAAAAACTAGGTCACTAGGCCAAATTGAATGGAAATATTGTTAACACTTTGGAAGCCTTATTTTCAACTTGAGCATGTTGAAACTTTATCAGAATGTTTGTCTTGATGATATGTAAGTCAATTTCGAACATGGGTCATGACTGGTCAAAAAGTAGGTCACTAGCTCAAATTGAAGGAAAAGCTTGTTAACCCTCTAGAAGCCGCACTTTTTTGAAATGTTGTCAGAATGTTTGTATTAATGATATCCAGGTCAAGTTTGAATAAGGGTAACATTGGGTCAGAAACTAGGTCACTAGGCCAAATTGAAGGAAAATCTTGTTAACACTCTGGATACTGCATGGTTAGCTTGAGCATGTTGAAACTTTATCAGAATGTTTTTCTTGGTGATATCTAGGTCAAGTTCTAACATGGGTCATGTTGGGTCAAAAGGTAGGTCACTAGGTCAAATTGAAGGAAAATCTTGTTAACACTCTAGAGCCAACATCCCCCACATTTAGTACTTTCAGTACTTTGATTTATGATATCCAGGTCATGTTCGAATAAGGGTCACATTGGGTCAGAAACTATGTCACTAGGCCAAATTGAAGGACAATCTTGTTAACTCTGTAGAAGCATCTTTTTTGGCTACAACAGCTTGAAATTTGGGCAGAATTCTATCTAAATGATATCTAGGTCAAGTTTGAATATAGGTCATGCCGGGTTAAAAACTAGGTCACTAGGCCAAATTGAAGGAAAATCTTGTTAACACTCTGGATACTACATTTTTAGCTTGAGCATGTTGACACTGTATCATAATGTTTTTCTTGGTGATATCTAGGTCAAGTTCTAACATGGGTCATGTTGGGTCAAAAAGTAGGTCACTATGTCAAATTGAAGGAAAATCTTGTTTACACTCTAGAGCCAACATCCCCGCATTTAATTACTTTCAGTACTTTGATTTATATATATCTCGTATGGACATGTGTTATGTATTTATTTTGACGATGAATCATATGTGCTTAAGTCTATATATAAAGCTTCTGTTCTGTTCTGTTCTGTTCTGTAAAGGTAATTATTCTGCTTTTGTAGCACACCTGGTACACACAAATATAGAATTTATACCTCTCTATGCTTGAACATACCTGTCCTAATTACATGTACTTCGATAGGTGTTTAGGCCACGTTGTTCTGGCATTATTCCCATGAGTATTTAAGAACTCCTCATAATGTGCAATTCAAATTTTGAAATCCATATTTGACATTTAAACCCTATGATGTGGGTACCCAAGACAATCGTCTCATCTCACAGAGGCGATTCTTTTGAGTACCCACAACATAGTGTTTGGTTTAGTAATAAGATATTTGTGGTTGGGAAATACCAGTTTAGGTCTAATTATCTTAGAGCTCTAGATTATTCTGCCTCAACAGCAATTTATTTATTTATTTATTGGGGTTTTACGCCGCTTTCAACATTATTTCAGTTATATCACGGCGACAGTTCACTTATTCATGATTCCTGGGTAAACAAACCAGTACTAGGCTAGAAAATGTGCCTTGCCCAAGGGCACTCCACCATGACCGTAGTGCCGCGACTGGGGATCGAACCCGGGACACCCGGTTTCGAAATCCCCGACGCTAACCACTCGACCACAGCGGATTCCTGCCTCAACAGCAACATCTCGGATGTAATCTTAAAATCGGACCAGAAATAAATTACGAGAATGTCCTTTAAAATTATTCCGTCGCCTCGGTGGTGAAGTGGTACAGCGTCCGCTTCAGGTGCGGGAGGTTGCGGGTTCGATCCCCGGCCGGGTCATACCAAAGACTTGTTAATAACGGCTTTCCCTCCTTAATTGACGCTCATAGTTGCGGGGCTAGCATTACAACTGACTCGCTGGTTCCAGGTTAAATGAACCAGTAATACTTGTAAATTACCGAGGAAACGCCGTGATATAACTGAACAATTGTTGAATGCGGCGTAAATCACCATACAAACAAATTTAAAATGATTCCAAAGTGAAATAATATGCCGCCCTAGTTACACCCATTAGCTCGAATGTGAACCAGTTTAAACTCTGTATATATTTCACTTTGTTCGTTGATCCAATTGACGTTCGTCATTTTTACAACTGACTTGAGAATTAACAGCAAATAATAACCAATTTCCAATGTGAATATGTGTCACGTATTATATAATACTTTCGGGACCGGTAAAAAAATGTATACTAGACATATGATACTTATTTTTAGTTTTCGTCCGGATATAATATATGAAGTTGTCAATATCACCATAATAATCATAATCCTAATCATAAGCATCATCATCAACATCATCATGTTCTTCTTTTATATATAGTTTTATCACATGACAATGCTTGTATCCGATCTAATATACCCATTACGTATTTCTTTATATGTCACATGTGTAATATAACATGACCGAATCACTATTTTTGGATTCATCCACGAATGTTTACAAATGGCTGAGAACGTGTATCCGGTAAACACAAGATGGACGAGGTAAAGGGACGATTATCGGTCATAAAAGTATTGTTGTATGTGATTAGTAAACAGTCCATTTTCTAACAGCAAAAAACCGGTTTTCTTTTTGTGTTTCGTCATGTGATAAACAGAATTTGACATTCGTTGTCATTTCATTAAGTTTTTTATTAAACTCGTCCATGAAATTTGTTATTAATCTCGCCAGAGGCTCGCTTAATAACACATTTCTTGAACTCGTTTAATAAAACTTTATATGAAATGACAACTCATGTCAGATCCTATATATATATTGCCAATATCATCATCACAATCTCAATCATCGTCGGCTTCATTTTCACATGTGCAGCTGTTGTTATTGCTACAGTTGTTATTATTATAATGTTCTATTGGTGCATTTCTCGAGAAAACGCCTCTGCAACGTGACTTGAGCCGTTCCACGAGAACACCAGGCTAATCCGGGCCGACACATTCCGTCTCAGGGGGATAGAGGTATATAGTAATGTTTCCCGAAACAAAAAATCCACAGGAGGCGAAATGTTTCTGTCCGGGTAAGCCTGCACGGCATGCTTAGGCTTATCCGGTTCGATACTTTACACAGAGTCCACAATGTTGGTTTTCTCGTAAGTCGGCTCACTTATTTAATGTAAATTTAGCATTTTTACATACGCATAATGTGACTGAGGGTTTTTGTGACATGTTATACTTTTCCAACATACACCAAATCAGCAGCAGACGACTTGAACAAATTAAGTAAAGAATATGGAAACACTTGATAATTCAAAGAGCAAGTATTGAATATAATAGAAAAACAAATGTGGCAAAAGAGAAATGGCTCTTTATGAGCAAGTTATCCTTTTACCACACTGTTTTTAAAGTCGTCTGGTGTTGGAACGGGACATATTATATTTCCAATCAAATTAAAATCCAACCAATATATTTCGCTGTATGTATATTGGATCTGACGACACCGCATATAGGGTCGTCTCGAGTTGACCTATAGATACAATAAAATACTTACCAGAGGCGTAGCTTGGCAATAATCAATGTGTAGGCCGCCTCGTGAGAAAATCAACATTGTGGACTCTGCGTAAAGTATTGACCCGGATCAGCCTTAGCTTGCCACACAAGCGTACCCGGATATACACTTTTCGCCTCCTGTGGATTTTCTGTTTCAGGAATCACTACTCTATCTATTCCCCCTTAGACGGAATGTGTCGGCCGGATCAGTCTGCGCGGACAGCGCAGGCTGATCTGGTCGATACATTACGCAGATGTGTATCGCCGCAGCTGCATTTTGGGGCATTTTTTTAGAAGAAATGTGTAGGCACGTGCCTACAGTGCCTACAGGGAGCTACGCCCCTGCTTACCAGCATGTGCTCGGGTATTTTGTCCAATATAATATCACGATACAGCCAATGATATGTCCAACACATAGGGAACACACTCGACAATCACTTATCTTTGTGGTTTATTTATATGGGTCCTATTACCAGTTGTATACCTAACGATTTTCTTAGCGACAATTTGATTGGGTGACGCAAAGGTCAATCTGGGTCGGCCAGTACGGGTAATTTATCAGATTTATGAACAGAACAGAACAGAAATTTTATTTTCAACTTAAGCATAAACAGCTAATGGTTGATATTCACAAATATACATACAGAAACGAGCGAGCGAAGCTTAGATCTGGTTTAATGAGATTGCTTGTATTACAGAACAGAAGTACAGGTCGGAATGCGACCTGTTAGAAGAACAAACCCAACGCTGTAGGCGAAATATCACAATTCTCAACAACACGATAGAACAAGTGGCCACAGCACAGACAGATATACACTTGGTAAGTAACATTAGTCTTAGAACAAGCGAAATTATCTAGATCTTAGTATAAAACACGTATCTAGCTGAATTATTGTGCATTGACTTGTAGAAAGATTGTCTAGATCCTTTCTTCCCCGCAAATGTCGTTCATTATCGCGCAAGGAATGAAAAGAGTTTTGGTATTTTGGAACACCTTGTAGAACGGTGCATGTATGTAACATGTGTTGATTAATGAAGACAATTGAATTATTTTTGTCGATGATGAAGGTTAATACGGTTATGGAAATGTAATCATTACATAAGGTTGAAAACATTGTGGCAAAAGTTGATATTGCTCATTTTGAGCAGTTTCTCCTTGCGCCACAACGTTTTAAACGTTGTCAGCTGGAGATGCGTCCAATGTATCTGCAAGTGGGAAAGGGTTAACTTTTTTATTCAGATGAATATTACTTAGACGGGTATCATCAGATGTTAACAAGCACTTTCATGCACCAATATTTCTGTCAATGTTTGTCGCAAGTTTTTGAATGTGTAAGTGTTGGTGCGAACAATAAACTCTAAGATGTCCGAAGTTCATACACATTATTTATAAAATAACTGATATATCCATTCAATTACAGTATAAGCTAATTCAAAACGAAGAAAGAGTAGTCCGTTAATGCATACATTAACGTAAAGGGAATAAAATAAATCGTTTTAATTAAACGTCCAATACAAGTGCAGGCACAGTGTGTATTCAGAGTGTTCTAACACACCGATTATTCGACGAGTGTCAGTCATAAAGTGTTATTTGATTGGTTGATTCGGCGAGTGGTAGTCATTAAGCATTTTTTGATTGGTTTATTCGGTAAGCACATGCCCGAGTGCTCGGCGAGTGTTAGCCATAAAGTGTAATATGATTGGTTGATTCGCCAAGCACAAATCAGAATGCTCGTTGTGTTAGGATAATCTGAAAACGCCCAAGGTACTGATATTCTCTATTATTTATCATTCATTGTGTTGAAAGGTCCAGAAGGCGGAAATAATAGTATCTGTCGAGGAGAAATTATTCGATTACGGTAAACAGTTTCGGGAGGACCACAGTAACTTTAAGAATGCTAGTATATCCGTACAGTACAATAATGTGTTGAAAGAGGTAATGATGGGTATGGAAAACTTTGGAACTATAAACGTTGAAAAGTAAGTAGGATCTCTTTGTTACATAAATGCTTTAATGAATTAGAAAAGACGGCATTTAAATATGTATCGCGAATTTAGATATTTTAACTAGTGTAACGTTCATCGCGGGTCACCCATTCAGGCACTAACTGCGATGCACGTTGCTTAACTTTGTGAAAAAGCCAACCACTCAACCAACGTCGCTTTAAAAGCCGGCTTCTACAGCACGGCTGTAGAAGTGGTATATGTACCTATACCCCGTTCCCGTAACATTTCTCCCACTTATCTCTTGACTTCGTCCCGAAGTCACACAACTAGTAGTACATCAGAGCAGAGCCTATGTAACATCGCTAGGAACATTCGGGGTCCGGGGATACTGGTGATGTCCCCCCAAAATGTGTAACGTGCACCGGGTCTTTCACGTAGTTAAGCCATCGTGGGTCACCAATACAGGCACTAACTGCGATGTACGTTGCTTAACTTTGTAAAAAAAAAAGCCAACCACTCTACCAACGTCGCTATAAAAGCCGGGTCGAGTCCCGGTAGCTCAGTCGGTAACGACGCGGGCTGTCAATCCAGGGGTTGTGAGTTCGAATCCCGGCTCGGCCAACTTTCTTTCCGACGTTTGACAAAAGTCATTGCGACATGCGTCATTCGTCTTCCACCAATGGGCTATGTCTATGTGGAAAAGCAGCCAGTTGCTTGGGAAGATTGTTGTGTGGAGTAATGGTGTGAGAAAACCAGGAAACACATGCGTAGGTGAACTGGCCGCCGTGATATGATTGAGAAATTGTTAAAAACGGCGTTAAACCCCAATCAATCAATCAATCAACTATAAAAGACGGCTTCTACAGCAAGGATGTATAAGTAGTATTTGTACCCATTCCCTGTTCCCGTTACACAATTATCGCAATTATGATATTTATGCTGTGCAAGATAAATTCCATTTTTCTAGTTTGTAAACTATGTATTGTGAGATAAGAAATGAATGTTTCAAGACCTACTAGTTAAATTAAAGAACTTGGCACTGAAGTTGAGCTATAAATTCATTTTCCGACCAGAACCTTGGTCTTAGCGTTTATACTATCAGATTGAAGTCAGCTATTATTGCCCGAGACAACGTTTATTTAACCCTTTCCCATATACAGTAAATCTGCAGTAGAAGGCTTTGAAAAGATGGACGTTCTCTGTCAATAAAAGTAAAATTATTGAACAGAGCTGAAATCAGTGTGACAAAAGGAGAAATTGCTCACCATAAGCAATTTCTCCTTTTGGCACAATGATTTAAAAAAAATGTCTGCTTTAGAATGCGTCTGTACGTGGGGAAGTGCTCAAGCAATGCTATCATACCAACAACTATTTTATTGTACATTACAGAACCCGTGAAACGCGACAAAACACTTCCATAAGGTGGCTATCTAAACTTTATACAGTTGAATCTTTCTTTCACGATAGGGTGTTGATTTGTTTGTTTATGATGTCTTTTACGCCGCTTTAAATAATGTTTCAGTTATATCACGGTGATACTTGGGTAAGTTACCAGTACTATCGGTCCGTGTATACTAGTACGAGCTTGTCAGTCGTAATACAAACCCCACAATCATAAGCGGCAATGAGGAAAATCCATTACAACCATTTCAGTCAATTGTATTACTTTGACGGTATAGAACAATATCTGAAGATATATATGGGGAAAAGCTAAACTAAATCTTTGTTAAGGCTAGAAGTGATATGCAATGTTCTTCGTCATTAGAAAATTGAATGTGTAACGTGTACCGGCGGTAACGCTATCGCGGGTCACCCATCCAGGTACTAACCGCGATGAACGTTGCTTAACTTTATGAAAAGGTCAACCACTCTACCAACGTCGCTATAAAAGCCGGCTTCTACGACGAGGCCGTAGAAGTGATATTTAAATCTATACCCCGTTCCCGTTACATTTCTCCCTCTTTCTCTTGACTTCGACCCGAAGTCACATAACTGAACACAAGCAGTACACCAGAGCGGAGTCTATGTAACATCACTGGGATCCGGGGATGATGGTGATATCAACCCAAAATCCCACCGCTGCCACCATTGGTAACGTGTACCGGCGTTACGCCATCGCGGGTTACCTATCCAGGTGCCTCGCTCTGCTACCATATGTCACGGTCTGAACTTGTACACAGTTGGAGGGACTTCATGTAAGCGGCCCGGTTAGCTCAGTCGGTAGAGTACTTGCCCTGAAAGCGAGAGGTCCCGGGTTCGAGCCCCGGACTGGCTGCATGTTTTTCTCTCCTTGTGACACAGGTACTAACCGCGGTGAACGTTGCTTAACTTTATGAAAAGGTCAACCACCCTACCAACGTCGCTATAAAAGCAAGCTTCTACGGCAAGGTTCCCGTTACAAATGTTATACTTCTTTTAACCTACTCAGATGGTTTGACCTTTCTCTATTACGTGATCGATCGTCAATGATTGGGAGAATAATGCAAATATCGAGAACAATATCTTCCCCACCACATAGACACTTTTCAATTAAAATATTAAGCGTTAACTTCTACCGTAAAAGAAAATGCCTATTTTAAATAAGTTATGCGATCCCAATATTGAAATATTAGGACATGAGAAACATATTAAAGGTATTATTCGGTCGTCTTTTCCAGAACAAACAACAAATTACCACTTCCTTCCTTTGTGCCGAAGTCCTTAATCAGCGAGCCACAGGAAGTGAGACGCCACAGAAACAAGCACGTGGTCAAGGTTGGTGAGTTCCGGGTCACTGGGAAAGAGGAATCGTTCTTCTGTAACATTACAAGTACGGCCGTTCTTTCTGATGGTCGCGTAATTTTAGCGGACGACAGCAACTGTAAACTAAAACTGATGAGCGGGCGTTTCAAAATGAAAGGCGAATTGAAACTTGAAACGAATCCCTTACATCTCGCGAGAATCTCTGATGACGAGATCGCAGTTACACTTCCGGGAAAGCGTGAAATTTTATTTGTCACTGTTGGGTCCGAATCTCTATACCAAGATAGAACAATTTCCACACGATTAGATTGCTGGGGCATTGATGTCATAGATGGCACGATAGTTATAACTTCCGGTCGTGACGGGCATTCCGTTATATTTATGGACATGAAAGGCAAGGAGATTAACTCTTACATTTTAACGACCAATGCGGACGAGAATATTCGTTGCCCAGTAGCGGTCACGTGTGATAAACGAAGTAAGTTGTTATATATCACATGTACAGGCGGAGCTTGGAGTAAGGGGTGTGTCATAGAGATGGACCTCACTGGTAAGGTGCTTCGTACCTTCATCGACCTGGATATAGACACGCCAAGGGGCTGTGCCTTGGACAGACATGGTAAACTGTACATAGCTGGCTTGGAATCATCCACCCTGTATCAGATGACAGTTGGTGGAGACGTGTTTAAAATATTTCCAGCTAGAACTGAACAAATTGTGGGACCCCTCCATGTGAACTTTATTAGGAATTTTCACATCAGATTTTTAGTGACAGAAGTTGCCAGTGATGTCTTGAAGGTTTATGAGTTACCTACGCAAAAGTATACTGCTTAACTATTTCACTGCCAAATTTCATCGATTCGACTCTTTCATATGTTGAAAATTTGACCAATAGATGATTGCTCGTCCAAGAGGAAATTTGGTAAGATTTAATGTCTTAGCGGCAAATAATACAGACAACCTGAATCTGCAGTGTTTGAAAAGGCATTTAATATGACTTTGGCAGCTACAAGAATAACTGAATGTTATACACAACAAAATTACTGCGAACAAGATGAATGAAAAAAGTGATTGGTATTGTGTTATAGCAGGGTTAAAGTTCTTGAAAATCTTTTGTTTTATGAATCTGGTTTTGCCCTTTGAACGGTCTAATTAACCCTTTCCCTCATATAGACGCTTTCTGACGCCTCTGCAGCAGACGGCTTTTTGAAAACATAGTGACAAAAGAAGAAATTGCACAAAACGTGCAATTTCTCCTTTTGCCACAATATTTTCCACTTTTTGTCATAGGTTATCCACTCAATTATGGAGATTTTCTATGTTTTGACAAAATACGTTCAAAGTCGTCTGCTGCAGAAATGTTGTATGTGGGGAAGGGTTAGGGCACTTTGAAAGTGGTGTCTATGTGGCGATATCGAACGGCGGAAATAAAAGGAAAGGACACCGTTATTGATTATTTGTTTGATGTTTTACGCCTCTTTCAAAAATTGTTCAGTTATATCACGGCGTTTCCTTGGTAAGTTATCGTGCAGTTCTACTGGACAATACAAAGTGTACTAGTGAAGACTCCGACCAACAATTTTCTTCAAACCATATCCCACATTCAACAAATCTGCTCCGCCGAAACAAATGATTTTTCGCGCCAAACAGATGATGTGATCAAAGCACCGAAAGTATTAGTTGGTCAAAGCACTGAAATTACTGGTGGTACGGTTGTTTTGGTATTCGTTAATACGCGTTTGCATTTGTATGTACACAAGAGATGTTTTTTCCAATATGAATGCCCTTCTTTACAAATTAGGTTAGTCACTTTGAAAACGCAGGTTAATCTTAACGATACCCATGATTTTTGAATTGACTATGACAACAACATTCAGACCAGCTTCCATTATAACCACTGTCAAGTTGCAATGCTCGTGTGAGGGGTGGGGGTTGATAATCACACAAGGGAAGTAGCCAGCATGTTTTTGTAGATTTAAGTGTGAACATGTGCAGGATGTAACATAATTGATGGTCATAAAAGATAGAAAAATACATTTACATAGTTTTCTATGAAATAATTAATAAATACGTGGACCATTTTGGTACTATTTCGCTCATCTGTGTAACAGAAGCTTACTGTAACAGAACTAAGATAGTTGTCCATGTACATATAAGGTAATCAAGCCCCTGATAACTTTCAATGTAGTATTATTACTCAAATTCACATTGATATACTTTTAATACTCTTTAAGATACAAATATGATAAGTGACCCTAGAATCCCTCTTACCTAGCAAGATCTGAGAAATAAACCAGTACTAGGCTAGAAAATGTGCCTTTCCCAAGGTTACTCCACCATGACCGTAGTAACGCGACTGGGGATCGAACCCGGGAGACCCGGTTTCAAATTCCCGACGCTAACCTCTCAAACACAGCGGAGTCATGTCTACATGAGGGAAAGGATTTCGATCGACCAATGTAGATCCGCAACACAGGTAGGCTGGAAAATACCTAAATGAACGTATTATTACTTGAAAAAAGTGCAAAACAGAGTGTCAAAAGGAGAAATTACTCGGTCTTAGCAAGTTCTACTTTGGTCATAATGTGTTCAAATGTCGTCAATGTTATAAATGTACATCAAAATGCATCTACAAGTGCTGAAATGCTAAGAATTTTCTTAGATCCCTCTGTGACTTGTCATCATTGTGGCAAAAGTAGGAATTTGCTCGTTTTAAATAATTTCTCCATTTGTCACTTTATTTTTTTCAAAAATCGCTTCATATGCGTCTACTTGTTGAAAATGTTTTTGAGAACTGTCTGTGACTATCAATCGACCATTGTAGATCCAGATGTATGCGGATTCCCATTTTGAATTTCGTCTTAACTGGTATATCACATGCTTTGTGTGCAGGTTTACTTTAAACATTTTTAAAGTCATGGTATGACGTGGCCGGGGATCGAACCTGCAACCTCCCGCACTTGAGGCCGACTCTCTACCACTTCACCATCAAGGCGGTCGCTGACGCTTTTGAAGTAGACAGTTTTTGAAATAATTGTGAAATATTGAGAAATGACTTGTAATAAGCAATTTCTCAATATTCCACATTTTTGACATGTTTCTACAAGTTTTCTAAGAAAATTTTGTTTTATTGGGGCTTTACGCCGCTTTCAACATTATTTTAGTAACATCACGGCGGCAGTTCACTTATTCATGATCCCTAGATTAACAAACAAGTCCTAGGCTAGGATGGGGCTTGCACAAGGGCACTCCACCATGATCGAAGTGCCGCGACTCGGGATCAAACCCAAGACACCTGGTTTCAGATATCCGACGCTAACCACTCGACCACAGCAGATTCCTTTCTAAGAAAAACAAGTTTCATCTACTGCAGATTTTCTATGGGGGGTAAAGGATGTTTTTTCTACAAGTTGTACAAGTATTGGTGTAAATTAAGTGATTGGTTTATTACATATTTTTTTTAAATACATGTAAGGAGAAAGTACAAATACAATATAAAACAGGAACTATGGAATCTGAATAATATGCTATATACAGAACAATGATAACTTTTTACCACAAACATACCTTCTGATGCCTCTGCAGCAGACAACTTTTGAAACATTGAGGCAAAAGGAGAAAATTCTCATAATTAACAATATCCCCTGTTGCCACAATGTTTTCAACTCTTGTCAACGAAATAACTTGATTTATAGGGAATTTTCACATGTTTGCCTACATATTTTCAAAGCCGTCTGCTGCGTATTTATTGCATTTAGGAAAGAGGGCTTAAAAGACCTAACCAGGTATGACTGCAATATCTCCCTGATTACCGAAATGAACTGTACCCTCTATTGTGGGTAGTTTTGAGTACCCACAACAAAGGGTTAGGAGTTCTAGTAAGGATTTATGTATATGAAATGCGCCACTTCTCAAGAACTCTAGAGTAGAATGTTATTTACTGGAAGTACAATGTTAAAAGCTTGGATAAAATATGTAATATTTACAAATCAAACACCTGACGACTTTTGAAAATGAGCAATTTCTCATTTTGTCACAATGTTTTCCAAATCAATTTAACAATTAAATTCTCATTGATGGAAATTATTCATGCTTTTGGCGATATGTTATGGTTAAATATTAAAATTAAATAACTTATGTCTTGACTTCATAAATCTACTATAAAATAAATATGTAAAACGAGTATTTTAAATACCATATTCTTAACCTATACCTACAATGATATTTTTAAGTCGTCTGCTTTGAAATCATCTTAGGATATATTTTATATGATATGAAAATTGAATGTATGAAGACGCGCAGAATTGATAGTATTGTTGGGAAAAGAGAAATAGCTCGTTTTTGGTTTTAAGCAATTGCTCACATGGACAAACCGAGATGAAATAACGTCGTTGATATTACTTTACTGTCAGTGATAATCTATTCTTCGTTCCAAGTATCAGCTTCTTTTCCATAAGGAGATGATTTTTAACATCAAGAAATAAATCCATCGATACATTGGCACATTGACATTTTGCTTATATAACAACTTTAATTTGATTTAAACACTAAGAATAAAACTCAATCAATTGCATGTCCTTAGAACAATCCAATCCAGAGAATTCCAACTTGTGAAAAAATCCACCGCCAGGTCAAGTTTTCATCGTCTAATAATGCAAATTTTCTGTCTATAAATTGCTATTTTCTTGAACATATTTATGGATCACTGCAATCCTCTGCCAGTCTGAAAAAAAAGTATATCATTTAGGTTTGGTAGTAATTCATACCAATTGTTTAGGGAGATTGGCACTTGCATTAAACTAGCAATTAAACATGACCAATAAGCCCCTAGCTATATAATTGAAATCCATTATGAACTTATTACTTGCATTAAGGCATCTCATGGTTATGATTGCATAGTGTTTAACCCTTTCCTTCATATAGACGCTTTTCACTGCCTCTGTAGCAGACAGCTTTTTCAAAACATGGCGACAAAAGAAGAACAAGCAATTTCTACTTTTGTCACCATGTTTTCAACTCTATTCAATTATTGTGCTTTCATTTAATGGGAGTCTCCAATTCTTTTTAGGTATGTTTTCAAACACGTCTGCTGCGGATTTGTTGTTTGTTGTAAAGGGTTAAGGGTGCTTTCAACAGCCTTTTCAGTCAACCCATGCTTTTGTTTTTGGTAATATGCATTAAAGATTATGACATGTCAAATCACTAGGAACATATTTGTTTATATTTACCTTTGTTTACATGGACTTGACTTTCATCATCTTCATTTTTTGTTGTTTTCTCTTCATTTCCTTCTTATTATCTTTCTCCTGAAACAGGGAATTTTAAACGTTATTTAATATATTGGCAGAGAGTGTAAACCAGTCAAAATTTCAAAGTCAAACTACCTAATGCCAAAGTGTGATACTTTGCATTATATGCAAGATAGAGTTATAGATCTGTTGAACTTGATTACATAGGTTTGATAAATGAGAAGGGCTGTATAAAGTTTCAAATCTCTGCATCCAGAAGTTACCGAGATATCAAATCTAAATGTAGTTGCACACAAAACTTCAACCATAATTTCTAAGTAAACAAGAAACCGCTGAAGACGGCAAGGCCGGATTGTCGGCAATTTGACCTTGAAAATCAACAAACCAAGGTCAAGGTCAAAGTAACCGTAGAAATCAATAGAACTTGTTACTGGTTACCTTCAGGCAAAGTTTCAAGTTTGTAACCCTTTCCAGTGCTGAAATTTTGCCTCAACCTGAAACTTTTAACTAAAATGTTGACGGACAGACAAAAGGATAAAAAACCGGACATCGCCAAGCTATAGACCGGAATTGCTAGGGCAACCCGGCCAAAAATGGCCATAATATGCCTTATATGCGGGATAGAGTTATCTTACTTGATTAGTTCAATAGGTGTAAAGTTTGGGAAGGAATGCATAAAGTTTCAATGCAAAACATGAAGTTAGTTACAAAGATATGGACTCTTAATCGTTGTTCCCACAGACAGTTTTTTCTGGGGGAACATGTACCCGCTGGAGTGAAGTTTTGGGATGTTTTTCAAAGGTGAATACCTTCCTTTACAAAATGAGGTTACTCACTTTGAAAAAGCAGGATAGCTTTTACGATGCCCATGATTTTTGAACTGACTATGACAGCAACATTCAGACCAGATTCCATTATAACCACTGTCAAGCTGCAAGGCTCGTGTGAGGGGTGGGGTTGATAATCACACAAGGGAAGTAGCCAGCATGTTGTTGTAGATTTAAGTGTGAAAATGTGCAGGATGTAACATAATTGATTGTCATAAAAGGTAGAAAGACATTTACGTAGTTTTCTATGAAATAATTAATAAATATGTAACATAATTGATTGTCATAAAAGGTAGAAAGACATTTACGTAGTCTTCTATGAAATAATTAATAAATACGGGGACCATTTTAGCCCTATTTCACGCACCTGTGTAACAGAACTAAGATAGTTGTCCATGTTCGTACAAGACGAATTTCGATGCAAAGCATCAAAGACGCCGCACATGATTCTGAAGCATGACTTAAAGGAAGCAGATGCAGTTCAGTGCATTTAAATAACCTGTGCAAACAGACAGGATCTAAATATTTTGAATAAGAAGGCCAAATGTCCCTTTATTTTAAATAAGATGTGAATTGCTCACCTGGCTACCATAGTCTATAATTAAAGGTTAACATGAGTGGAAAGGGTAAATTTTGATGTAGGGATTAGACGCTTTATATGCAAACAATTTAAAAATCTCTACTCAAAACAGAAACATATCTTTGTATAAATATTTCCTATAAACCAAGAAAAACAATTGCTAAATTTAGATGGTCAAGATATAATATTCATCCGCTTTCAACAATTTTCGGTTATATCAAGGCGTTTCCTGGGTAAGTTACCAGAACTGTTGGTCCATTTATCCTGACAACAGCCACTCAGTCGAAATGCTTACCATTCAACAATGAGCAGCCACATCTACCATTTTTAAAGTATTTGGAATGACGTGGCCGGGGATCGAACCTGCAACCTCCAGCACTCGAGGCCGACTCTACCACTACACCATCAAGGCGGTCGCTGACGCTTTTGAAGTAGACAACTTTTGAAATAATTGTGAAATATTGAGAAATGACTTGTAATAAGCAATTTCTCAATATTCCACATTTTTGACATGTTTCTACAAGTTTTCTAAGAAAATTTTGTTTTACTGGGACTTTACGCCGCTTTCAACATTATTTTAGTTACATCACTGTGGCAGTTCACTTATTCATGATCACTAGGTTAACAAACAAGTACTAGGCTAGGAAATGTGCCTTGCCCAAGGGCACTCCACCATGACTGAAGTGCCGCGACTGGGGATCAAACCCAAGACACCTGGTTTCAAATATGCGACGCTAACCACTCGACTACAGCAGATTCCTTTCTAAGAAAAACAAGTTTCATCTGCTGCAGATTTTCTATGGGGGGTAAAGGATGTTTTTTCTACAAGTTGTACAAGTATTGGTGTAAATTAAGTGATTGGTTTATTACATATTTTTTTTTAATTACATGTAAGGAGAAAGTACAAATACAATATAAAACAGGAAATATGGAATCTGAATAGTATGCTATATACAGAACAATGATAACTTTTTACCACAAACATACACCTTCTGATGCCTCTGCAGCAGACAACTTTTGAAACATTGAGGCAAAAGGAGAAAATTCTCATAGAGTAGAATGTTATTTACTGGAAGTACAATGTTAAAAGCTTGGATAAAATATGTAATATTTACAAATCAAACACCTTTCTCTAGATCCCTTATGTTAACCCTTTACGTCATACAGACTCTTTTTGAAACATTTTGTCACAATGTTTTCCAACTCTATTTAACAATTAAATTCTCATTGATGGAAATTGTTGATGCTTTTGGCGATATGTTATGGTTAAATATTAAAATTAAATAACTTATGTCTTGGACTTCATAAATCTACTATAAAATAAATATGTAAAACGAGTATTTTAAATACCATATTCTAACCTATACCTACTTTGATATTTTTGAGTCGTCTGCTTTGAAATCATCTTAGGATAAATGTTATATGATACGAAAATTGAATGTATGAAGATGCGCAGAATTGATAGTAGTGTTGGAAAATGAGAAATAGCTTGTTTTTGGTTTAAAGCAATTTCTCACATGGACAAACCGAGATGAATTAACGTCGTTGATATTACGTTACTTGATATTACGTTACTGTCAGTAATAATCTATTCTTCGTTCCAAGTATCAGCTTCTTTTCCGTAATGAGATGATTTTCAACATCAAGAAATAAATCCATCGTTACATTGGCACATTGACATTTTGCTTATATAACAACTTTAATTTGATTTAAACACTAAAAATAAAACTCAATTAATTGCATGTCCTTAGAACAATCTAATCCAGAGAATTCCAACTTGTGAAAAAATCCACCGCCAGGTCAGGTTTTCATCATCTAATAATGCAAATTTTCTGTCTATGAAGTGCTATTTTCTTGAACATATTTATGGATCACTGCAATCCTCTGCCAGTCTGAAACAAAAAGTAAATCATTTAGGTTTGGTAGTAATTCATACCAATTGTTTAGGGAGATTGGCAGTTGCATTAAACTAGCAATTAAACATGACCAATAAGCCCCTAGCTATATTATCTTGAATTGTAAAGGCATCTCATGGTTATGATTGCATAGTGTTTAACCCTTTCCCTCATATAGACGCTTTCCTATGCCTCTGTAGCAGGAAGCTTTTTGAAAGCAATTTCTACTTTTGTCACCATGTTTTCAAATCTATTCAATAATTGTGCTTTCATTATAATGGGAGTTTCCAATTTTTTTTTTAAGTATGTTTTCAAAGACGTTTGCTGCGGATTTGTTGTTTGTGATAAAGGGTTAAGGGTGCTTTCAACAGCATTTTCAGTCAACCCATGCGTTTGTTTTTGGTAAAATGCATTAAAGATTATGACATGTCAAATCACTAGGAACATATTTGTTTATATTTACCTTTGTTTACATGGCCTTGACTTTCATCATCTTCATTTTTGGTTGTTTTCTCTTCATTTCCTTCTTACTATCTTTCTCCTGAAACAGTGAAGTTTTAAAGTTATTTAATATATTGGCAGAGTGGAAACCAATCAAAATTACAAAGTCAAACTACCTAATGCCAGATGCATGTTGTCTTGAGAATTGTCAAAAGGAGACCACATGCCTTATATAACAAGACATGTTTGTAAAACAGCGCTAAACTATTGCACTGCTTGTTATAGTTGCATGCAAAACATTAACCAGAATTTCTTAAAGGGTGATAATTTGCATTATATGCAGGATAGATGTGATGGTGGGAAGGCTTATATAAAGTTTCAATGCAATGCATCAAGTTGTTACTAAGATATCGACTCTTATTGTAATTGCATGCAAAACTTAAACCAGAAATTCAAAGTAAAAGGGGGCCATAATTTGAATTATATGCAGGATATAGGTATCTTACTCGATTGTGTATATATGTGTAATGGTTGGGAAGGGTTGTATAAAGTTTCAATACAATGCTTCATCTTAAAGTAGTTAAAAAACATTATCAAGAATTTCTAAGTCAAATAATAAAGTGTGATACTTTGCATTATATGCAAGATAGAGTTATATTTCTATTAAACTTGATTACATAGGTTTGATAAATGAGAAGGGCTGTATAAAGTTTCCAATCGCTGCATCGAGGAGTTACTGAGATATCGACTCTAAATGTAGTTGCACACAAAACTTCAAAGCCTCATCCTACGCTCTCCCGATCGGGTAACGAAATCTCCCGCCGAAAATAATAATAATAAAAATAATAAAACTAAAATATAAGTTACCTAAATTACTAGATGCTCGTAATTCTGCAAGTTTTATCTCATCTAGTGGTGTAAAGCGATATCGTCTTTCTGGGTAAAGGTTTAAGTCATGTCGTATGTAAACTACCTGTACACAGTAATGTGTAAATTTATGACCATTGGCTAATGTCAATTATAGTAGAAGAGCGTGTTGATTTATACATGACAATCAACCTCTGATTAATGGATTATCACACTTAGTCTGCCAGGCTGCAGTGAAGAAGATTCCTCTTCCAGTGGAAGAACTTCTCAGAGAAACATACTTTCACTTCAATCACAGGTTATGGAACGGCCTACCTTTTAAAATCCCATTAAATTCAGAATTAATTTATCCTGTCAAATTGTTGATAACCTCTTCAAATAAATGTGTAATTAATAGCGTTGAAAACATCATAGTAAAAGGAGCAGTTGCACCCATTTCTCATTTTGTCACAATGCTATGAAAAGCTGTTTGCTGCAGATGTTTCAAAATTAGTCGGCAAATACTTAAGGGTCAAATTTTCCCCAAGAAATAAACCACGTCATACAAAAATGACCTTTTTTGGGAGGGGGGGGTCTCTACAACCAGCCAAAATTTATTTAAGCCTTTGCAGTCTGATCAGGTAATTCTGTTCACCATCAACAGTAGTCACACACAAGCATCTTTGACTCCGCAAGGAAAGAACAATGACTTTAAATAAACTGACAGTAGGAGTTTGAAATATGATTTTGACTTTCATTGATTTTTAAGGTGGATTCTCATTTGACGTGGCTATTCTGCCCGGGATAAATAGGTAAAGTCAAATCATTGCATCATATATTATTTTAGCTGAGAAAGGTTACATAAGAGTCCAAAATATTTTAGGCCTCTGGATAGTGATTAACCTCACGTGAATTCAGCCAGAAGTAAAAATGAAAAAAGTTTTAACATTTGTTTTACGATATTTCTGTCATATTTCCGAAATTGAAATATACAAATACATCTAGCATATGTCATAGAATCAGACAAGAAATATGTTCATATGTCTCTGAAACAGGTAAAATGTTTTCAAATGCTGATGCATCAGCATACTAAGAATCAAAGTACTGAAAGTACTGGTATCAAATTATTTTGAACATGTATTGGAAAATGTAATTATTAATTGCATTTGACCAAGTTTCATGTGCTGTTTTTTTTTACTAGGTCTTTACATATAAACATATTTGTGATATTATACTGAAATATTTTCATGAATAAAATTGAAGTAATAAATGATTATAAAATATTCTTTTCAATTAGCAAATTATTACTTCCTATAATGCAAGTTATACCCTGCTTGATTTGACCCTATTTAGCATGTTTATGTAACTCGTCACCTGCCATTCAGTCGTAATGCAAACAGCGCAAAACAAAGCAGCAAGGAGTTTTTCACCTGCCTTGGGATGGAACCCTCGAACTCCCACGTAGAATATAATGGGAAAGATAAGATAATGAGTTATCTCTCCTTTGGCACGATATATCTGTGGAGAGATTACAATGGAAGCTTTTAATTTTTCCATATTCTACATCTTTTTCATTTGAACAGATATTTTCAAAGCAAAAGGAACATGACAAGAATTATGCTTGATTATATGCTTTGCTGTAGCCTGCTTTGACCATCAATCCCAGTGTAAAAGATGAGTTAACCCTTTCCCTCATATAAACGCTTTCTGACACCTCTACAGCAGACAGCTTTTTGAAAACATAGTGACAAAAGAAGAAATTGCTCAAAACGAGCAATTTCTCCTTTTGCCACAATGTTTTCCATTTTTAGTCATAGGTTATCCATCCAATTATAGAGATTTTCTATTTTGTAACAAAATATGTTCAAAGTCGTCTGCTGCCGAATTGTCTTATGAGGGAAAGGGTTAAAGACAACAATGTTGAGATACACTCAGAAAAGCAACACAGTTGTCTGGCTTTTGCTTCTTTATTGTGAGAGACTTTAATATCCTATCGATTAATTGGTTCATGTGAGATAACAGTACGAACCTCCCACTTCCTGGCCTTGTCTGGATCTTCCTCTTGCATCATCTTCTCTTTCTCCTGGCGTCTCTTCTCCTCTCGTCGGAGCTGGGCAGCCTCCTGACGTTGGGCATGGGCATTCTTCAAGAAAATTTCCTCTGCCTTTTGACGGTTCTTCTCCGCTTTCTGACTAGCCTGCAACATATAAGTAACAAATATGTTATTAGAAATTATAGAGAGAGATAGGATCTACCAACTGCCCTTTAATCTCATACTAATAATATCTTGAATTGTAAAGGCATCTCATGGTTATGATTGCATAGTGTTTAACCCTTTCCCTCATATAGACGCTTTCCCCATGTTTTCAAATCTATTCAATAATTGTGCTTTCAATAAATCAGATAATTCAGTATTTCATTGTTGCAAGCCTGTAAAGGAGGACATACTGGGATCATCTTTTTTATCACCATTTTGACTTTCTAAGGTTATAGTTGATGTTTATTGGAAGGAGACACATATGTTTCTTCAAACATGCCTGCTTTATCAACTCAAAGCTCTAGAAAAGGGGCATTTAACATGTTCTAAAATCCTTACTTGAGCAGTAAACCCTTTAACCCTTTCCCTCATATAGACTCTTTCTGATGCCTCTGCAGCAGAAGCTTTTTGAAAACATAGTGACAAAAGAATAAATTGCTCAAAATGAGCAATTTCTCCTTTTTCCACAATGTTTTCCACTTTTAGTCGTAGGTTATCCATTCAATTATAGAGATTTTCTATTTTTTGACAAAGTATGTTCGAAGTCGAAAGGGAAAGATTAATGTGAGTAATCAAAAGAAAGGGCTTTAGTCAGATAAAAAAAAAGAGATATTGTGGGTAAAAAAGCTGTAATCTCCTTACCTGGTCCTCTGTTCATAATACCATACAAGATATTTTGCATGCCCTTGCTTGATGACAAAATTAGGTTTACTTACCTCTTTGCCGAGAGAAATACGGCTGACTTTTTCTGTCACATAGAAACAAAGTTGTAACAGAGGTTTCATTTTCTCCATATCTGATACCTTGGTTTTCCCTTTACCAGACACTACAATGAAAAAAAAAGTATGAATACAATTTAGAATTGTAGCATTTATTTCCTCTGCCATCTAGTGACCCTCTACCAAAATAACCAAAGCAAAGTTGAATTGCAACAAAACATGGCAGTATGAGAAGGCAGGCCATGCCTTGTTAGCATTATAATGTTGATATCCAATCTCTGAAAATTTACTTCTCTTTATAATTCACACAAATAATTCTTGAGAGATACTCAACCAGGATAGCTATCAACTGTTTCCCACAAAGAGCAGATGACTTTGCAAACATCTAGGCAGAAATATAATATGAAAAAATCTCCTAACCAAGGAATGATCATCAGATAGAGCTGACATTTTATGGCATGAAGAGAAATTGCTCATTATGAGAAACTTCTCTTTAACCACAATGTTTTTAAAAGTCGTCTTCTGTAAATACTTCAAATGGGTCTACATGTGGGAAAGGTTTAAACCTTATTTTTTTTTAGTGAGAAAAAATGTCTGTAAGAAGGTGGTAGGTCTATTGCCAAATTGACTAGAACTAATTAAATTAATTCTTAGGGCACTATTTCTCCTATTTTCCTCTTGATTCAATAAAATATGGCTTCCCATTTTATTAACCCTTTCCCTCATATGACAATTCTGCAGCAGACAATTTTGAACATATTTTGTCAAAATAAGAAAATCTCTCTAATTGAATGGATAACCTATGACTAAAAGTGGAAAACATTGTGGCAAAAGGAGAAATTGCTCTTTTTTTTTTTTTTCTTCAAAAAGCTGTCTGCTGCAGTCAGAAAGCGTCTATATGAGAAAAAAAGTTTTATATATTTTTTTTTTCTCCTTTTGGCACTGTTTTATAAGTCATTTACAGAGGATAGTTAAAAATACATTTGAATGTGGAAAAGGGTTAATATAATATACACAATCTTGTGGAAATAATTAACACTTTCTTTTCATATTCAACCTTATTCCTGTATTTAAACTTGTTTGAAGCATGTTAAATAAAAGGTTTTAGACAAAACACTCACCATTAAAGCTAAATATAATCACAGGCTTGACATCTGGCATCTTAGTTTGGCCCTCTCTGTAGAAACAACAAATAACATATGTTGGGCAATTATAGATAAAATTAGTTTTTGTTTTTGAAATGTCATCTTACACAAGCAAATAAACCAAATAGAATATAACATCAAGGGCAATAAACTAAAAGTCTAAGCTCAACTGAAACAATAAAATAAAAGTGTTATGTGGGTCAACCAGCCAATAACCAGTACATATAATATAACTAAGAAAGTTAACCCTGTTCCACATATGGACGCTTTCTGCCACCTCTGCAGCAGAAGACTTTTGAAAACACTGTGACAAAAGGAGGAATTGTTAAAATCAAGATTCCTTCTTCCAAAATATTTTCATTTTTTTACGGTTATTATATTTTCATTAGTAAGACTCTTCTGCGTTTTTGCCAAGATGTTTTCAAAGTCTTCTGCTGCAGACTTGTTGTATGTGGGAAAAGTTTTATTAATTTAGTCTTCCATTTAAAAACATCTGAGAGGAAAATATGTACATTCAGAAAAACAGGAAGCATTATTTTAATACGGATTACTCTGTAGAATTCCTTCTTTCTGACTTTGTTTTCAAAAGTCATCTGCTACAAAAATGCATTGGTGTCCAAAGTTGTCTGTGATAGGGTGAATTAAATTTTATCTTATCATTATTGAATATTCAAGAACAAATGATACATGAATTGGCCCTCAAATAAAAAAAAAATGGGAGACATTTAATTAACTTTGCAACGTACTCAATCTGACTTTTAGCACCTGAGTATTGGTCAGAGATGTGAATGAATTCTACTTGATCCTCATACTGAGTGAGCGCTTGACATGTCTGAAATTAAACAAAAATAAACAGATGTTTGTTGTAAATAAAATAAGAAAGTTCAATAAAACCTACACTTAACTGAAAAGTTTGTCGTCTTGAACCTTATGCGTCCTGCTCAACTGAATTAGTGTAAGTAATCAGTGGAAAATCCAAACTGATTAGAACGTGCAGTCTACACTTTTGAACAAAAGGGAAATTGGTTTGTAGGAATGATGTTTTAGGTTGATATCAATTAGGATCTCATTTTAACTCATATACCGGCTCATATATCACGATTTGGAATTCATGTATGTTGTAATTAATCACTAAGGCCCGATTGATTAATTTATACACACCTAAATGACAAATCATGATATAAGAGTTGGTATATCATATATTACTCAAAATGAGATCATGGGCAATTTGTTACTGCCTCATGCCTCATGCTAACACAAAGTTTTAGACCGGTAAACAGTATGCTGTTGCATGACATGCGAATCCAAAATGTTGGTCATGCAAGCGCATGACGTCATTTAAAACAATGACGTCACCGTTATAATTCAACTTTCCAAACGGCATTTACAACAAATGAATTCATTCATAAAATGTCAAGCCCAGCGTAGTAACGCATGCGCACTAAAAAAAGTTTTATGAAAAATGCGCGAGAGGGAATTTCAACAGCCAAAAATAGTTCTGGAAGTTTAGTGATATACTGTATGATATATCACGCTCAAATCCCTCTTTGCATAAAGAAGAGAAATTGTCAAGTGTTAGAATGGTATAAATAACAGCAATTCCTAGGTATATAACTAGTACTTTCTTTCTGTTTATTCAAAAACCCAGGCATCAGTTGCAATCATGGCAATGTCATCAACACAGCCTTGAGTACCAAGTAGTGAAACCAGTAACTCAAATATGACCTGACAAGAGATTTAACTGACAAAGCAGGAAGAAACTGGTAAAACTGGGTTACATACTGCAGCAAAGGGAAGAGTTATAATATTTCAAAGCTCATTTAATTCGCTAGTCTATTTTATTTCATTAACCCCTTCCCACATGTAGAAGAATGTTGAAGCAATTTCAGCCAACAGCATTCTAAAACATTGTGAGAAAAGTTGAAATTGATAAAAACAATCAGAAATTGCTATTTACCTTCAATATTTTCTACTCTTTTCTAAAATTGTACTTTCATTTAATGATATTTTCACCCTTCCCCAGATGTTTTAAAGTTGTATACTGTAGATTCTTTCTAGGGGATCATTTGTGACATTGATGGTCTAGATAAATCCAGTTTTTTCCATACAAGTTTCTATAATCGGTTGTCTGGTGTTTTACACTGCTGTCACCAAATTTTCAGTTATATCAGAGTGTTTCCTGGATACCAGGGCAGCCATTACTACAATTTATAAAGTATTTGACGCTGATCAAACCAACCACCTTCCGCACTGGAGACGGAGGGTTTACCACTTCACCACCACGGCGGTCCAGTTTCTGTTTCTATAAGGAAGTTTTAACCACTACATAACAACACATCGCTAGAACGGCTGCATTTCCTTGACTCTACCAGATGCTGCACAAGAGAACTTGCACTGTAAAACAACTGCTCCATTTACCCTATTAAATCTGGTGTTGTGGCTATCTTACCTTTTTATCTAAAATTGCTGATGTTGCCTCCCCTATCTCACTCAGCAAATTGAAAGAACTTGGTAGGTTATATCTATCTAAACTTTTCTTTTCTGCAAATTGGCTCTGAAATAATTGAGTAATACAAGAGATAAATTGATGTAGAATCCAGTATACACCATCTTATCTTGTCCTCTGTGAGCAACAATTGTAAATGTCTGCTGCTTCAGATGCTCCTGCAAGTGAGAGAGTCTTGATTTCCTGGAGTATGGATCAAAGTTTGACCACAATACTTAACCCTTTCCCCCACATACAATAAATCTGCAGCAGACAACTTTGAAAACATACCTAAAAAAATTAGAAACTCACTATATTAAATGAAAGTACAATAATTGAATAGAATTACAAAACATGGTGACAAAAGGAGAAATTGCTCGTTTTGACAATTTCTTCTTTTGTCGCCATGTTTTCAAAAATCTGTCTGCTGCAGAGGCGTTAGAAAGCATCTATATGATGGAAAGGGTTAAACAATATTTTTCAATAGGGATTAATACTTTCCATTTGTAAGTCATTTCAATGGAGATCAAATTGAACAGTTCATTGATTGGTGTTACACGCCATTTTCAACAATTTTCCAGTCATATCACGGCTGCCAGTTCACCTACTTGTACGTTTCTTGGCTTTCTCACACCAGTACTTCATACAACATTCTTTACAAGCAACTGGCTGCTTTTTCACATAGACTGATAGCCCATTGGTGGAAGACGAATGACGCTTGTCAAAATGTCTTTTGTCAAACGTCTGCAAAAATGTTCGCCGAGGTGGGGTTCGAACTCACAACCCCTGGATAAAAAATTAAACAGTATACTTACTAAATCATTTTGGTCTTTGTAAAGTTTAGCACAGATTTTCTTATGGGCGATACAGAAACAGAATTTTTCCACAACATTGGGGTCAAGGTTTACTGTAACCACCTGCAAAATATTATATCATTTCTACATTCTTTTCATTAACATTGATGTCTGAAAAATGATCTTGGGGGGGAATGAACAGTATCTTCATACTGCTATCAAAAGAGTATAACTGCAACTGTTCAAGAGAAGCATTCAAAGGAACACATGCATCACATATGACCCAATGAAGTCAAATCACGACAGACCGCCAGACAGATTGGGGAGAAGTGGAGAAGTGAAACAACGTTAATTATACAAGTGAGTTTTTTTCTAAATTATCAATAATTGAAATTGAAGAAATAAAAATCTTCCCATTTACAACTCGTTTTTCAAAGAAAGAAGAAAACTTTGAAAATATATATAAGGTAAATAGTTAAACCAATGTTTAAAGAACCAGCCAAACACAATCTTGCAAAAATATTTGAACAAATTGAGGAAAAATATCTGAAAATAAATGCAAGATTATTGAATGGAGTAGAAATTGCTCATTATGAAATATCTGCCGCATATGCTTGAAAATGCACCTGCATGTGGTGAAAGGGGAAAGACTCACAATCTGGTCTGGGGCAGGTTTGAACAGCATGGCCATGACATGGATCAGGTCTTGACGTTTGAGAAGTTTTAGTTCAACTAGCATCCCCTCAACACATGTCCGACCGCTACACCAAAGGGCATATACGTTCTCAGACTCTTTCATTAAAGTGCCCGAAGTAGCCTCTGTGGAGGTTCCATCATCACCTGGAAACAAAATCAATATAAGTTCTGTAAGCTTTTAGTACCACATACCATTCTAGAAAACACGAAAAGTGTCTGCAGCAGACAATTTTCTAAAACATTGTAACAAATGACACAAGTCACAAAGACTTTTGTCAATAATTGGAAGAATGTATCGCTGAGCAAGGGTTCAAACGCACGATCCACTTAATTGATAGCACTCATCAATACCGCATATTATCATTACATAACAGGTAAAGCAACACAATGACGGTTTATATTAACCATTTCCCATTTACAACACATCTGTAGGCGACAACCTTAACCCTTTCCCTCATATAGACGTTTTCTGATGCCTCTGCAACAGAAGGCTTTTTGAAAACATGGAGACAAAAGATGAAATTGCTCAAAATGTTTTCGATTTTAAGTCATAAATTTTCCATTTAATTATAGAGATTTTCAGAGAAAGTCGTCTGCTGCAGAATAGTGGTTTGAGGGAAAGGGTTAATAAGATCTGGAAAAAAGTATGGAATTTCTCAATGAATGAAAGTTTTTAACTTCGAATGCAGTTGAAATCTTTGTGGCAAAAGATGAAATTGCTCAAGATGAGCAATTTCTCCTTTTGCCACAATATTAAACAGGGTCATGTGATGCAGAGGCGTAAAGAAGTGTCTATATGTTGGAAAGGGCTAAAAGCAACAAATTCTTGTCCTCATTGCAAAGAAGTGTCACTATACATGAATTGGTATGGTCACATGAAACACATCTGACTGCATAGGTCATTCAGGGCAAACTACCAATCTTTCAAAAGGATTGAAAATCAGAAAACATTTTGGTGAATGAGAATAATCTCAGTATCTTCTGGTGGTGATCACTTTATTCTCATCTTTTTGTGAGAATCACTATTGACGTATTGTCCTTACTCATGCACATTATTGGTTTGCATGCTATGTCCATTTCTGAAATATTATGGAAAATAAGTAGATGGGATGATTTGCTATATGAAAACCGAGTTTGTACATTTTGCACACAGTGACACATTATTCACATTTAATGTCTAAATATTGTACTGAATGTTGTTGTCGGTAAAAGTAGGCATACTTTCAACAAAAAGAATGTACAATTTCTACTTGTTACATAAACATAGCTGAGGTCATCAACAAAGTCACATTAAATTTCACAACTGAAGCTCAAAGGTCAAGGTCACTTTTCATGATTAAAGGTTAAATTTAAAGTTTAAAATTGATATATTTAAAGTATTTTTCAGAGGAATTTTAAATAACTTCTCTTATATTCACATCTGTGAAAGAGTAGGTGGCTTAAAGAGTCAGGGCTGTAGTTCAAGTAATTCAAGGGCCATTACTCCATATTTAGGATGCAATGGAGTTATCTAACCTAATTGTACGATGGTCCTTAACAAATGTGTGAAGTATGAAGTGATTTGAATTATGAAACTTTAACGCAAATGTTAAAACTGACCGAGTTTAAAAATAGCAAAACCTTAAAAAAAGGTTTACCAAATGTTTGACATCATGCAAAACCCGTTTGATATGTTGAAGAATTATATTTGATAAATGAATGATCACAATTAGAAAGAAATTACTGAGAAAAAAAAAAAAAAAAATAATTCCAACTTGCCCTAAAACTTTAACCACCCAAAATCATGTTTTTTACCCCAAAAAGAAGGTCACACTCAGCATCTTCAGCATTCAATGTGAAGAAAGGTATAAGATGTAACTACATTCCAAATATTAAAGCCGTAGCACAAATACTTATTGAGAAAAATTTAAAAATTAAATGAAAATGCCGACTTGCCCTAAAACTTTAACCACCCAAAATCACATCTTTTACCCCAAAAAGAAGGTCACACTCAGAATCTTCAGCATACAATATGAAGACAGGTATTAGATGTAATTATATTCCAAATATAAAAGCCCTAGCATAAGTAACTATTGAGTAAAAAAAAATTAAAAAAAAGATTTCCAACTTGCCCTAAAACTTTAACCACAGTAATCATGTTTTTTACCCCAAAAAGAAGGTCACACTCAGTACCTTTAACATTCAATGTGAAGAAAGGTATAAGATGTAACTATATTCCAAATATTAAAGCCCTAGCACAAATACTTATGAATGAAAATGCCAACTTGCCCTAAAACTTTAACTTGACGCCGACGCGAGTAGTAAAGCTCTCATATTCTTCGAATAGTCGAGCAAAAAATTGGGTAATATAGAGTTTAGTTGAGCTTTAACATATAAATATATTGATGAATTTTCAAAATTTAATAGTCAGGCACACTTGTTCACTTTAGTATGGAAAGTGTCATGTGAAAGATGTTGGACAATAGCTTGAATTCATTCCTATTGCAACTTACCAACTATAGTAAAGTTTTCTTCTAATAACTGCTTGTGAGCTGAAAGCCAAGCTTGTGCTAGCTTATTGTTCTTTGTTTTTCCGGCAAGAAAGTTGAGAAAGTAGACCCCAAGTCCAGCCAACATCAACATCTCCAGGTAAAAACTGTCCCAATTCGTTCTTAGATGTAGTGGCACCTGATTAAGGGAAAAAAAAATTAGAATTATATACCTAGTAAAACAAGAGCACAGCGTACGGGACAGATGCTCGACTGATAGAAAACAGAAAAAAAGCTGAGCTAAACAAAAAACCTTAACCGGACGACCACGCCGCCGCCGCCGCCGCCAGGGTCATGACAATAGCTCTTGTTTTTTCAAAAGTCGAGCTAAAAACCATTCAGAATTATCCTGCAAATCTTAGAAACATAACTTATTCTTTAATTGGCATTAAATACAAAACCATGACCATATATATAAATTGATGGAACTAAAAAGTCTTATAACCTTTAACTTAAAAAGATGTTCTAATAACACATTTATTGTAAGGTATGAGGGCCGATGGCCATGACCTTCACATACATATGCACTTGACTAATAAATTAATATATAACTTTATAATTTATAATTTAAAAAAACAAAAACAAAAAAAAACTTTTAACCCCTTCTAATTTGCAGATGCATTTTAGTGCATCAGCAGCAGACAACTTTTGAAAACATTGTGGTAAAAGGAAAAGCTCAATGTTTGAACTGTATTCAATAACTAAACTTTCAAGAGTTCTTCCATATATTTGCCAAATGTTTCAAATTTTTTGCTGCGGATTTCTTGTACATGTATGTGGAAAAGAATTAAACTTTGATTATAGTGTAAACCCAAACAATATGGTCAAAGGACCCCTATTTTCATCTCCTACGCTAGAAAACTGATGTAAAATGAGGGAAAGTGAACTGTTCTTTCTGGAACCATTTCCCACATACAGATGCTTGATGATATGTCTGCAGCAGCTGATTTTAGAAAACATGGTGGCAAAAGGAGAAAATTCTCATAGTGAGCAATGTACCCTTTTGCCACAATTTGTTCAACTCTTTTGAAAAATATCTTTTATTCGTAGAATTGATAAAATGTCTTTTATTTATAGACATAATTCCTATTTTTGTCTAGATGAAGACATCTGCCGCAGATTTGTTGTATAAATTTAGAAAAAGAGTTAAAATTACTCCCTTATAACACAACCAAACCCTTCATGCAGATTATTTAGAGTACATGCATCATTGAACAAAGCGTTTGAAGGTAAGATATTTGGGTTTCAGTACATGAACAATTCAAAACATTAATCACCTATCTCTTACTCTGTGCATAAAACAAGAGCGTCGCAAGCGATCTGCTTTTTTCTAAGTGGAATTAGTGGCAAAACTAAATAATTATTAAAGCCAGAGTTATGAGATTTGGTATAGACATGCGTATTGTTCCTAAGAACATGTGTTGAAATTTCATTTGAAAATGTTGAACAGTTTTTGAGGTTTTGAGGTAAGGTTTTGTGACGACGATGCCAATGGAATCACAATAACTTCACTTTTTTTCTTCGAAAAACGGAAGAGCTAAAATATGTTTCATTTGTTTGAAGAATGTACTTACCTTAGCTATATTGAGAGATGGAGTTTCATGGGTTTTGCCCTTCCCAGGTCTCATTTCTTTATCAAACCCTTCAAACTCTTCATCGTCATTAAAAATATCATATTCATCATCCTCTGTCTGTCAAATGTACAAACACAAGTCAATCAAAAATACAAGATAAAAAATATGATCTTTTCACACCAGGCCCCCAGAAGACCTATTTCTAACTTGCAGGAATTATTTCAATCACAAATACGCAAAAGATATATTCCATATACATGTATTTTCATAAATCTGGCTAATCCCCATTTTCTAGCAAAAAGACCACTGTCAAATCTACTTTTACAACAATCTCTTCTACTCTATTCAATAACTAAACAATCTTCAAGCTGACAGAGACAACTCATGATGCACTTTATCGAAAGAGAGTGATCCCAATAGATCTAAAAACAAAGAGACAGGACTGGTATTAATTTCCAACCATACAATTCATTCAGATTGTAAACTTAAGCAGAAGGTGATGGAAAGCCTCAAACAAGAGGGCCATTGTAAAGCAAATGGGCTGAGGTCGATATTCGAAAGTTTGCTGTTGCACATGTGGGCAAGTAGGAAAAAATCCCTGATCATTGCTTGAAAAACACATATTGAATGGATCTGTAAGTTAATTCTGATTGATAAATGGGTTATCATGGAGGCAGGCCACACAGTTTCTTTTAATCAGACATATCCATTATTCGAACTTGAGTAATTAGATACATGCAAAAATATAAAACAACATTCAAATTAAGTCTAGATAACATCAAAACAAATATTCCGACACAGTTTCAACATGCTAAAGCTTAAAATGCGGTTTCGAGAGTGTTAACAAAATTTACCTTTAATTTGGCCTAGTGACCTAGGTTTTAACCCATATTCGATCTTGGTCTAGATACATGTTTCAGCAAGATAAACAAACTGAATGTTTCATGAAGATTGGATGATAAAAGATGCCTCTAGTTTTAACAAGCAAATTGTTGTTGGTGGACAATGACCAACGGACACAGACAAAAGGCTATGAAAAAAACCAATACATGAGCACGTTGTGCTTAGGTGAGCTAAATTATAAATATAAGATAAAACTTAAGGACGGAATATAAAACAGTTTAGGACAAACAATCAAATTCCCTCTTTCCTTTTAAAATTATCTTTGTCATTAAAAGTCATAAACTTCTTTGTAGGAATTAGGACTTTTGAAAGCATGGAATTTTGTGACAAAAGCAAAATTCTCTCAAAATAAATATAGACGCTTTCTGACGCCTCTGCAGCAGACGGCTTTTTGAAAACATAGTGACAAAAGAAGAAATTGCACAAAACGTGCAATTTCTCCTTTTGCCACAATGTTTTCCACTTTTTGTCATAGGTTATCCATTCAATTATGGAGATTTTCTATTTTTTGACAAAATATGTTCAAAGTCGTTTGCTGCAGAATTGCCATATGAGGGAAAGGATTAATGAAACTAGAGAAAAAAACTTTGTGTCTTACCTCGACCATCCCCTCATCTTCATCATCATCTTCTGTTTGAACATCTTTATCTTCAGTTGCTTGTTTTGAACTTTCCTCTTCATCCGGGAACACAGCTTCTTCATCTTGAACAACTACCCCTTCTAAGATGGAAAATTAATAAATAGTTGGGACATGTTTTGGAACACCTGATAATTGAAATTATTAAAAAAACAAACAAGAGAGCCAAGATGGCCTTCAATTGATCACCTGAGTGATGACACAGCCAGGTTGTTCAATTTAATTTTAAGATCAAACAAAGAAATGCATTTTGTTGGTATTTATTAGAAATCAAATGATCATCTTCATACTTAATTATTTATCAGGAAAGTAAGTATTCAATCCGATTTACATTTGTACAAATTGTATAGAGTTGAAGCAAAATATAATCTTAGTTTCAGATAATCTGGTTTTGAAATATTAATTAACTAGCCCAGTTGCTCATTTACAGTTAACTGATCATTCTCAAAATCCAAAATTGACTTTATGTAAACGGGAGACAACATTTTTATAAAAGTGTAGACGCCAGGATAACATGTATACCTTCATCATCAAAATCTTCAAACTCTGCAAAATCATTGTCATCAAAATCTGCATCATGGTGAGCCTTTTTGCCTGAACAAAATCCTGATAGAAGAATGATACCAATGGCTAAACAAATTCCAAGTCTTAACTTCATTTTGCTGAAACAGAAAGTACATTGTTAAATCCAGAGAAAACAAAAAAAAAGTTATCAAAATCTTCATAAAATATTATCTGAAATGATTATTTCCTGTTTTGAATTACTTAACGCAATTTGGTACAACTTATATATATCTCCATCTCTGTATATTATCCCTTTCCCTCATACGACAATTCTGCAGCAGACAACTTGGAATGTATTTAGTCAAAACATAGAAAATCTCCATAATTGAATGGATAACGGTTAACCTATGACAAAAAGTGGAAAACATTGTGGCAAACTGAGAAATTGCACGTTTTGTGCAATTTCTTCTTTAGTCACTATATTTTCAAAACGCCGTCTGCTGCAGAGGCGTCAGAAAGCGTCTATATGAGGGAAAGGGTTATGACATCCAGGTATTTCCCTGGTAACACAGTGTATTGCTCCTCTCCGATAAGTCTGATGAATTTGTCTAGGAGTTTTTTTTAAAGTATTTAAGATATGTACAAAAACAGTTGTATCAAATCAACATATATCAAGTGATGACTGGCAAGTTATAATCATCAGACTTTTTAATTCAATAAATCATGAAAAGCTTAACAAAACTAATAATTTACACTTTGCATCAATAAACTCAGTATCTCCTGCCATATACGTGGTAGGAGACAGTAGCCTTGCTACCACATATTGAAAAAATAAAATAATAGTTATTTAAATCATAATATCTTTATCCATTAGCTTTTAAAATTTTGATTAAAAATGAGCCATAATATGGTGTCCGGGAATTTGTGTTACATCACAGAATCATGATTTATTCTCCTGTATTTGAAGAACTATGTGTTATAAAGTTTAACAACATACCATAAACTGTTATGCCATTGACATTTGAAAGAACTGTCAATTTCATTTAATTTATACATTTTTTTAGCATTTTCAAAGCACTTGTCCTTCCGGACAAATTCATGGGTGGACTTTTGGAAAACCAAAGCAAACTGTTTTTCTTTTTATTTAAAGGCTGATAATAAAGCCTGCAAATTGTATGTGTGAAATAATAATTAAACAAATTATTTGTTAATGTAACTTTAAGATTTAATAGGGCGATTTTTGTTTCTAAATAAAATCTTCGAAAGTGACTTAAAATAACAAAATGTATCCACCCAGTTACGTCACGTCTAAATAGCATCAAAACCCGAAAACCTGGACCGATAACCACGTTTTCATTGCATTCAAATCACTTGATCGCTACAGACTACAGTTCAGTTCAGTGTTAATGTCGTAAGCATGTTGTTATTGGACAGGTTGTATCAATTTAACACAGTCAAGATATAGTGTATGAAAATGGTGTCTTTTTTGTTACGTCAATTTTTTTTTTATAATTTAGTTATTTGCAAATCAAGGGCTTGGTGTGAAACGGTTGTAACTAAAATTTGTATTTTGTTACCAAGGTTAATCACCTCGCCATAAAGTCTTTATAAGCATTAAATCATTTTTCGTGGTAAACAGTGGAGATTTAGGTGCCATTGCTCGTTCTGAGCAATGGCACCTTAATTTGCATTGTTTACAAAGGGGTCAAAATTGCCCCTAAACAAAGGTTTTCAAAATAGGTATTTAGTTACAACCGTTTCACGCCAAGCCCTCGAAATGTTTCGTCTAACACCTAGGAGGAAACGTAATAGTGGCTGTTCTATTTTCCATATTAATTTTAGCAACAATTTATGACAGTTACAGCCGTTTTACTTCAAAATAGCGGCTCGAAATGAAACTTAGTAACTTGTAAGACTTCTGAAACTTTGTTACATCGACAACGCTGATTTAGGTAACCAGTGGTTCCTTATAATGTATGGCAATTAATTTAATGGTTCCCAATATTATTTGCCTATTGTCTAAGGGGAAACATGAAATTATCCTTTCTACTTACAACATAATTGATATTTGACAGTTTGAACCATTTACGAGGGTGTGTCAACATTGCATGTCGAGAACGGTTGCTGTGAGACTGAAAACATTGTTCTGTCGACAACACCGATTTTGTTAATCAGTGGATGCTCACAATGTTTCGCAATGAATGTTTACTTTTATTTTTCTTAATTGAACTTGTCAGAAAATGTTTGCAAACCTATATTTTTTGTATTTCAATTTTGACGATTCGTATTACATCACACCAAAAGGGGAAATATCAGTGTGTGTGATGTAACACAAAATCCCGGACACCGTATTATGGCTCCTATCCAGATTTTAGTCTATCCGGAAATATGAACAACCGGCATTGGCTGAAACATTTGTTACAAAATCATGCTTCCAGTCATCTATATAACCGACACACGCCATTTAAAAGTTTAACAAATGTTAGGTCTCTGGGATTAAAATGAAATTTAAAGAATAGAGTAACTATTTCAAGTCGAATTTGGAAATAATTTGACAAATATACCTCTTTTTGTTTTGACACGCGCAAACGCCGGAAGTAACCTTTTGAGAATGTGTGTAATTGCGCAACACAGCCTTTTCGTACATGAATCATCTTACGTACTGAAATCATACGAACCAAATTGTGGGATTGCAAAATAAATATGTACCACTCTTGGAACTTAAACACGAACCATATTATAAAGGGGGGGGGGGGGGGGGAAGGGGTATTTGTGTGTGTACGTATATGTATATATGTACATATGTGTATGAATGTATAGTTTTATATGTGTATGTGTGTTTGTAAATGGAAGATATTTCCATTCATTCTAACTGACCTGGATTTGTTTGTATTTGCTTAAAGTATTGTATTGTATTGACAAGAAACTTTGTAAGTCTAATAAAATATTCTTCTTCTTCTCTTTAATTATTTAACTGTTTTAAACAACAGAAAGTTGTTTCAACTATTTAAAAGTATGGTTTCCCTGAACGTTCTGTTACAGAAGGTTGCTGTTGACACTATGCAGCCTGCCCCTGTTAAAACTCTTTCCTAAATACAGACGCCATTTAACTCGGGTGCAGCGGACACTATTTAAAAACACTGTGGCAAATGCAGAACTCGCCCATAATGTGTTTAACTCTATCCAATGATTATACTTTCATGCATAGAATGCTTTTAAAGTAGTCTTCTGTAGATATGTTGTATCTAGGAATTGGCTTAATATGTTATTTATACAGAAATGGGCTACGAATCTTGACCTATTCTTCAATCCTTACCATTAGTGGTGAACTAAACTGATGGATACATCCTTCTGTACATTGAAACAATGGTCGGTCGATGATGACTTGGCTTCGTTCTGACTGATACGTGTTAATAAGATGAGGTATATAATTATGTGGTACTGGTCTATATGCTCTGACTGTTGGTTGTCCGCCATCTATACATAGATACTTCGGCGTCGAGAGTGTCGTCTGAAACTTCTGCGTCTAACAAGTCATCTGTTTGTTCTGTACTTAGAGTGTCGATTGCTACTTTTGCGTCTAAATTGTCGATTGCTACTTTTGCGTCTAAATTGTAGATTGCTACTTTTGCGTCTAAATTGTCGATTTGCTACTTTTGCGTCTAAATTGTCGATTTGCTACGTATGCGTCTAAATTGTCGATTGCTATTTTTGTGTCTGAATTGTCGATTGATACTTTTGCGTCTAAATTGTCGATTGCCACTTTTGCGTCTAAATTGTCGATTGATACTTTTGCCTGTTTGATGGCCATCAGCTGACTAGAGTTTGCATAGTTTTGCGGCTGAATCATTTGGAAAGTCGGTGTTGTCTAGTTTTATCTTTTTATTTTGATTGTAAGCGGGAGCTCCTTGATATTTCTGAAAAAAAGAGAAGAAATTAAATTAAATGGTGAATTCACTAGATAAAACTGTCTTCTAAAATACCTGACCTGATTCTTGTCAAACGGACACATTTTGTAGATTTTCTTGTGATTTTCTTCTGATCCAGATCCGCATTTTATCAACCATCTTAGAATCATTATAATTCTACATTTGAAGAATAATCTTATTTTCAAATTTCAGATTCGCTTAACCATATGACGAGCTGTTGTTTAATTAACCCTTTCCCTCATATAGACGCTTTCTGACGCCTCTGCAGAAGACTGCTTTTTGAAAACATAGTGACAAAAGAAGAAATTGCACAAAACGTGCAATTTCTCCTTTTGCCACAATGTTTTCCGCTTTTAGTCATAGGTTATCCATTCAATTATAGAGATTTTCTATTTCTTGACAAATTATGTTCAAAGTCGTCTGCTGCAGAATTGTCGTATGAGGGAAAGGGTTAAAACATCTCAACTAGCTCTGCAAGATAACACAACGGCTAATCTAACATTTCCTATTTACAGACGCATTTTTCCGTATTTTCAGTAGACGACTTTTGAGCCATTTCTCCTGTTGCCACAATGTATTAAAATCTATTAAATAATTGTACTTTCAGTTATAGAGGCTTTTGAATATTTTTTTCTCGATATTTTAACCCTTTCCCTCATACGACAATTCTGTCGATTTACCCGAATATTTTACTATCTTACTTATACATGGCTAGTTTAAGATTTTTTCAAAATTCAACGACTGTATTCCAATATTTAGGCCACCGGCTCATTATTTAAACAATAAATAATATGTAAGTTTATTATTTCTAATTTCTTTAGATGCAAATGTTATGTTAAATGAACTCTTCCCAGTGGCAATTAAAGTCTATTGACTATTTAATGAAGCGGTTTTTTCGAGACACCCGATGATTTGAATCGGATAAACTGCGAGCACCAATACTGATATAAATCTGCTTTGTTCTAATGTACACCACCAAGTTTTTTTTAGTTGAGCCTGTCCGAGCGAAGAGGTACAAGTTAGCATTATTTAATTGTGAAGATTCAGATCACCCTGTCCAGCTGCTCAGTCTCTTCAGAGTATACACAAATGTGCTCAATTGTATATGTACGAAGTTTAAAGATACCTTTGTTACAAATGTTGGCTTCAATATTAACTTTTAACCTTTTATTCAAAGTTTAAAGGAACATTTGTCATTCATAATACATGTCTCTTTAAAGGACACATCCGACCAATTTATTTCAAAATCAATGCACATTGGTGTAGTCAGATTCTTGTTTACACTGTCCGCTAACTATTCGTATCATTTAATGCCCATTAATAAACATGAACGTGTCAGAATGTGTCTTGAACTTGTTTAGTAAGCAAGTTAGATAATACAAGTTGCAGGTTTTCAGTAGCCTTTCCCACGTACAACACATCTTCAGTAGACGACTTTGAAAGTGTAATTATTGAAAAAAGTTGAAAACAGTGTGGCAATAGGAGAACTTGCTTATGTTGAGCAGTTCGATTTCCCAATTTGCTACAACGTATTCAAACGTCGTCTGCACCATATGCGTCAACATTCGACTGCATGTGGGAAAGGAATAACCATTAAACTAAAAGCAAAAATAAAATAAATTAATTGTGTTTACGTACGGCATACTGTGTGTTAAGCCACTGTCTACTGATGGTGGATTTAGAATTCACTGTTTCTATGGAAGTATACAATATTAAACCATTTAAGCTATTTTTATACACACATTGTCAAACCGTTAATACTTGTATTCACATGGATTTTAGATCATTAAACAATAGATTGATAAGGGTTTAACGCCGTTTTTAACAATTTCTCAGTCATATCACGGCGGCCAGTTCACCTACTCATGTGTTTCCTGGTGTTCCCACACCAGTACTCCACACAACAATCTTCCCAAGCAACTGGCTGCTTTTCCACATAGAAAAGTTGGCCGAGCCGGGATTCGAACTCACAACCCCTGGATTGACAGCCCGGATCGTTACCGACTGAGCTACCGGGACTCGACAGATAATTAAACAACAAATCTATTTTCTCTACGCTATATGACATATATTGAAAACTACAACATCACCAATATTCTTTGTACTTTTATATTTTGCCTTTTGTACTGTATTTACTTTATTGCAATTAAAATATATTTGTATTGTATACAATTAATAGTATACTGTATTATGGGCCGGTGGCCTAAATTGCGAAATTAATATCTTGTATCATGTAAATATGCAGCAGGCGACATCAAAACACAGTTAGTCAAATTATGGTCAAAATTATGGAACGTTCTATAAATGAGAGTTGAATTATTGAATAGAGTTGAAAACATTGTGGTAAAAGGAGAAATTGCTCGTAATGAGTAATTTCTACTTTTGCCACATACCTTTTCAAAAGTCGTCTTCTGCAGAGGCGTCAGAAAGTGTCTGTATGTGGGTTGTGGTAAGATTTAGGGCATCATATTAAGCCATTTGAAGTTTTATCTATAGTCAAATATATTCAGATTGGTGTTTATAGTTAGCGCAGTCTAATCTGGATCTGTAATATCGACGTTGTATAATACAAACAAAACAACAACACTGTGGAATCATACGGAAATTGGTCCGAATCACGACCGATTCATGCCGAAGACTACAACGACGGTAGTAATGGATTTCCCTCAATAACGACTGTCTCGCTCGGGGAAACGTGATGAAATCCTTGAAAATGTAGAAAAGCTTACGTAGAACACCATTCAAACAGGGTCTTTCAAATAGTACTATTTGAAAGACCCTGATTCAAATAAACAAAACAACATAAACGGACATCACGCTATCGTGCATGTATGTATTGGGAAACAATGTACATGTATAACGAGGAACCAGTTTATCCACCAAAATTCGCGAGAGAGAGAGAAAGAGAGGAGAGAAAGAGAGAGAGAGAGAGAGCAGGAAGAGAGAGAGAGAGAGAGAGAGAGAGAGAGAGAGAGAGACGAGAGAGAGAGAGAGAGAGAGAGGAGAGGAGAGAGAGAGAGAGGAGAGAGAGAGCTGAATTGGATGAATTAATAAACGATTTCGTCATACTACAGAAATGTTACTGTTAATATCGAAAAAGTTTTTTTTATGGAAATTTCCCCTTTCCCACTATGGTTTATAGAAATATTCTATAGCACAGATAGAGTTAATACCGTCATAACAAGTAAGGGGTGCGTGAAAATTGTACACGTATTAGCTAATCCTCTATTGTCACAGGAGGTGACAACCCCTATACTGTGACAACGATTGGCCTGTGAAGACAAGTTTCATACGTGGAAAATGGCGCCCATTTTGGTAAGCAGCTTGTTTATTTAAAACTTGTATTTCTATATTAAAATTATTGTATGTACTTTCCTGTTTCATGTAAAGACCACGGGGACGTAGATAATACTTACCCTAGACGCTCCTAGTGAACCACAACATAAGTGTCATTGTCGCATTTATCTGTTTTCACTTGGGCCATCAATCTTTCCGAAACCTACCGGAACTGCCTTTTACTTTCAAAATCTGAATGGCGTCTCCTAGTGCTTCGGTTATGAATTTCAAAAATCGGAACTAAACTAAAGGAACCCTAAAATCGAAACGCATAACAAAAGGTTTTTGGCATGTCTTAGTCTGGTTCCAGGTAAGTTGAACCAACACTAGTCGACTAGATTGGTCACCATCCCTTGTACATGTCCTTGGAATCAAAGTATAAATGGTGAAGCAAACTACTTTTCCCAGTTTGAACGGTTAAACTCGGTTAGTGTCCACAAAAAAGGTGGTCTCAGTAGCCTTTTGTTTGCTTCAACCATATTCGGACCGCGCTAGCTCAGTCTCGGTAACGATGAAGGCTAACAATCCGGGAATCGTGGGTTCGAACCCCGAATGATCTGTTTTTCTTTCTGATAATTGATAAAAGTTATTTTTACTAGCGTCAACCGCCTCCCTCTAATGGACTAAATAGTCCTATGTGGGAGGGTAGT